>JAOQMP010000007.1:29199852-29218874 GCA_027563575.1 Erythroxylum pedicellare
AATATAGTTAGATATGATGAGACAAATGAGTTAAGATTTGAGAGATTCATGACGTCATATGGGTAGCTGAATGGTTGTATTCAGGACATTCCAAGGTTGCACCATGCAAAATTACAAGCCTTCCATAGGGTAAAATTTGTGTTATGACTTAAAGGAAAAATCTAGATTGAACTAGGCTAAACTAGACCAAATTGTTTCTAGAAAGTTATAGTCTTTCTTTTAGCTTTCTAACGGTATGTAGTATGAAAATTTTGAACCTTTGGATCGAGAGTTATGGTCCTTAGAAAGAGAAATGCTTAAGAGGATAAAGATATATCGTCTGTAAAGACATATCGTTTATGATGATGTCACATCATCTGTGATGACGTCATTACGTCTGTAAGGATGCATCATCTGTAAAGATATATTGTCTGTGATGATGTCACATCATCTGTGATGACATCATTATGTCTGTAGGGATGTATCGTTTGTAAAGATGTATCGTCTGTGATGACATCATTATGTCTGTAGGGATGCATTGTCTGTAAAGATGTATCATCTATAATGACATCACATCGTCTGTGATGACATCATATCGTTTATAGAGTTGTATCATCTGTAAAGATATTTTATCTTAAGAGTTGCATTGTCTTAAGTTGACTTTACTTTGTCTTAAGATAACTCCGCTTTGTCTTAAAAGTTTCATCGCCTTAAGTTGACTTTGCTTCATCTTAAATTGACTCCGCTTCATCTTAAGAGTTGCATCGTCTTAAGACTTTGCTTCGTCTTAAGTTGACCTCGCATCATCTTAAGACCTTACTTCGTCTTAAGTTGACCCCTCATCGTTTTAAGACTTTGCTTCATCTTAAGTTGACCCCGCATCATCTTAAGACCTTGCTTTGTCTTAAGTTGACCCTGCTTCATCTTAAGACTTTTGCTTCGTCTGTCTTTTGGTCCATTTGTCCCTTAATTCGTCTGCCTTCGTCATTTCGTCCGTCTTATGGTTCATCTACTTTTGCCTCGTTTGCTCTTTGGCTTCGTCTGCCCTTTTTGTTTTGTCTGCTTTCTGCTTTGTTTTCTTTGATTTGTCTGCTTTATTTCTTTTGTTTTGCTTCGTCTGCCTTGTTTCATCTGCTTTTCGATTTGTCTGCTTTGTTTCGTCTGCTTTTCGATTTTTCTGCTTTGTTTTGTTTTCTTTGTTTCGTCTTCTTTGCTTCGTCTGCTTTGCTTCGTCTGCCTTGTTTCGTCTGCTTTTTGATTCGTCTGTTTTGTTTTGTTTGCTTTGCTTCTTCTGCTTTGTTTCATCTGCTTTTCAATTTGTCTGCTTTATTTCATCTACTTTGCTTCGTCTACTTTGATTCGTTGCTTTGCTTTGTCTACCTTGTTTTGTCTGCTTTTTGATTCATCTACTTTGTTTTGTCTGCCTTGTTCTGTCTACTTTTTGATTCATCTTCTTTGTTTCATCTGCTTTGCTTCGTCTATCTTGTTTTGTCTACTTTTTGATTTGTCTGCTTTGCTTCATCTGCTTTGTTTCGTCTACTTTGCTTCGTCTGTTTTTCAATTCTTCTAATTTTTGATTGGTTTCGTCTAATCCTATCGTTTGATCCATTTTTACCCTTCAGACGATTGAATTTGTCTTCAAAGTCTTCATGAAAGTTGTAGATCTTGAAGCCCTCTTTCTGATAATCTAAAGAACACTTTTTTTTGACATCTATAGAGAGAGTTATGCTAATTGGCCCAAGATAAGTTCTATATGTTGAAGGATAAGACCTTTGTTTGATTCTTTCAGTCATAACTTTATTATCCGACCTCTATATAAAATGAATCCTGTGTCTAGATAAACTAGAGACATAGAGCTATCAAATGATCTGAAGGAATAGAAATTTTAACCTAGTCTCTAAGATGCTCAATATCTGGATGAAAGATGAGCATAGAATATTTGCTTTAGTATAAGAAAGATTTGGAAGATAGGGCCCGACACTAAGGTATTAAGAAATAAGGATGAACCGAGGATGACTAATAAGGTTTAAATGGGAATAACCTTGCATAGTAACAAGCATAAGCACACGTCTTATGATAAGGGATGTTGGGCTCTGAAATCGGGGTCCAACAAAGTTATGGTATCAAAATAAGAAGAGGATTCGATGATGGTTAAGGAAACTTCATTGAAATAAGTTCAGTGATTATGATTTTCATAAGAGTTAGGTTCCAGAAATGGTGCCCAACATTTATGATATCTGAGCAAGAGTGGGGTTTCAAAAATGGGGTCCAACAAATACCGTATCATGTATAGATTAAACATGTTGATTTGGTTATCATATTTTTGTTTCATTTTGATTTCGAAAAAAGCTTTTGAAATCTATCATTTAGCCAATTACTAGACTTCCACCAGAACTTTTGTTGCACTATTAAAACCCACTTGATTCATTATGTAGGCAATAACTTGTTTTGACATGAGTAATGTTTGCACTTCGCCGAGAAGTTTCCTATTTCCTTCAGATGAACTTTTACCACAATATACATGTCCTCCTTATTTCTTACTAATACCAAGCCTTTCTATCATTACAATGTTCCGAGTTTGAGGTAAAATATCAAGAACTCCATCTTCTGGTTAGATTGATCTCTCTTTATTGGTGGGAATGCATTGACAGGCATATAATTTAAAACAAATATTGTTTCAAAAGGAAAAGAAACATCTTTATCAATAGAGTTATAACCATGAGATTCCATGAAAGAACTTCCAAAAACCGCAAGTTGATTATACCTAAATGCAACATGTCTTCTTTTATGCCTTTGAAGAAGCCTAAGATAACTTGCCATTTCCTCAGATAAGCATTTCTTAAAGTCTTAGTCCCCTAGAGAATCTTATGCTTTTGGCAATTCCTCATTCCTAATTCTATATGGTTTACGAATTTTATACTTCTCTATAAACTAATTATACTATGTTTTTAGCAATTCCTCATTCCTAATTCTCTAAGACAAGTAGTCTGCTTTAGGTTTAGCGAATCTTGATCTAATGAATATAGACTTAAAATGGGTTTGTAGATTAAGTTACACTATCAACAAAGCAACAACCACAAAAATAAAATCAAAACATTAGTAAGGTGATATAAGGTTTTTTTTCCCCTTATATGAGTTCCCTCATGAATCAAGAAATTAAAATTATAAGCACCTAATATGACCAATTAATACAATCAATAAGATTTTAGTGCTTAGCATATATACTTCAAATCTTAAAATTATGTATATTTTCAAGTATATAAGTTTTACAAAACATAAAGAAAATAAAATTAGCAAAAACTTCACTACAAAAAAGCATTATAAGTAAGAATTAAGCTTCAATTTCCATTGTTAGTGGCCAAAAATGACACCGTTACCATCAATGACATATTATTGGGTGCAACTACACCTCCTTCACTTAGGCTATCCTTGTCCTCTAGTGTGAAGTATAGGTCGTTGACATGTAACTGCTAATCTGTAATACTCAACAAATAAAAAGAAAAATCAGTAAAATCGATAGTAATAGTCACAATGAGCCGAGTGATTATGGAAACATACAATTAGGATTGAGCTTTAAAACAACACCAAAAGTAGTAGTAATAGTATTATTAGAAGAGTTAGAAGGGGAATTAGAGTGGAGAAAGATTGAGACAGAGCCTTTTGTTGAATAAAAAAGCATAGGCACGAAGTTAAAGGTGAATTTGGAACTTGGAGCTCATAAAAGAGTCCCACGTGGACAGAGAGGAGAGAGAGAGTGTATGAAGTTGGGCCCCACATTACTACATGAGCACTGACGTGGTAGGATGGGGCCACAAAAAATAAATTAATATTAAACGTCATATAGCCGATAGTTTTTCAATTATTTTGGGGTTATATTTAAACATTTTCTAAATGTTATGGTTCTATTTAGCCTCTTTTTGTTATTTTTGGGTTATATTTAAATCATTTCTAAATGTTAGGGTTTTATTTGTACACTCTAAAAACTTAGGGTTAAATTTGTTAATTGGTGTAAAAGTTAGGCTCAAAATTGACCCTTTTGCTTTAAAAATATGTGATAACCTATGTTTATGTGTGAATTTGATTATAAATCTTTGGTGTGATAACCTATGTTTATGTGTGAATTTGAGTATAAATCTTTGGTGATGATTGTTTGACTTCGAATTATATAGACAATGTTTAATAGTTGTTTTCAAAGTGTGAACTTTAGTACCCAGACTTGGCGATTTTTGTACAAAATGAGAACATTAGGGTAAATTTTATATTAATTGGGTAATATTTTTCTAAAATCATTAAATAGGGATAAGATTTTGGCCAATTAGAAGAGGCATAAATATGTTTGATGAAAATTCTATATACAAAGATCCCGTTTCATTTTGACTGACTTTATATGCTTATAGTGTCTTTTAATGTTTTTGTAATTCTTGATCGATTTTATCTTGACCTATTAAGAGTTTTAATGAGAATTTGAGTTGTAAAGATTTTTTTTAGCTTTCCAAAATGCAATGGTTAACTAATATCCAAAGTATGGTCAACCAATGTAAAGAAAAAAAATCATGTTTTCTACATTTGGAATTAGTTTGTTCTTTACTTAGACGCTTGTTTAGTCACCTCATTACTTATACTGGTTGACCAATATTCTCTTTTCTAATAAATTATATAGTTCTAGTAAGTTTGTTGATGATCTGGTCGCCTAAATAGCCAGATTGTTCGACCAATATCCTTTAGTGGTTGGTTAATATTACTCACATGTTGACTAGTATAGTCAGGTTTTAAAACCAAACCAAAATTTTCACCACGCCTACATTGTTCACTTTTTTTTTCTCTTTGAAACACCATTATTGAATAATCTGTTGAGTCGCATAGCTAAAGCAATCCTCATTTTTTAATATCTTTTTTTGCCATTTTTCTCCTATTTTATGTTTATATCCTCCAAAACCCTAAACAATTCGCTCTTTTCTTTGAAAAAAAATCATCCCTCATTACATGAAAATCTCATTTGGTTGCATCAAATTGAATATTTGTCATTCTTGAACTTCATATTTGAGATTTTCAAAATTTTTCTTAATTAAGAATTCTTCTTTTTAAATTGATGCCGTCATAGTTAAATTGTAAAAGGAGTTAAGTTTGTTTTCCTTTCAATTATAACGATAAAATTTTAGTTTTGTTTAATATTGGTATTGTGGGCACTTTTTCATGTTTATATTTTGTTTGAAATTTTAAGGCCTTTAAATTTACTAATTTAGTTATAAAGTTAATTGTTGGATATTGTAATTATTCTTTTATTTGTCACAATTCTAACTTCTAATTTTGTCAAAACATGTCCTTGGCGCTTTAATTGAATCTTTTAACTTAGGCATAATACTAAACTTGAGAATTTGTTCAAATTAGACATAATTAGCGATGACTCTATCAAAATTGACCTTTTGTTTTGACTCTTTAAATATTCATTAGCACTCTAGTAAGGAAGTTTTTAATTGTGTTGGCTTGATGCATGACACTTTATATTATGTATTTATGGATAATAGGTTTCTTTTTAATGATTCTAAAAAGAGGGAGAAATTGTTTTTGGAACAATAAGATTTCTGCTATCGTGCATTGAGTATGGCGAGGAAGAAGACAACCTCTACGAAGACTGTTGCAAAGGTTGGTTCCTTGACGGCGACTGTCTCTTCGAATGATTTGTAAGCTCATTTGGTGGGAATAAGGAATGGAGATGTGATTGGGAGCTTAAATAAGGCTGAAGAAAAATCGATGCTTACATAGATTAATATGTCTCTTTCTATTACAATGGATGCTTATGAGAATCTTACTGTGAATGGACGAGCTGGCAATACTGCCAAGATGTGAGAACAAGTTAATCAGTAGATGTAACTAATTCAACCTATCGTGCATAATGCTACTATCCGAAGGGTTTCTTGGGTGGACCAGAATGCTACTAACTTTCTTAGGCAAACCAGAGTGCTATAGAGATGGAGCCTTCAATAACTGAAACAAGTAACCACCAATTAGTTTGGGATTCTTTTGATATTTCAAAGTTACAGAATGCTAGATTTAAGCTAAATTTTATCCAACATGCTATTTGTGATGGTACTAATATAGGTATCATTGACTATTATGACATTAAGACTGAGTTATGTAATAGGTGTTAAACCTCCTCCAGCTATTCTGAATGGGTTTATCTGGCATATTTGGGGTGGTTTTGGTATTAACAAAATCATAACTATTAAAAATGATGTCATATTGTTGAGATTTGATTCTCTAGACAACAGGGACAAGGAACTCAAAACTGGAATTTATCATTTTAATAAAAACTTTTTATTATTTAGCCATAGACTGAAAATTTTGATATGCTTAAGGAATCTTTATCCACAGTTCCGATATGGATTAGGTTGCTAATGCTTGATGATAAATATTTGAGTCCTGTTGGATTGAATAAGATTGGTAGTCTCATTGGGATCCTTTTGATGGTTGATAAGAATACACAACTAAAGGAAGGGGCTAAATTTTCTTATCTCTTGGTTGATGTTGAAGTTTGTAAAGCGATGCTTGAAACTATTTATTATAGGAATTCTAAGGGGATTTTTTCAGAAAAGGTAGTTCAGTATTAATGGAAACCTACTGTATGTGATCACTGTAAAGGGTATCGATATGATATGACTAACCGCAGGAAGAAACTTGACAGGAAGAAATGGAAGCCAAAATTGATTCAAGTTCAGCAAGAGCTTGAACATATTAATATAGCAATAAACAAAAATGAGCCAGTTATACCAAATGTTGCTCTAGCTCCTAACCATATTGTTAGTTCAAGCTATGCTAGGGTAAGTGGACTTCTACTCATACTGATAGTGAGATTGGAAGGGCAGTGCATTCTACTAACAATTCTCTTAATATTCTCAGCTTTGTTGATCTTGTAATAGGTCCTTTATTGATTTCTAATCGTCGAGTACTTGAGAAACCCCATTTGGGGAATGGATAGAATCATGTTTTGGAATGTTTATGGCCTTAATGGCCTGAATAAGCAGAAAGAGGCTTCTCTTTACTGCACACTTAATAAAGTCAGTCTTATTAGTTTGTTTGAAACTAAAATCAAGCATAGTAATGCTGAAAAAACTCTTACTTATATTTTACGAGGTTGGGAGCATTTTATGAATCACCAAGATCATCATAATGGTGGAATATTGATTTCTTGGAATCTTATCTGCTTTGATGTAGATATTGTTAGTTCTTCTACTCAAATGGTATCCTACAAAGTGAACCACAAAGGGGACAACAAGTAATTATTTGTCTCTTTTGTCTATGGCTTTAATGATAAAGAGGAGAGAATTCAACTTTGGCATGATATGGAAGCTTTAGCTAATTCTTATTTCTTTCCTTGGTTAATTCGTGGGGATTTTAATAATGTCCTGCAACTACATGAATAGGTGGGAGGTAATCTTGTTACTTGGAATGAAATCAAAGAATTCAAAGAATGTTTAGACTATTGTTGTTTAACTGAGTTAAAATGGTCTGGATGTTCTTTCACTTGGAACAACAAGCATGATGATGGGAATAAAGTCTATTCTAAGATTGATCAAGTCTTTGGGAATGATATTTGGGTGACTACCTTTGACAATTATTTTGTACAATTTTTCTTAGAAGATATCTCAGATCAATGTGTTACTTTGTGAGATCCCATATCGGTTGGAGAGGAGAATGAAGTACGCCTTATAAAGGGTATGAATACCTCTCCCCTTTAGACACGTCTTTCCAAGGGTGAGAAGAGCAAAACCGTGAGGAGTTGGGCCCTAGGGGCAACCCAAAGTGGACAATATTTATGGGTGGGTGGTTTGGGCTGTTACAAATGGTATCAGAGCCGGTATCCGAATCGTTGTGCCAGCTAGGCTAGGCCCTAAAGGGGATGGAGAGTATGGGACCCCACATTGGTTGGAGAGGAGAACAAAGTATGCCTTATAAGGGTATTTATACTTCTCCCCCTAAGATGCGTCTTCCCAAGGGTCAAAAGGGCAAAACTATAAGAGGTTGACTATAGGGGCAACCCAAACCGGACAATATCTGTGGGCAGGTGGTCTAGGTTGTTACAAATAGTATCAGAGCTGGTACCCGAACCATTGTGCCAGCTAGGTTGGGCCCTAAGGGGGTGGATTGTGAGATTCCACGTCGGTTGGAGAGGAGAACAAAGTACACTTTATAAAGCATATGAATACCTCTCCCCTTTAGACGTGTCTTCCCAAGGGTGGGAAGAGCAAAATCGTGAGGGGTTTGGCCTTAGGGACAACTTAAAGCAGACGATATCTATGGGTGGGTGGTTTAGGCTGTTACAATTTTAGTCACTATTGACATTAATTTCAAGCCTAGTAAAACACCTTTTAAATTTTTTCGATATGTAGGGAAAACATTTTACTTTTCAGAGATTGTATTCAAAGCTTGGAACATTCATGTTCCTTGTTCCACGCTCTAACAAGTTTCCTACAAATTAAAATGTCAAACTTGATTTGAAGAAGCTAAATAGGGAGGAGTATGGGGACATTCTTGGAAGGGCTTAACATGCTAGATCTGTCATGCTTTCTGCTTAAGAAACTGCTAACAACAATCCTGATAATTTTTCTCTTAAACTTGCAGAGAGGTCTGCTAGGCATTAGTTCCTTCAGCTTAGCTAAGGTGAGGAATCCTTTTATCGTAAAAGAGTAAAATGAAATGGATTTAGCATAGGAGGCTACTTAGTCGTATTAACTGCATTAAAACTTCTTCTGGTATTGAACTCTATGAAATATATGAGAATGTTTCTAAACTCTTAAATTTTTATAAGAGTATGTTAGGTGTTGCTGAGACTTGTCAGTAGTCAGCTGATGCTTTTGTATTCAAAGCTAGGCATGTGCTTTCTTCTGAACAATAACTTAAATTGATTGCCCCTATTTCTCCTGCTGAAATCAAGTAAGCTATTTTCTTTATTGATAGAAGTAAAAGCCTAGGTCCTTATGGTTTCATTAGTGGTTTCTTCATTGATGCTTGGCAGATTATTGAACATGATATTATTGAGGATGTTCAGGAGTTCATCAATTCGGGTAATATGTCTAAGTATTTCAGTAGCAATTGTCTTACTTTAATTCCTATAGTAAACAATCCTAGTTTTGCCTCAGATTTTCGTCCCATTACTTGTTGTACTACTTTTTATAAATGCATTTCTAAGGTCCTTTGTGATAGATTGAGGACTGTATTACTTGAACTTGTTTCTCAGAACTAGGGTGCTTTTGTGGAGAATAGAAGTATTGTACATAATATCTTGATTTGTCGGGACTTCATTAGACCTTATAATTGAAAATTAGCTTTTGCTCGATGCCTTATGAAGATTGATTTGAGGAAGGCTTATAACACAGTGCATTGGGACTTCATTGAGGAAATGCTTGTTGGGTATTGATTTCCTAAAAGGCTTATCAGATGGATCATGTCATGTATTAAGTCCACCAATTATACCATTTTTATAAATGGTATTTTGTAGTGATATTTTGAGGGAAAAGGGGTATTAGACAGGTTAATCCTGTCTCCCCTATGCCTTTTGTCTTGGTGATGGAATTTCTATCTCGAATCTTAAAGATTGTTAGCTAGTTAGAAGATTTCAGATTTCACCCTATATGTAAAAACCTTACTCTCACCCACATTTGTTTTGCCGATTATTTGATACTTTTCTATAAGGCTGGTACTGCTTTAGTCATTAGAATTAAGCAAGGCATTGATTATTTCCCTAATGTTACTAGCTTGCGTACTAATAAGACTAAATCCATCATTTATATGGCTGGTATTTTTGCTAAGAACAAATAGAAGATCCTTATGCTTACTAGTTTCCAAAAGGTTCTTTTCCTCTTCAATATCTGGGTGTACCCCTATCTCTTACAAAATGGAGTAAACCTGATTGTTGCATATTGGTTGAGAAGATTACAAAGAGGATTTAGAGCTAGGCTTCTAGGAATCTCTCTTATATTGGAATGGCACAATTGATTAATTCTGTACTACTATCCCTTCACACTTATTGGGTTGGTATCTCCATTCTCCCTTCAAGTGTAATTAAGAAAATTGAAGCAAAATGTCAACATTTTCTTTGGGGAGCCTAAAACATAAAAAGAAAGCCTAGTTTGGTTGCTTAGGATGACATATGCAAACCTAAAACTCAAGGTAGACTTAACTTCAAGGATTGTAAGATTATGAATCTGGCTTTGATTAGTAAACATATATGGTCTATGTCTACAAAATAGGATGTTCTTTGGATAAAGTGGGTGAATGGAATTTATCTTAAAGGAACTAACTTTTGGTCTTATAAGCCTAAGATGGATTGTAGTTGATATTGGGATAAGCTTAATAAAGCCAAAGAGAAATTTTGATGTGCTTACAATTATGATGGAACATAGGTAGGTAGTAATTCTATTTATACTGCAGCTCATGTTTATGATTTCCTAAAAGGAAAAATTCAGAAATGTAGATATGCAAACATTATCTGGGGTAGATTAAATGTGTCTAAACATTGTTTTATAGCCTGGCTTGTAGTTGCTAATAATTTGCTAACCAAAGACAGATTGCACCATTTTGGTTTCTTACAAGGCACTATGAAATGTCATCTATGTGAGTCTGATAATGAAACCATGGCCCATATGTTCTTCCTTTATCCTGGATGTAAGCTATCTTATTGGCTATTAAGAGATGGATTTGTTGGCATTCCAATCAATTAACACTTCGAAGCTGCTTTCATTGGATTGATAAGTGTAAAAAATCACGAGCTATTAACTATATTCTGGCTGCTAGCTTATATGCTATGATTTATTTCATTTGGTAGGAACAAAACTACGTTCATTTCAAGAAAAGACCAAGATGTACTAGCAACATTATTGAAGAGATTAAATTATGTGTTAGATACAAAATGTTATACTATCATGGTCTAAAAAGTAAATCTGATAATATTTTCTTTCAGCTTTTACGCAAGTAGATTCATTGGAGTGAAGGGAATGAGGAACCCTACTTAGTAGGTGGCTTCTTTCTTTCACTTTCATTAGTATGTAAACTTTTAGTTATTTTAGTAATAAAATTATCATTGTTACTAAAAAAAAGAGGGAGAAATTTTAGTGATATTAGGTTTGGAGGGAGTGATGACATTTAGAAGGAGTGATCGTTTTTTCATTTTTGTATTTCTTGCACTTCATATAATTTGTTTAAGTATCTTTATGCTATCTTCATGTATGGGTATTTCTTTTATTTTGAATATATCTTTTATTGATGATGTTGAATTATACTCTCCATATTGAATTATATTCTACACATGAGTTAAGGGGGAGCTAATTACTGTCTTGATATTTATTTATGTGTTTAATTTTATTATTGTTGTTCTCTAATATCACAATTGGTTTGTTATCATAAAAAAAGTCTAAGAGAACAACTAATTGTCTTGAACTAAGGAAATTTTTAATTGATGTTTTGATGATAACAAAACATAATTACTATTAATGTGTTTGTTTGTTTGATGAAAAAAATATTAGAAAAAATAAAACCATAAACTCAAGAAGTAATGTATGAAGATGAACTTAAACTCAAGAAGCAATGTATGAAGATGAACAAGATAAGTTGATGTTCACAACCAACAAAATGAAGATCAAAGCAAGAACAAAAGAAGATCAAGGTGCATCAAGGTCTTTTGACATTACATATTATTATTTGTAATCTTACCTCGTTAATTTGATGATCTAAAAGGCTCACCATGCATAACCATTTTATTTAACTTTGTTACATAAATCTTTACATTCTTCAAGAGGCATTAAAGCTTTTGATTTTTAATATAAATGATTTTTTTATCTTTAATTAAATAATCTTTAAGGAATATTTTGGGAAGTTTTTAAATCATATTTAAAACAAATAAATTAGTTTTGAGCATTTAAAGTTGCTAAATATCATATTATTGGGGTGATTTTTTAACCTATATAAGTTAATTATCAACTAATATAGGTTAATGTTATTAAATTTCATGTATCGTGAATTTGCTATAATATTAGCAATTGTATTGGTCCATCAATGTGCCATATTGGTCGACAAATATGTTTACTATCTGACCATTGTCCAATGAGTTGTAAATTTGGTGCTATAAATGCATATTAATCGACTAGTATGCTATAACGGTCGACGAGTGCAATGTAAATAGTCGTTGTAATAACTAATTCTTGGCTTTAATGGATATTTTGGGTCCCTAAACACTTTAAATATGTGTTTTCTAATTGGTTTTAGCATCAAGAGGGTTTTGGATGTTGTATATATATATTTCAAAGAGTTTTCAATCATTTAAGCATCATTATGTCATAGTTGTGTGAGTGAGCCATTTTGGAGTTAAGTGATAAAGTGATGTATTTTAAGTTGTAATATTTGTTTTGGGGAATATATTATTATACTTGGGGTGATCCGACTGAGATTGATGTTCCTCTTCACCTTGGAAGAAAATTGTAAAAATGATTGCTCTTTATCGAGAAAGATTGTATAAGGGTTTTTTTTGCCTTGAAAGAATAGTTATAGTGTAATTTCAAGAAGAGTTTTGGGAGTAGGCATAGTTAAGGGTGGTTTTTCGAACCACTATAAATCGGTTTGTATTTTCTCTTCTCTATACTCTTTAGATTATTTCACAATTGTTTAATTAGTTTGCATTAAACAATTTCCTCATCTTTATTTATAGATAGACTTATACAAATTAAAAAATATTGATTTAAATTTTAAAAAGTTAAAAGTGTTTAAATCTAAGTAAAATTTAAGTACTAAGAATATCAAAGTTCATGATTTGAGATATATGCTTAGTTAAAGCATATATTAACTAATAAGTTTATTATTAATATAGACAATAAATAATTATAAGATATCTAAAAAGTTAGATATAATATTACAAAATCCTTTGCATGAAATGGTTATTTTAATGCGTACTTATAAGAAAATGTTTCCTAAGATGAATAGTGGGAGTATGATGTAGTTTGAAATTATTCAAATCTCATAACAATACATTTGAATGGAAGTAGCACCTTTACATTTGATGTATAGTCAAAAGGTTTATAGATGTTAAAAAGATTCACTTTTATACAAAAAGTTGGATATAATCTTGCAAAATCCATTGAATAAAATGTTTATTTTAATGAATACTTATAAAAGAATGATTCCTAAGATAAATAGTGGGAGTATGATGTAGTTTGAAGTTATTCAAATCTCATAACAATATATTAAAGTGGAATTAGTGCCTTTACATTTGATGTATAGTCAAAAGGTTTACGAGTTAAAAAGATTCACTTTTATACAAAAAGTTGGATAAAATCTTGCAAAATCCATTGAATAAAATGTTTATTTTAATGCATACTTATAAGAGAATGGTTCCCATGATAAATAGTAGAAGTGTGATGTAGTTTAAAATTATTCAAATCTCAAAACAATATATTTGAATGGAATTAGTGCCTTTACATTTGATGTATAGTCAAAATGTTTACATACGTTAAAGAGATTCACTTTTATACAAAAATTTGGATATAATCTTGCAAAATCCATTAAGTAAAATGCTTATTTTAATGCATACTTATAAAAGAATGGTTCCTAAGATAAATAGTGGGAGTATGATGTAGTTTGAAATTATTTAAATCTCATAACAATACAATTGAATGGAATTAATGCCTTTATATTTGATGTATAATCAAAAGCGTTTACAAATGTTAAAGAGTTTCACTTTTATAATAAATTCAAAGAGTTTATTTTAAAGATGATTATGGATTTATCAAGTTTAGAGGATGGTCAATAAGAGTATAATTGTCCTCTTCAGTGGGAGTATATAATGGCATATTATTCATAGAGAATAATAATCCACATTTTCAATTGTTTATTAAAAGATGGCCTAAGAACAACTACTGTTGGATATGAAGAGGTAACAAATTAATTCTAAAAATTAGATTTATAGAGATAGATATAAAATTTGTTTATCAATTCTAGTTCAAATACATAGATAATATGCTAAAAATATTTAGTATTTGAGATATTAGATATGTATGAAGTATTAAAGATATCAATTATTATATGTATGAAAGGAAAACGAAGTATGCCTTATAAGGGTATGGATACCTCTACCCTATAGACGTGTTTTCCCAGGGGTGGGAAGGGCCAAAACCGTGAGGGTTTTGGCCCTAGGGGCATCCTAAAGAGGACAATATCTGTGGATGGGTGGTCTAGACTATTACAAATGGTGTCAAAGCCGATAACTAAACCGTTGTACCAGCTAGGCTAGGCCCTAATGGGGTAGAGAGTGTGAGATCCCACATCGGTTGGAGAGGAGAACGAAGTACTCCTTATAAGGGTGTAGTTACCTCTCCCCCTAAGACATGTTTTCCCAAAGGTGGGAACAGCAAAATCATGAGGGTCTTGACTCTATGGGCAACCCAAAGTGGACAATATCTGTGAGCGGGTGGTCTGGGTTATTGAAGTGTGAGATCCTACATCGGTTTGAGAGTAGAACGAAGTACGTCTTATAAGGGTATAGATACCTATCCGCCTAAGACACTCCCAAGGGTGTGAAGAGCAAAACCGTGTGGGTCTTGACCCTAGAAGCAACCCAAAGTAGACAATATCTATAGGCGGGTGGTCTGAGTTGTTACAAAATTCTTAGGCTTTAATGTTCCTTTTAACCCATAAAGTCTAACATTTGAATTTTTACTTTCAGCATTGTTGAAGGGTGTCCACACTTTGACCATGAATATGAATTTCCTCTCATATTTAGGACTCTCCTATCCGTAGATGCTTCTCATCTATTACTTCCTTACCTAGGAGAAATAAGCAATTCCAATTTCCCTATAGAATCCACTCTATACCAGGCTCTTAGATCCCTAAAACCTTGGTCGAGGAATGTAAAGCAATGGGTTAAATAGTTAGATATGATCTACCCATCCTATCACTTTTCCTTAAGAGTTAAAACCTTCTTTAATTGATAGCTCTTTTTAGAAATCCCATTAAGTATTAGCCTAATCTAGTGTCTAAAATTTTAAAATTATAAAATCCTTTATATAATTAATTAATCTTCTTTTTGGACATAATCTAGTTTCTAAAAATTTAAAATTCTAGAATCCTTTATATAATTAATTATTTTTCTTTTTGGATATGCTTTTATTTCTCTAAAGGTATTTTCTTCTTGATTGGATTGCCTATTATCGGAGAAGACTTTATTTGCTTGGTTGAAAAAGTCCTTTGAACTCTGGCATTTTTAAATGTTCTTCTTATTTTGGATTAATAAACAACTATGCTTCTTTGATAACTCCTATATAGCATTTTACATGTTCTTCTTATTCTGGATTAATAAACAATTATGCTTCATCAAGAACTCCTATTTATAAAGAAGAATATATGAAATTCATTTGGTTTCTTCCAAATTAATTCATCTTTTTCCCTGTTAATATTATACCTAGCTTAAAATTTCTTCCTTTCGGCAAAGTTGTAAGTTTTTTAACTTAGGATTTGTTTTATGGAATTTTATATAGAAATTTAAGGACATGTTTTTCTAATCTTCCTTTGTAATGCTTGAATTTGAGCTTATGATTTTTCCAGCTTTGGACTTTTGCATATTTTTTTGAGCTTAGGGATAGAGAAGGTCTACCTTTTCTAATGCAAGATTTCTTAGCCTTTGGTTGTCTTCTAGTTTCTATAGTAAGTCTCCAAAGGACATTTTAGTTTTACATTGTCTATGAAGTCCTAATCTATAAACCAGTTGAACCATTTTGGAGACTTCTTAAAAAGAACTTATTGGTTAAAAAATTTTAAAACTGTCAAGTCCTCCTATCGAGCTATCTATGAAAAGTTTTTCTTAGTTTATGTCAACTTTAAAGTCTTTATTGTTGGTATTCACAAAGCTTTGAAACCTGACCATCTCTAAGAATTCCTCCTATTACACAATTCTTGGATTATCCAATGGAAGTGCCTTTCAAAGCAGGTGTTATTATCTCTATTGAATTTTGAAATACAAGATTATTGTTGTGTAATTGATACTAAAACTTACAATTTTTAGGGCCTTAAAAACTGTATAACTTAGTTGCCCAACCTGATTTGGTACTCCTCAAAGGTGTTTCGACCCTACTTGTATGTTCTTAATTTCAAAGAATTATTCTAATCTTTATTTATTTATAGATTTTGGAATCTTAGTTATTGAAAAGGAAGAAAGTTAGCCTTCTTTTCATAAAAAGATTGCTCCTAATAATCATTATAAAAGAAAATTAAAAACGAAGTTGTCAGTAGCTTTTAATTCCAAATTTAAACTCCAACTTCAAGAGTTTTTGTAAGGAAGTCCACTCACTCCTCTTTTAAATTGTTCAATGAATCTGTAATCATTAAGCCTTCTACTGAATACACTCTGTCCCTTAAAGGAACTTCTACTCCTGAGAATGTTGTTGAAGAAACTAGTGAGGGTATGACACATCCTTTTATTACTTTTAACTTTATTCCTGTTATAAATTCTCGTTGATCTGTCTTTCTTTGTAGATGACACAATATTGGACCTTTATGCTCCTTCTTTCCCTTTAGAACTAGAATCTAAAAAGGTCAAGACTTCTCTTAAACCAAAAGCTAGTGAAGTTCTTCACCAGAGGTGAGACAATAATTCCTTAATTGTGTACGCTAACCTACTAATTTGTTAATAAATTATTTTAAAACTTATTGACAAAGGATGTTTGGTCTACAGTGACAAACTCAAAAGAAGTCTTAGACTTAAACTTTTTAAATATTTCCTCAGACCTTCCTTTTGGCATTGTTCTAAAGATTAATTCTAAAGAATTATTAAAGGAGAATTAAAATTGACATACAATAAGAGTTGCAATTTCTAACTAAAATTTAACATAGCTCCTTTTTTAGTACAATATTGTATTTTGGATTTACAACTTAATCCTACACTGGTTTCTAAGAAAGGCTTTAAAATTCTTTGCTTCTTTTGAAAAATCTTTCCATGAGTAAGTCTTGTACTCTAAGAAATTGAGTCTCTCGTATCAATAAAGGATGGACTATGATGAGGAAAAGACCAAAGGAAAGAATCTTTTAATTAAAATCTAAAAGCTAAAAAACGATTTTGATTATTTGGAAAATAAAGCTATTGAGTATGAACTAGCCATCAAGTTAATTAGAAAAAAGAAAGAAGTTGTCAAATAAGATATATATAAACTTAAACAGGAATTCCACAAAGTTAAATTGACAATTGTTAAGTTAGGAAAATCACGAGTTTTATAAAAGGATGAAGTTAGCATTTGAAAGCAGTAGGTGCAATAAACTAAGGAGAAACAAGTGTCATGCATCAACCAATAGGGGGTGAACTTATTCTTTTAATTTATAACAATTGTAAACCTCTCTATTCTTATTAAATTTTGTTATTTTTGGATGGGCTTTGAAATTTTTTATTTCTGCATGGTAATTAAGATTCTTTATTTCAAGAATTAATTATCATTCCTCATTCTTCATACTTTTTAATATAAGGTTCTAAATACTTTCCATTAACAAGACACATATAAGGTTCACTTTCCAAACTAGATAACCAATAGGCTTTTCACTGTAAACCTTATAAATTTTAAATGGTTCTTCCCAATTTAGTAACCATTTACCCCATTCTTTATGTTTTGTCCTAAAAGGTAAGATCAATTTCTACAGTAGTTCCCCTTTATGGAATTCTCGTCTGCAAATTCTTTTATCATAAAATTTTGCTACTTTGCTTTTCTAAATAATCATATTTTTTAAAGCTTGAAATCACATTACATATGAATCCTCCTATTTTATTACCATTGATTTCCATAGGAGGAACAACATCTTGTCCATACGTTAAGGTAAATGGGCTAACCCCTGTGGTAGTATGCTTAGAATTATGATGAACCTACAAGGTTTCAGATAGGATTCTATGTCATTCTCTTGGATTATCTTCTAATATTTTATCCAGAATTTCAATAATTAAATTATTAGATGTTTCAACTTAACCATTACCCTGAGCTTAATATGAGGTTGTATGTAATAATTTTATCCAATAATCCTTAGTGATCTTTTTAACATCCTGACCTATAAACATAGTCCCTAATCTCTTGTAATTTGATTGAGGGATTCCAAAAAAGTTGACTGCGTCTGTTTGATCAAATTTCTTTAAGGTTTGTGCCACCACACATTTAGTAAAGTAGTTAGAGGATGGTGGATATATCTTCATAATGAGGTTAATGGCCCACCCTCTTTAAGGTTACAATTTAATTATATAATGCAACTCAGATGTAGGAATTATTTGAATTCTTCCATGCTTCTAACACTATTATATCCTTTAGCATATGATATAAATTCTTTCAAGATGATTGGTTAATAATACCTTCGGTGACGTATAAGCCATCTTATTTCTATTCCAGATTGATGCACTCCACATATCCCTTCATGAACTTACCACATTACTGTTAATGCTTCCGACATGCCAAAACATCTCAAAAGAAGTTTGTTACCTCCTTGAAGAAACATAATTCATTCAATTAACTAAAAACTTAGTGATTGTTGCTTAATTTTGAATGAAATTTTCCTACTAGCATTTTCCAAAAAGTCTTTAATTTCTAACCTCTAATCATGAACAAATTCTTTATTAATATTTGAGACTTATAATGAAATTCCTATTAGATCGGAAAAAGAAAGCATGCTATATTTAGAGAAACGGTAGATTTCAAAACTTTTAAGAAATCATTTTTTCAGTGGAAGAAACAAATCCAAATCGTCATGCCAATCCATATATGATATGATATAAGGATAATAAAAACATAAATAAGATAAAGAGTATTACCGACTCCTTTGCTACAGCTTTAAATCCTCGCTGGGCTATCCTCTCCTTCTTCTTGTATCCAAATCCTTTTCTTTTGAATCTTTTCCTTTAGCAATCTATCTTGTCCTTGTTATTGTATCCTCAACCAATTTGATTTACCTCTTATTCTTTAAGACAACTAGGTTAACAAAATCCTTTGGTGGGAAAGGAGAAGAAATGTTTGGAGGAGATTTTCTTAGAAGAAGATGAA
>JAOQMP010000007.1:29275345-29285996 GCA_027563575.1 Erythroxylum pedicellare
ATATATTATTAATTAATAACACAATAATTAATTGACATATTATTTAAAATAAAAAGAAAATTGATTATTATAGGAGAATAGGCGGGGCTTTAATATATTATTAATTAATTGATGTATATATATATATATGTAAGTATTCATAGGTGGGACTACCATGTCGTTCATGTTATTTTTTTTATGAGCAATTAACACCTATATAATTTTATAACATTTGTTATTAAATAAATAATTAATAAAGTATTGATTTGTTAAAATATAATTAATTTATTCTTTAAATAAATAAATAGAATTAGGGCTTATATTTTTCGTTTTTATCAAATATAAGATATATAAGTTAATTGACTAATTATAATATATTATTAATTAATAACAAAATAATTAATTGACTAATTGCTTAAAATAAATGACATTTGATTTTGTGACTTAAGTATATTATTGATTAATAACCAAATAATTAATTGATTATTTAGTTAAAATAAAATAAACTTTTACTATTGTCGGGGCCACAGATATGACTTAAGTGTCACGTCTGTGAAAAGATCTATTTTTTAATTTCTTAATTAAATTAAATTAATAAAAATTTAATTCATAATAATCAATAAATAAATAATTAATTGATTTATTGAAATCTTATTAATTAATTAATTAATGATTATTAACAAGTAATTATTACTTATGTTATTAATAATGCATCTAAAACATTTTCCCAATTTTTTAAATATACATTCTTAAAATATCTTTAATGAATTTAATTACAACTATTTAGTAAATTAAAATAAAATTTCATTTAATTAAAATATCATCAGTTAGTTAAAATATAATTTATTTATTTATTTATGAAAATGTGATATTTGATTAATAATGGTAATTAGAATATAATAAATTAAATGATTTATTAAATTGCAATTTATTTAGAAATTAATTATTAATCATTAACTGTTAATCTTATTTAGTTATAATTAATAATGATTAATATATTATTAATTAATTGATGTATATATATAGGTAGATAGTCAGTTAAAACAAACAACACAACAAAATATACAATTTATGGGTCATTTTTCAACTATGATGTCAACGGATTCATATTTATCTATTGTGTTTCAACCCCTGACATGACTATGAAAGATTTTGAAGAACTCTTTTTTTAAGAATAGAACAAAACAATTTTATCTCTTTTCTCTTGATTATTACTACGTACAAAAAACGAGAGTATTTATTATCTACTCTCTTTCTTTTGTATAAACGTTCACAGCAAGCCAGAAATAATTTCTTCACTTCGTATGTTATATTAACGTACAAAACATGAAAGAGAATCTCTATTTCATTCTTCTATTCGTAAGTCTTAAAAATGTATCTCTTATGAAAGAGTATCTTTTTTTACTATTATCTTCTTTGTGAATGTTTTAACGTTTTTAAAACTTAAAAACCAACCACACGTCAATTCATTTTGTTTTGGTTTAAATGTCAAACCAAAACAAAACTACCAAGGCCATCTGATCTTCTTTATAAAATGAAATAAAATAAAACTATTTTATTTTATTTATTTATTTTGTACAAGAAAATTTTCAATATTAATTATGTTTTTTGTGCTAGTAAAAAATATAATAATATGCCATGTAAATTATTTAACAAATTATCTCATAATAAATTAAATAATCATAAACATGAAAAATTACACTCATAAGTATGTAACTACATATGTTCATCACTAAGCCTGTAGTAATTAATCCAATTAATTACTAATCAAGGTTAGCATCTAAAAACACTTCTCAACAACCGAATAGTGTGAAGTAACAACCTTACAAAAACAGAACTTGATTAAAAATAATGTATTATTACCTTATATCATTAGAACTTCGGATTATCCTAAGGTATGGTTTAACTGTCAAACCTTATTAAATAACCAACTATGTTATATATTTATCATTAATGATTGATGAATGACTTAGAAAACTCTTTTTTTCCACTCATTCAAATGCCCTGGCTAAGGTCTTGAAACAAACATTAAGATTAATGACAAATTTGAGTTCAATGGATCCCATCTTGACTTACCACTAATCAAATAGATAATTATATACAATGATCATTCAAATATCATTTTTACATACTAGGTGTCTGGCATCAAAACATAATAAGTGACCTATTGATTACTATAATGGTTTCAGGTAAAAGGAAAAAATATATTTAAATCCTTACGATAATATCCCACTTGATAGTTCATAGGTAATATTAACCATTGGGAATTCTCAGTTTAGTCGGTTCAATGATCATATCTCCATATGCTTCATCTATATATGTAACTTAGTAAATGAGATCTACTAATATCCATCCAATAGATACTATTACATACATATTGATCTAACTGGATTATTCAAATCCTTTTGATAATCCTATGATCAAGAATACTTTTAGATTAATCCTTAAAGACTTGACTCTCATCATCATAATCTCCATTATAATGGCAAGTATATAAATTTAGTCAAGGATTATCATATTAGAATAAAAAACAATAAACATAATATGATAATATAGTCATTTGCCATGTTATTAAACAAAGTTAATAATTATAAAATAAAATGTTTAATCTATTACATAACGATTGAGTCATGGGTATTATTCCAACGCACCAATGGTATGCCAACCATTTATCTAAAGTATGCAATCAAATTACCATTATAAGCTTTGACATTATCAACACTCGGACTTAATTCATCACCATCTCCTTTGTACGACCACCCAGTTTCAACAACCATAATTTCAACATTCTTAAGTCTCATCGAGTTCATTACAGATTGAATAGCATCAACATGAGCATCGAACGTGTTCGTGTACGAAATCTTAGTGTTCTCATCAAGACCTCCATCATTTGATTAGAAAAGACAAAAAGCCAGATCTCAGGTCTGGGATCACTCTAGTACGTCAAAATGTAGTTATTGGTTGATTTGAAAAGGAGAACTTGTTGCGTTGTTAAACTCCATCAACCTCTTGATCCAGTCATTCAAGCTTAAGATAAAGCATCCAAACAATGGTGGCTCTAATTGCTTCAGCAACTTAATAGGGTGGATGGTGGGCATCTTTATTTTACCTTTAAATGACGTTTCCTTCAGGGCCTTGTCGACATTTTACATTCACTAAAACATAGAAGGGTATTCATGATGAAATATGATGTCGCTGAAAAAAACAAAATTGTCAAAAAAAGTACTTGGCCACAAAAAAATTGCCAAATAAATGGTTGCAGAAGCCCAGTAACAAAAAATTATCTGCGACGTTTTAAAGCAATCGTCGCCCAAAAAATTTTGCTACAATCATTACTTCGTCGCTAATAAGAATAGGCGATGAGAGTCGTAGATCACTTATTGTCACGATTAATTCTGATAGGTAAAGGTAATTAGCTTTGTTAATGTAGGCGTAGATAATAATGTTTGTTAAAAATTTATTTTCGTAGCAGAATATGTTTAGCTACTAAAATTAAAACGTAGCTAAATGTTATTAGAGATGTTATGGAAAGCGTATTAAAAAAGATTTGGTCACGATTTTATATTTTGTAGCTAAAAACTTTTAATGAAGAATTTTTATTTTTTAATTTAACTTCCCTATTACCAATTTAATATTTAATTATAATTGTTAACAACATTTTTAGTTCATGCTATTGTTTTTAACCTGGTTTGAATTACAATTTAGTCACATTTTGTAATTATTGTTGGTGACATATTGTTTAAATAATAATAAATTAAAATAAATGAATAAATTTTAAAATTAAAAATGAAATGCATTTTATACAAAAACATGTAATTAAATGTTAATTTAAAAACTTAAGAAAAAATTTATCGACAAACTAAGACGGCTCATCGTCACCACTATCATACTATAACCCAAGTATTTATTTGACCATCTTTTTAAGCTTAGTCAACTCTTTTTCAGTACGCTTTAGTTTATACTCATTACTTTGTAATTTTTCTTGAGTATGATCTAACTTTTTTTCATTACATTATACTAAGCCTTAAGCGATCGGTTCTCCTCTTGAAGCGTCATTACATATGGTGGTCGTGACGATGAAGAACCAATTGGCTTATGGTCATGCCCAAGACCTTTGATTTACCCTGATCTTTTATCAAGGACATTATTGCAAATGTCATCCACATTGGGCTCATTCCTGTTAGACAATGCTCTTTGCAACAACTCATGTATCTTGTCCTACAATTTAAAACACAAAATCAAAATGTAATTTAAATATTATGACTTAGTATTACATAAATAAAAAACCATAAAATTAAAATTTTTATACTTACATAATTATTTTGTGCCTCTTCAGACGTCCAACCTTCACCTTCCTTGTAGTGTGTCAGCTTTTAGAGTGTGATCCTATCACACTCTTGTCTATGCAGTTGAGTCTAGCTCTGTTATATGAACTAAAAAAATTGGAGCATAATAGATTATATTGTATTAACTAATAAAATAGTAACTTCTAAACATTACATTTACAAATTCTTGTTGTATGACAACAAATGATTAAAAGACAGTGTTGTGAGGAGTTTTCATTTTTTTTTCTTCTCTTTTAACCTTAGCTTCCTCACACTTTTCCTAAATAAAGAGAAGAAATAGTCATTAAATGCAAAAACAAAATTAATGGAAGAAAATATGAAGAGAAAGAAGACAAACCTTAACCTTTGCAGAGGCCCAATAATTACACATTTCACTGCAATTTTCTGGAGTCACCCGTTCAAAACATGTATCTTTCCTTCCTTATCTGAATGAAAAGATTTGTAGTATTTATGAAGTCGATAGTGATGATCATTTGCCCTTTGTTTCAACAGTGAATTGACACAACTTGAAACTTCAGGGTTCTCAATATCGACGATCTTGAGCTTTATCTGTGAAGTGAACCTGTAAGTTAACTTATTCTTTAAATAAGTAAAACCGTAATGTATATAATAAAATTAATCAAAAAATATTCGAAACTTTATCCAAAGCACTCTGTAGCAAGTTGTCTTCTTTCAACTGTCTGGCATACTAAAGGAATGGCAATTCATTCCTGACAACGGCTCCTAACTCAGTGAATAATTTTGTTGATTGAATCTTATCAACAGGAGAATGTTATATGGCGTTAATATGCACAGGCAACTTGTTATTCATTGCAACATTTATATGTTGCAACTGAAATCCTTTAGTGATACCTTCATCTTTTTTTTTTCTTATGCCAGTATTGGAAATTGACAACAAAAGAATAATTATAAGAAAAAACACATTAAACATGTAAATATATTACATAACTATAAATATAGGTGGTTAATAATAACATACCTGAAGATCCCTCAGCACTAGTTGAGGTAGATATAGGTTGTTGTTGATTGTCTTCATCGATAGGGTCGAATTGATTTGGTTATTGTAGGGGAGGGAAATCTTCGGTAGTTGCCACCCTCTTTCCCTTATTTCTACCAAGTCCCATTATATTGAATATCTATAAATGAAATATCAACATAATGCATAATGTTTACTCAAACATCAACATTCCACATGAATCCAAGTCAAACATAAGTCAAAACTAAACATTCAGCATAAACAAAAATCAAACAGCAACATTCTATATAAATAGAAGTAAAACATCAATAATAAGCATTAATTCATCCTGAATAAACAAAAGTAAAACATCAACAACATCACTCAAATATGAACATAACATTTCAAAACAATATAAACAATTTATTTACATTTAATCATCATGATCAAGATTTTGAAAATTATCATCGTTAATTACATTATAATTAGATTCTTCATCACTAATATAGTCGGCCAAAGGATCATCATCGTCATTTAATTCATCCTAATTATAGTCTTTTGTTTGATTGAAAAATTGGCTTAGACTTTATCCAGTTGTACTATGTTCGATTCAACATCTCTCCTATGGAATAATGATTTATCTACATCTTCTATTCGAATGGCTTCATTATTGAATTCCAATCCAATCTCTTGATAAACTTCATCTGCATCTTCATTAAATTGACTATTATCCCTTTCATAAATATTGAAGACATTTCGGTGTTGAGACTTTTGAACAAGCTTCGAATTTCTACCCAATATAGTATCATTAAGGTAGAAAACTTGCTTCATTTGACTTACGAGGACAAAATGATCATTATCATACCATATCTGACTAACATTGATGCTAGTAATATTCTCGTTCACTTTTATGTTAGTAAGATTAATCCATTTGCAATTAAATAGAACAACATTATTATCCTTGATGTAGTGCAACTCTATTATTTTAGAGATGATAGTAGAAGTCAATAAGTTTGTCATCATGACATCCCTTAACAACAACCCCATAATTTGGCTTCTAAAGCTGACTATCTTGATCTTGCATATGAAATCTCACCCTATTAACAATACAACTTGTTTATTTTTTCCCATAAATATAAGGCTTATATGTCAAATTATATAATGTTGTTGTCACTTCTTGCACGTTACGGTTATGCAATTGTATCATCTGTATGACAAAATGAAATTAGAAGTTATTCTGACTTATAAATTGTCATATGTTCATAATATGTAATCAATATGTAACTTAATTTCTAAACTATGATACAAACGTCAGCTTATATCTTTGTTCAATATTAATAATTCCTTTACTGCAAATGGACTCTTTGTGCTCTTTATTTAAAAAAGTAAATCACAGTAAGGAAATGAGATATAATGAACAAAATTCTAATATGATTGTTTTAATCAAAAGGAATATACACACTCTATATACATAATAACTTTCTCGTTAATTGTTCAAAATATACTAAAGGGCGATTTTGAATTCGTCTTTAGTTAACTCCACATATTTACCAAGACTAAGTGACCTTACTTTTTGGGAGAAAATTGACAACCTACCCTCTTCATCAAAATTAAAGTTACGTTCTGGTCTATTAAATCTTATCCCACATCACTTAAGTATATTGAACAAAATGTTAAGCATTAATTTGCAATATAAGCCTCTACAATAGACCCTTATGGTCAAGCTCTATTCTGTACATAACACTTAAGAGGGTATAAAAACTTGAACAAATTCACTTATAAACTTAGGAATTGTTACTAACAAATAACATTAAAAAAATAAAAGTTAGTATGATTTACCTTTCAATCAGGAACATCTATTGAAATTGAACTAGTCTATAAAGTTTTGCTTCATATGGTAAATGAATTGCCAAATAAACCATAACATAGGGGGAATACTAGTTCCAGCTTACATTAAATCAAAGCTATGTCTTTTCCCATTTTGTCAAGCTCTTTAACTTTAAGTTTCTTGTAACATAATTACTTAAAAAACATTCCCAATTGAACCAAAATTACGGACACATCCTTTGGTAAACTCCAATTTATTCCAACAAGAAGTAATCATTGCAAAAGCACATAACAATCATAACTTTTCAACCCTGATATATTTCCCTCATTAACATAGACGCAACGACCTATATTTGATGCATACCCATAAGGAAACTTCACTGATTGGAGAAACTGACAGAAAGATCATTTCTCCTTTTTTGACATGTTGTAACAAGCAAGGGAAATAATGTATGACCCATTATCTCTTCTTTTCAAATGCAAGTATTTTCTAATATTCATGTCTTTCAAGTTAGGTCTAGTCTTAATTGTGTCTTTCGAATTCCCGGCAATTCCTATCACAGTTCCTAAAATTGACTCACAAATATTTTTCTCAATATGCATCACATCAAGATATGCCAAATTGAAAATTATGTTTTTTAGTGCAATTGAGTTCAACATCATTTCTCTTTCGCTTTCTATTACTTGGGCATTTACCAAGTGTAATGTCACTCAAATGTGATAGTTGGTAAACAATATCATCAGCAGACAACTGCAATAAAACTTCACCCAATTTTACTTTGCCATTAAACAAGTTCCTTCTTCTTCATCGATGCCCATGTTCCAAATAACGATGATGGCTAGTATAACATATTTTACTTCATAACCTTATTGAATAAGTTTGATGGTTACACATAGGATAAGTCATATACTTTTTAGTCCTTCACCAGAACAAATTCCCATAAGTTGGGAAATCATTTATAGTCTACAAATCAGCGGCATGCATTCTAGATGTTTCTCCTCGAATAACATCAAAAGTTTGTAATCCAAATTCCCATAAATCATTTAAGTCATCAATTAACCATTAAATGTAGACATCGATAACATGAAAAGCTTGCACCGGTGGTCTCATAATCCCTTGATGATGGGCATTAAGTTGTGGCCTCATGATGTCCATAAGGGTTCATCACTCTCTATGATGTAATTCCTTTACCATCGTTCTTTCCATCTCTTTTTAGAATTCAACTCTTAAGATTCCCTATTGTTTTCCATTGATATCCAAGTTGATATGTTATCTAATTTATATCTAGCTTCTCTTTTTTAAAAAAAGATGGATGAAAAAGCCTTAGACTACAAGAATTAAACTAATTTATGCCTCCCTAGCAATAGGCCCAAAAACTTGTTGAGCAAGTTTTACAATTTATAAAATCCTCAATAATCTACAAGCACACAGGTCATACTTTGTAATATTGAAGGGTCGATCTCACGAAAAGGGTACTAGCCTAATCCTAAGTCGTCTAAGGCTCAATTAAAAGAATAAAAAGAAATAAAAACTGCACAAGTGAACATGGAAAGTAAATACGAGAAATTAATTCAAGAATTATAAAGCAAAAATTTCAACAAAACATAATTTAACTGAGCAGTCATATAGGTCACAATGGAAATTCGTTAAGAGAGTTAATCAAGTTATGAGAGAGGGGATTTTACCTATCATTAATGTTAATCCAGTCATTTATATATTTACGGTGTGTTGGTTCTAGATAGTCGTAGCGATGATTACTCTCTCTCGAGTTATAACCATTAAACCCTAAATTGTAAACCCTAATCGAATTATGGAACTTGTAATCTCTCAATTGACAAATTACCCATAATTCTAATTAGTTCTAAAGCTCTCTAATAAACAATCTGGTCTTACATGTGATCTCTCTTCATAAAATTGCCGACTAGATTGATTAAAGGGTCAATTAGATTGCCTAACTCTCATTAATCAATTATAATCAGTTTTATCTGGCTCACCCTCTTGGTTTGTTACTGAAACATGCAAATATATTAATCAATCACAACACCCAAACCACTAAGCACAAAAATAACTAAATCAACATTAACTCAAAGTAAAATCCTGAAGGAGAGTTTAGAACATTATTAATAACCCGAAATCTATTTCCATATAATCCATCTCAACTTTATACATTTAAATGAAAAAGGAAATGAAGAGAAAATGGAACTTAGGTTGGACAATCAGGAAGGCAGTAGCGTTGAGATACCACCTGATCTGGGGAGCAGTGGCATCAGGATCCACTTCTTCTTCCTCTTCTTCTTCTCTCTCTCTCTCTTTTTCTCTCTCTTTAGGGTTTCCAAGAGTGGCTGAATGTAAAGCTCTTTTGTGCTCCTCTTAATGTTCTTTAAATAGTTTTTATTATGTTTTGAGTAACCTTAGGGTCTTTTTGGGGTTCGAAAGGTCCAAAAAGTCCCTCAAAATGTGAAGTTCGTAAGCAACTGCACGTCTGCCCGACGTAGGCCATTATCATGGCTCGCATCTGAGTCTTCTGTCACCAGCCATTTTTCAGCCTGAATGTCTTCCACAACTCCTCCGTTCTTAGATATTGATCCTGAAATACTAGCAAACATATCAAGGTACCTAAAAAACATAATATTTAAACTCAAAAGCTTGTACGAACTCATAAAACACTTAAAACACAAATAATTAACAAACTAACACAATTCTAAAATAAACACATACTAAATGATCGAATTAACAGCTAAACACATATCAAATTATGCCTTAAAACATAATGCAATTTACACTTATTAACATCCCCATACTTAAAATTTTGCTTGACTTCAAGCAAATAAAACAACAAACAACACAAAAACACAAAGCACACAATGCAATAATAAGGCAATGACTTCAACTTCATGAAACAAATTTAACTCTAAACACAATCATTCAAGTTGTTCCAAATTATTAAAATACAAAATTCACGTCTAGGAACTCTAGACTAAATACATATTAATAAAAACTTAAATGTCAAGTTTGTTCAACCCTTTCAATTGTTAATAATTATTTGGTCAATCAAACTTTGTAACTAAACCTAAGTGTGTTTTTATGAAAAGTTAAGCTACTTACAAGTTTGGTAGGTTTTCATTAGAAAACATTCTTTTTTGTTACTTTTTGTGGACATGGATCTAGTCTTTTTACATAGAGGCAAACATTAGTGATGAATGTCGATCCATTTACTCGAATAAGTTATGTTTTAGTAAGTTACTTGGTTGAAACATCATTATACCCTTTTGATGCGAAGACACACATTTGTGATGCGTGTTAGTCTAGTTATTCAGCTACATCACGTTCTCAACTAGCTACTAGCTCTATTCATAACCTAAAGGCCAGCAAAATAGTTATTTATTTAAAATTTACAAACAATTTTTTTAATGCCTACCCTGTTGCTTTAGTTACTCATTTTTATGAAAAATACTAGCAAAGTTACTTAGTCGAAAGACCTAAAATTATGAATGAATGTGACAACTTATAGGGTGATAAACTAACACTGAATCCTAATTAACT
>JAOQMP010000007.1:29291198-29335592 GCA_027563575.1 Erythroxylum pedicellare
CTAGGAATGGAGCATTGGACTATGGTGAAGTGCACAGTCTATTGCAAATTTTGTTGGGATAATTTCTCTTCATATTTAGCAACGGATATCAGTACCGCTTCTAATTAATAAATTTTACAGTCAATTTTACCAACGAAAATGAATTTTTCGTCGGTAATTTGCAACGGTATATATTCCGTCGCTAATTCTTGCTTCCCTCCATATTCAGCGACAGATATTAGTACCACCGCTAATTAATAATTTTTTTCGTTAATTTTACCAACAAAAATGAATTTTTCGTCGGTAATTTACAACGGAATATATTACGTCGCTAATTCTTGCTTTCCTCTATATTTAGCGACGGTTATTAGTACTGTTGCTAAACGAAAATTGTTCCGTCAATTTTACTAATGAAAATAGATTTTCTATTGGTAATTTACAACAGTATATTTGTCGTCAATAATTTTTCATCGCTAATTCTTCATTTTCTTGTGGTGTGAACAAGTAGATGGACGGGAAGTGTTTTATGGAACTGAAGGATTTGCAACAGAAGGAGGTACTGTAGGATTGGATGTTAGTCATGTTGAGTTAATAGAGTTGTGAGATGTACCTAAAGGAGGAATGTTAGGAAACGAGGATATAGTAAGATCAGAGAAGAATTGTTGAGAAGGTTCATTGACTCGGAATTTGGAAAGTGTAAAATCATTTTGTTCTCCCAAAAGGTTACAATTTGAGAGATACAAATTCAGTGAGACCAAGGATCCCAACACCTATAGCTTTTGTGTTCTATGTCATATCCAAAAAACAACATAAATGTGTTTGTGGTTCTAGTTTATGGTACTCATGGGGTTATATAAGAAGAAAGCAAGCACAACCAAAGACTTTAATAGATTGATAATCTGGAGCACGATTGAATAATCGCTCATAAAGGAAGATGTTACATATGACAGGGGAAGGGATACTTTTGTACATAGTAGTACGAGCTGCTTCTCCCCAAAAGGTTTTGGGATAAGAGGAGGATATGAAAAAAGCTCGAACAATATTAAGAATATATCTATATTTATGTTTTGCTTAACCATTTTATTGGGAAGCACTTAAGCAGGGTCTTTGAGAAATAGTTCCTTTTTGAGCAAAAAAATGGGTAAATTTTGTATCTTTATATTAGAAACATTATTGGTGCGAAAAACTTTAATCTTATAAAAGATCTAAGTTTTAATCATATTAGCAAAGTGAGTATAGATCGAAAATACTTCGTATTTATAATGCATGAGATAAATCCATAGAGATCAATAAACATCATCAATAGAGATCACATAATATCTCAAACCACCCATATTATCATAAGGAGTATAGCCTCAAATATCATGTAGTGAATCATGTTAAAAGGTGCCAAAGAGATAGAGTCTTTAACGGAAGAAGGTAAAACATGATCTTTGAAAGTTAAAAAGGAACACAAATCAAAATTTTCTAATTTAATAGAATATAAAGAGCCACTAAAGATTAAAGATCCTAGTCTAATAGTAGAAAGATGGTCAAGACGAGAATGCCAAGTATAATACTGGTAACACATTTAGATTATAGACTTAGAGAAGTAAGCTCAAACAATCATTTAACTTTATGTCCTATCCCAAAGATATTGCTCGTATGTGAATCTTGCATAGTACAACCATGGCTAAAAAAAGATAAGTTAACATTAAGTTCACATAATTGGCCAACAGAAATGAGATTTAGTAAGAGTTTGGGAACAAGAAAGGTATTAGGTAAGAGTATTTTAGATTTGTGGACAACGCCTATACTCTTTAAGCATGCATAGTAGAATTATTAGTAGCATGAATAATATAAAGAATGGATGGTGTTCGTGAAGATTTAAGAATAGAAGAATTAGAAGTCATATAGTTACAACGAGCAGAATCATGATACCATAAGGTTGAAGTACTAGATGTGATAGACAGGGCAAGAGAGGATAAGGTACTAGATTTTGGTTGAAGTTGTTAGAGTAGAACATGAAGATCATCTAAGTAGAATTTAGGAGAAGCACTTTCTATTATTAGACCCTCTGTGGCAACAATAACAGCAAAAGTAGGCTAAGAAGACTTGAAAGAGTTGCCTTATCCACTGTTCTATTTGAGTTTTTTTTTTACATTATGAGATGTGATGCATATACTTTTTGCAATACCTGTAAAATCCCTTACAGAACTCCTTACCTGAGTTCTTAGAAGTTAAGGAATAAGTGGGAAGAATAACATCAGCAGGTGGAATATACTTTTCTATACAAAGTGTAATGATTAACTCATTAAGTCCTTGATTACAACATCGAGGTTTGGAAGACAACTTTAATGGAGAAAAAAGTTATGAATGGGTTCAAACTCTTCTTATAAAGTCATCCACAAATGCCAAATATGTTGGCACTTATGAAGATTCACATAGATAGTAGCAATATCAATACTGGGCTAAACATGATCTCCAAAAGCGATTTTGTTCTAAAATTCTTGTAATTCGAACACAGCTATATATGGTCTGTCCAAGCTATTGTAAAATTTGATAAAATGTTCTATACAATTGAAATTGATTGATATCATCATAAACAGGGTAATGATTCTTTAAGAAGTTCCATACCTATTAGCCATGTCAAAACATTGAAAATCAAGCTTGATTGCTTTAATACTATGTTACAAAACCATGTCAATATTTGATGATTCATTGCATCTCAAGATACTAAACATTTTATGAACACATTCGGTTTAATATCTTTCTTTTGTATTAGCTTTGGTATTTCTCTATTATCAATGCACCCAAAAAAACCTCCCTTTAAGAAAACTATACATTTCCTCAGTCTACATATCATAATTTGAGCCACCAAAATTGATAGGATTGGTAATATATTGGAGAAGTTTAGAGACATCCATAATGAAGAAAAACAATAAAAATGAGAAAACCTTTCTATAAATTTAAAATTTGATAATTTTGACTTCAAAATGGATTCAAAACATTGAAAAACCTTACAGACTAGCTTGGGTTACAAAAGAATCAAATCGAAGTACGTTGAACTGGATGGTTAATGATTTTTTAAACGAACCGAGTCAACCAATAGACTAAACTAAACCAAAGAAGAGGATGGGCCTTTTAACGACGTGGACTAATGGGATATCAACAATACCACCAATAATATGTCGCCACGTGGATAAATGCGGCTAATTGATGATGACGCGGATGCTTATTGGCAATGACGCTAACCTAGTAATGACGTGGTGCTGACTGAAAAATGTCCTGGTTGATGTAGTACTGATTGGATAGCAATGCGGCATTCACATGGCATCAATTTTATGCTTATATGTTGATACATGATCTTATGATTGAGTGACATGTGTCTCTGGGAGATGATGTGGCACAATAAGGAGACGTAAAGTCTGTTGTTTAGGCTAAAACGACTTGTTTTACTTGATTCTAAACAACAAGTCATTTTAATTGTCTTCTTTCTCCGGCAGGTTTTAGGTAGGGTTTTACAGGTAACAGCTTCCAATGGCATGTGGGAGATGATAAAGTACTTTCAGGGGATTTTCTTTGCAACTTTGTGATCTGTTCAAGAAGAGGAACAATTTGGTATATTGTTGTTAGAGCAGATTGAGGAACCCATAATGCTAGGAAAGAGGTCTTCAAAAGAAATTGAAAAGACACCCTAGAATACTTGACTCCTTTTTGCAAAGGATGTTACGATATTACGAAGAAACAATAAACAGAGAATAAGAGAAGGAAACAATTCTATAAGTTTTGGTTTGCCTATAGATGATACTGAAGAAGGAGACAATATCAATATGTTTAATTATATACATGATTTTGGGGTTAAATGTTGACTCTAAGATATGTATTGACAACTGACAGTTGTGCGCCCGAAGTGCAAGCAGAAGACGGGAGTTTGGTTTCCTCTTAATTTCAGTTTCAGTCTTCAACATAATAATAATAAAATAAAAAAAATGGAAATAGCAAATTCATGAGAGAAGTACGAAATGCTTTAATTTGCAGAAAAGGGATCTCCGGTCCATGGAATATTTTGAACAGAAATGCTTACAACCAGTAGCATAAGATTTAAAATGAAACAATCATCAGAATAGATCTTTATTAACAAAAATTTAGGCATAAGATATCATTAAAGACTTCGAAGCATCTAATTAAATTTTCCATTGTATAAAGTTTACAGAGTAAGGAAAAGAATCGAGTATTAACCTTTTTCTTTGATTAAAAAATTATCAAGGGTAATAAAGGATATTTAGAAAATTGAACAATTGCACAGGTCGGCTGAAAGGAACAGAGAAACTTGAAACCGCTTCCTTGCAGAGGTCCGATAATAACACGATTGTCGGCAGTTTTGCGTTTTAAAAGTTTAGATCCAATTATTTTCAACCAAAAAAAAAAAAGAAAAAAAGAAAAGGGCATTGCATTAAGATAATAGACAGATCCATACGAACCTAGGGCCGGAAACTATAAGTTGGTTCGTCGAGACTTTAAACCTTTTTCTTTTGTGGGTTTTTCTGTATTAAAAATGTTGGTTACCTAATCGACAACTGAAAACTAAAGTCTGTGTTGAATTTTCTTTATTAAAAATTCGGCGACCAAATACCTTTGGATACGTAACAAATTCATAGTGGAATACAAATATTAGACGCGATTGCCGACAGTTTGACGCCCATCCTCTCGGGCCCACTCCCTTAACCCATTAAAATCAAATCAATGTTATTGGTTGATCTGTCTTGACTTCCTCTTCTTCTACGACACTACTACATGTGTTAAGGAAAGGAAACGTTGACTTCTATTTTAAAATTTTTTTGTTGTGATTTTAATTTTAATTTTAAGTTTTAAATAAAATCAAAATTCTAATTTAATTGTTACTATCAATATATTTATATTTTATTGATAAAAATAATAATTCGAGATAATTTTATTTCAATCTCCTTATAACATTTATTAATAAATTTATCATTTTGTTAATAAATAATTAAATATTTATACAATTTTATTTTTACACTAATATTTATTTATTAAAATATTTTTAAATTAATATTTTTATTTGGAGTTAAATATTTAATTATGAATAATTTTATTTAATAAAAAATTATTGAATATACTATATAGTTAGAAATAATTAATAAATCTGAATAATATTTTTAAATTTTGAATAATTATAAAGTTAAATTAAACTGAATAATATTGTTGATGCTTTTATTCATAAAATTAATTAAATATATGTTTACTGATAATAAAAATAAAATTATGTCAAAAAACTGCACAAAATAAAAACTAAAAATTAAATATAAATATTAGGAATTCAACTAAAAATTATTTTTACTTAACTTTAAAATAAAATAAAGGTATTAAATTTTCAGTGGTCAATATCTTAATTTTAATTAAATTCTAATACTTAAATTAATTAAAATTAATAATTAGTTTAAATCATCTAAATTGGACCAATCGGATCCATAAATTGATAAATCGTTTCGTATTTCTCATAATTGTTTCAGTTTTGCCTTTTTTCAAAATTGATATATTGCATCTATATTTCTGGTGTTGTTTAGTAGGAAGTTGGCAGCTACAGTACATTCGATGACATCACAGACGTCATCTTTTCGTCCCCTTGGTTTCAACCTCCGGAAGAAAGCCTGCCTGGGATTTTAGGTTGGTGCGGTAATTAAATAAATTAATTACTCTATGTTGCATTTTTATTTCCAGTTATTCTCCAAAATGGCCTTCTTTTTCCCCGGCAAGTAGTAACGGAAACCGGTCTTTATTTTATGTTATAATAAATGATAGTTATATCAAAACATCAAATAAAAGGAATAATGAATATTTATAACTCTCTTACTATTATAATTTACATCAAGAGTTCGTGTTGAATAACTAATTAGAAGTAAAACCTGAAATAAAAATATTTACAATTATACTACATACATAGAATTTAACATATATCAAATATAAGTGACATTAAAAGCAGAGAAGAAATAAAAAATTGAAACTTCATTCAATTGAATACTCACTAAAATTGCACAGATCTCAATTTTCAATTGATACAAAATCCTCATTATTGAGGCTATATTTGGTTGGGGGTTTGTTAATAAAATAGAATATTATGTAATATTATTTCATCGTTTTGGAAGAGGGTTTATCATGAAATGAGATGGGATGGGATAGAAGAGGAGAGTTTCATATTACATCTCATTCTATTTTAAACAATAAAAATAAAAATCTTCGATTTAGAGGGTTTAGGATGAAATGTAAAATAATAAACAACTTTACACTATAATACATTATAAATCCTTCATTTAAACAATATTTCACTGTATTACATTATGAACCCTTCTATCTCTTCCAAATAACAATTTTCTAATATTACATTTATTTACTTTCCATTCCATTATAAACCATTCTATTTCATTCCATTAAAAACTTTATGTCCAACCAAACATAGCCTAAGAGAAGCCTCGTTATCACCACCATTCAAATTCATTGCACCAAATGACTTATCATTATTTTCTTATTCAAGATTATCTTCCGAGTAACTCTTATCTATCAAACCTAGTTTCTTAAAAATTCAATATGTCAAAAGATTGATATTATCAATATAAATTGGATCTATTGAACTATTTATTCTGTTAAGAACCTTAGTAAACAATAAAATTAAATTATTAAACAATTATAAGAAATTATATCTCAATAATGATAATAACATATCTTTTCTAAAGCTTTAAATTGTATCGAACAAAGACAAAATCATTTAATCTTTTGTGCTCTAATTTATTCATATTCTTGCAATGGATAAATTCAAATGTGCTTCAATTTATTTCCACCTTACTGAACTCATACATTGACTTAGAATTTGAATTGCAACGCTTTGCAATTCTAAAACACCATTTCTGAATTGGTTCTACTAAGAAACTGTAAGTTGTAAAACAACAAAAATAACATTATAAACAAAATAAATTGATGATTAATTTTAACAAGTAACAAAAGTGAAAAAATATATACCAAGCTCTTTGACAAATAGCAATTGGTATCCAAAATCACCAGAAGAGTCTTTATAAATCTCCATCTGTGAGCTTAAAAGATCTTACATCATCTCATGGGTAACAATTATTGTAATAATTAATAGCACTCCCTTATTAACTTCAACTTCTTTGTAAAACTTGGTCTGAAATAGACAATAGGATTAAAAATTGCCCTAGTTGCAAATAACAAAGAGGGAAATTGTGTTTATGATCTTTCATTGATGACTGCAAGATAAGATGTGTACAAAGAAAATCTATTTTTTATAATGACTTTGATTGCTTCCTTCTCTCTTTATATGGCATCATAAAATAAATTCATTAGTGCCTTTTCATCACTATCAGACAGACGAAGTATTCTCACCAAAGGCTCACAAACTTGGATGACAAATTGACATTGGGATTAAAATTCAGTATCTTTAATTATAATTCTAGAAACTCCCAATCTAGCATTAGACTTAACATGCTGAGATATAACCTATTTATCACTTGTAAATATTTATCTCAAATCTCTCTTCATCATAATAAAACACTGAAGTGATAAGAAATTTCTTGCAAATCTTGAAATAATAGGACGATATAAATTCCTACAATTGGTAAAATTCTAAAGCCCATGTACGATTGTAGATGAACTTGGTCACCTTTTTTGCTTTCTGCATAGTCTCATCAATAATAAGAAAATACTTAGCATCTCTTATATTTTCCAACATCAAGCCAATGCAATGTGGAGTATAAGGAGTCTAATAAAAAGAAATCTACCTGCTTTGCAATTTTCTTACAGCTGCTTTATAAGCGAATTCATTTTTAGTAATAAACTAAACAATATTTTTTAGCCCAACTTAGTTCACAACTTTATTGAATATTTCAAATAGAGTATCAACATTCCTAACAAGGCCAGATGCATCAATAAATTTCAAAAACATTAAGCACTTTTCAAAATAAACCAAAAAATTAATAATAGGCTCATCTTTTTTATTTTTCTAACCATTACATATGATTTAAAACTCAAAAGTAGTCAAAGTCATTCTTCTTTGATAAAAATACAAAGCTATTCAAAAGTTTTTCTTTGTAGTCATCAGTTGAAGAAGCTTTGTATCATATATCGTAAGAGGCAACAACATATACTATAGGCTGATAACAATAAGATTGGGAAGTATTGGATATTATACCTGAATCATACCATCATTTAGCCATTGTCATATCCATATTATGAGCTATATCTCTTGATTGTCAGGCATTATGAATTAAAAGTTGAGCTCTAGGTTAGTCATGGTGCAAAAAAATTACACTTTTCTTCTTCTTTTCCTAATATTAAGTGCAACATTCACTTTTTGCTGGGTAGGAATACTATCACTTTCAACATTCCCACTATCATCATAAACACCAACAAACGAACTTCCACTACTAAATTCGTAATCTCTACCTTCTATCTTTCTCATGCTGATACTCTTTAAGAAAAGTCTTTCTTTGTCATTTCACATTATAACTTACTTTTTTATAAGACTCCACGTCACGTTTAACCCCAACTAAATGCTTCTTCAACTTAGTGATTCTGGGAACTAGTCCAGTATGAGTCTAATCTGGATCATTGTATCTTCCTAAAGTGGTTGAATTATCAGGAGTACTTGAACTTTTTTCATTTATCTGTAAAAGTAAATGAAGAAATATATCAAAATTAACTTAATAACTTCATATCAAAATAAAGACCAAAAAATTTCATTATCAACTACTATCATAAAATATGTATTGTTCAACTCAAAAGTCCAAACTATCATAAAAGCACATACATCTTATACACAATTACAAAATACACATATATATCTTATATAATATAATTCATTTTGTATGATTATATCATACAAAATTCAATTTCATCCAACACAATCCGTTAATAAGTCAAAAATCAACAATTCAAGTATTTAACATATGTAATTACACAATATATATATACATCTTATATAACATAACTCACTTTGTATGATTACATTACACACAGTATAATTTCATCCAACACAATTCATCAGCAAGTCAAAAACCAACAATTTAAGTATTCAACATTCACATTCACACTTATATATATATATATATATATATATATATATATATAACTCATTTTGTATGATTACATCATTTAACTATAAACTGAAGATATATACTCACATATATAACATATTCAACTTCAACCATAATTCACAATGATAAGTTTACAACTTACTTTATGTAATCTCATAATTCAACTATAAACAAATATATTTTGTTTACTGATACAATTCAATTGGTAATACTTATAATTATTTTGTTTTCTTAACTAATTTTAATTAACTTTGTTACTAAAATCCTAATTCCCAACTTTAATTTAACAATCTTTGAATCACCACTTTTGATCAATATTCTTAGTTTCTTACTCAAGTTAACTCTACAATGAAGTGTTAACATACACTATAAAATTTAATTTCATCCAACACAATTCAACAATAAACAATACAAAAATGCAAACATTTAATTTTCTTAACTTAATTACATATATTAAATGATTTAACTATATATTAAATCTTATAGTTAATTGATTAATCATATGTTTAATATTTTCATATGAAAATAGTAATTAGTAAATTGTATGTTTCATATAAATTAATTAACAACTTAATGCATTAAACTTGAAATTGACAATGCCTAAATTACATTGAAATTGAACTAAATCATACAAACAATTCCAACTTTCACTCCCAAATTTTCCAATGCATTAATTTTCTTTATAAATTGACAATGTTTTAATTATATTAAAATTGAAACTAACTCATACAAACAATTTCAATTTTCAAATCCAAATTTTCCAATGCATTAATTTTCTTCATAAGTGGACAATGCCTACGTTATTTTGAAATTAAACCAACTTACACAAATAATTCCAACTTTCAAACCTAAGTTTCCCAACTAAATTACCAATGTTAAGCTATTCATAAAACACACATGACACAGCCAAAACATATTGCAATTATAATTTAGAGCAAAAACAAGCAACATAAAACAAACAAAAAAAAAGAAATTGCGATTAAAAGTCAAGTCGATTCAATTTGGTTTAGGTTGCGTCGAGTCAGGTTAAGTTGGGTTTGAATCTAAATTTGAAAAATTGAAAATCTAGATTTGCACTACAGAGACAACAATCTGTCCAGGGAGGCATGATTCCCCCAGGTGACTAACTCAATCGAAAAGAGCATTGGAGAGAGTGGTTGGGTAGGTAGTCGGACAGTGGAGACACCACTGTGGGATGGGGGCGGTGACATGATTAGCAGGGTAGTGGTGGCCAACGACTACCATGTTGCTTGCATAAGGAAGAGGCCATGCTGGGGTTGGTTGGGAGTTTGGCATGTTGGACGGGTGGAGATAGAGAGGAGAGAGTGAAAATAAAAAATAAGAGAGTTTTAGAGAATAAGAGTTCAAACACACTAGGGGTGGGGGTCAAATATGTCCCTCAACTTTTTAAACTTTATGGTACCGACTAATACGAGATGAAATTACTAGTACTGGCCAATATCAATAACTGGTACTGAACAATAAAATTTCGTACCATTTTTTGACCAATATAGTATGAAATTCATAATTTTGCTCTATACTTCAATACAACTTACCCTCATTCAATTTCACCTCGTAACATGAAATGACACAAGTTATGACATCATCTTAAAATACCAGATCTTTTTTAAAGAAAAAAGTTCAAATTCATCCTTCAATTTAAGTGTGAGCTACACAAAAGTCTCACAATTTTTTTATCAAATTAATTTTGAAATTTTAAACTTGCTTCTTTTCTTTAATCTCTGACTCCAATAGAAGATTGAGTTTATGTAACATGCTTGGTGTAAGTCATTCTTCTTTCATGTGTAGTTGCTTTTTATGATTGCTTAAAATTCTCTTTCTTCCTATTCTTGAAGGTCAACAAGGCATTCTCCTTATCGGAAGTAGCTTAACAAGTTCATATGAGGGCTAAAGTCTTTATCCATCAAATGGCTTGATAGAATAATTGTTTGCTTGCAAGTACTAATCTTCGCTGTACCATTTGTTAATGTAGTCATTAGGATTTGGTAGTTATAGAAAATGTTAGTCATAACATAAGGACATGAAATCCCTGTCAAATTTCAATATCTACAATTACAAGTAGGACCACTAATTCTCACATAAAACCTATATAATTAATGCTTAAATTCATATTCATCAGCTTCATTCTAATTAACAAGGCAACTAAAGCTTTCTTTATTATTCTCCTCTAACACAACCTGAACTTTTGAAGATATGTTAGTATCTCATTTCTCCACAAAATTTCTTTTTGTATGCATCATCTTCATCATCTTCTTGATATACTCCAATATGCTAACTATAGGCTTCATCCTAGCCTATAAGATTCAATCGTTGAAGGTCTTACTCATGCTATTATCCATACAATCACACTTAGAATTGACACTGAAATATGCTTTGCATTATGTCTCCTTGTTATATTCTAATAAAGCTTTAAAGCTACCAAGTCTTAAATTATTTAGCATATGCAACTGAACGTTAAAATCAAGAACAAATGTTTCCTTAGTTGTCCTTCCAAAATTGAAACTTTAGGTCATCTCACCAAAATTGAAACTTTAGGTCATCTCATTTCATTTATGTCTCCAATTAGCATAAATGTGCCTTATACACATTCTACGCTCAACATTCGATAAAACTATTTTCATTGCATATAGAATTCCCAAAACAACAATGTAAACAAATAAAAATAGAAGTTTTTATTAAGTGAAAAATTTTAAACATATATTATTAATTCAAGGGATTAAATATTAAAAAGTGTTTAACCTTTTAAGATTTGTCAATTCAGTGCCTACGCTTTTAAAATTTTCAATTGAGTAACTAGCTTTTTAAAACTTTAATAATCTAGTTCAAAAGGTTATTTTTTTGATGATGTGACATGTCTACTAAATGGATGTCCATTTATTAGCCACATTATAAAAAACTAATGCTTTGAAGTGAATTGTTAAGGTTTTAAAAATTCGGTCACTCAATTGAAAATTTTAAAAGCTTGGGCACTAAACTGAAAAAATGTCAAAAGATTGAGCAATTTAGGATTGGTTATCCCTTAATTCAATATAGACATACCTTTTGCATGTTAGATATGAATGTGAAGCCACTATTATGTCCAAGTTGTAAATCTGAAATAAGAAGGTCTAAAAACTACTTCCACGTTTTGGTACACTCAATATCAACCACATCACAAGCAATATGAAACATTTGATTATTTCCATTCCTTATAACAATAACCACAATTGTCCTTTACATATTCCTTTCAAGAAACATCTATCTAGTCCTATCATTAGTCTAAAACCTACAATTCAACCCCTTATATAAACACTAAAACAAACACATCAATCTTACAAAGATCTTTTTACCTTCATTATTAGTGCTTGTCTTGATTGCCTATATTGTACCTGGGTTCTTGATCTTCACCTATTCTTCATACCATAAGAGTTTAGCAAATTCCTTCATATGACACCCATGCATTATTTTGATGACAATTGCTTTTGCTCTCTAACAAGTGTTAAAGCTCATATCTACCTTTAACTCTTTGTTCAATAAAGCCTTTAACTAAACAACTTTGATCTTTGGTTGTAACCAAGTCATGTCCTTATAGTGGCTTACAATCCATTTTGATATGATGAACTTATTGATGTTTATCACTACACGACTGTGCTTAGGTTCATATCTCTTCACAATTAAACTATATTCATTTCTCTTCATACTCGCAAAAAGTAATCAAGGGCATTATGATCTATATATCACTCTCACTCAATACTTATTATTTATATGTATTTCAAAAATCTTTGCAACAGAGTATTTAATCACCACCTCACTGAATTATTTTTCATTTTTAAATTTCAAACCTAAATTATAAGCAGGAATATTAGATGTTAGGTCCTAATATAGGCTTTTACATTTACCTCTTCTCCATGCACTATTAGCATCTTTATATGAACTTGTATAGTGTTGACTTAGATCATCACTTTCAATATACTCACTGCCTGTTTCAGAAACAAAATTCTCCTGGTCATCTTCATACACCTTTTCACTTTCATGGTTTTCAATATCATTATTCATAGCTTTATCTTTAGTTCTTTTCCTAAACTTCCTCTTTTTATATTTTGATCTGACATTTTGGAGCTCATCATCGTTTCTTCACTTTCACATTCCAAATTAGTCACCAAATCACTATCATCATTTTAGTAGAAGCGTTATGCACATCCTCATTAGGCACATTATCATTGACAGAAGCATATGGCATATTATCATCAGCATAAGCATTAGGCACATTATCATCAACATAAGCATTAACGCCATGAGACATAATATTTACACCATTATGCATAGTATGAACACCATCATGCTAAGTAGTAACATATTCAGGCTCAACATTTACAAATTCTTGCTCCAAATTCAAAACATCAAGCTCACTGTCATGCACATTATTCAAAACTTTATGCTCAAACATGCGCATCTTCAATAGGCAAACCGCTATCATCATTGTCATTTAGTAATAAATTTTTTTATTCAATGTTTGCTTTGCCATCTATATTACTTACTCTTAAGACAAGTAGTTCATCCTCTATGTAATTATATCTTCTTCTTCAGTACTTGTTGGATCTATATTATCATAACCATAATCCAAATTATTTTATTTTGTTACCTTCTCTTCATTATACTCAACTTTAAAATAAACCTCCACTCTTTCATGCTTTCTAATAATATAAATCAAATGACATGTTTTTGTATCATCTACAATCTCAATCAACCCCACTTCTTCATATTTATTTAGCTGTTTGTAATACACTTGATTCAATCTATCATACCAATGATATTTGGTAGTCCTTATGATACCAAATCAACATAATTTGTCCAGGTCAATACCTTTAACTAATATTTTACTACCACCACTGTACTAAAATAAATTATGTTTATCAATTTCCCCCTATAGTGAAGCAAAATTTCCTTTTTAATGGGATTCCACATACTAATAAAATAAGAATTAAAAGAGCAATAAGTTATTCAACTCTAATTATACAACAAATCCCTAATTTAATAAGAAATATTTTCATTGAAATTGAAATTGAAATTGAAATCCTTATTTGTGTAGGAGGTGTAACCTTAGAAATCAGGAAAATCGCTAACTTACCTCAATGTGGACCTATTAGCCACACCATATCAACGAGAATCTCCTTTGTCACCATCATATCCCTCCTAATCCTTTAAGGCTTTAACACGCATACAAAAATGTCTATTGTCACGAAGGTCTTCCTCCTACTTCTCTATCACAAATATATTGTCTTCTTCTACTCCTTAGCTCTCAACGTCTTTGTGAAATCCTATTTATGCATTAAATCTACAATTTAATAACAGTGGATTCTTTAAAAACTAAAAATCCTCAATTTAAGTAGAAACTGAAACCTTAGAGATTGGAAATTAGAAAAGTCGCTAATTTACCTCACTATGGACTAATTAGCTACACCATGTCAATGAAAATCTTCTTTCTATTCCCCTGTCTCAAAGATATCCTTCCTAATCCTATAAGGCCAATCTCTTCATCTACCCGTAGTTACAACCTCCTTAACTCTTTGTCTTTTTTTTTTAAACCTTTATGTTACTATCAAAACGATAAGTTCATCCTTAAGGGTAAAAAAGTTTTATTCAAAACGATGCTTTTACATATTAAACTAAAAGTTACGTTTAAACACTCCATCAGTTGAGGAAATAAGTTGTAATTGCAAGACAATAATGTAAATACACATTAATAGGTCATCACAACTTAACATGTTGCCATAAGGGTAGAGCATATTGCACAAACTCAATCTCTTGGTGAAGTTAGGCTTAAAAGAGAAAGTTTTAGAGCGTTTAAGGTTAATTTTGCAAAAAAGAAAGTTATTGGACTTTTGTGCACCTTGCACTTAAGTTGGAGGACCCATTCAAGCATTTTTGTTTTTACTGATCTTATTAGCTCTAAAATTAAAAACATACTCCTACAAACATTAAGCATGAATTCTTAATAAGGCCAACTTCAATTAGGGTGACATAACTCTAAATCTAAATCTAAAACTATTTTGTCTCATATAAATGTTCTTTTTGTACTTTTAATTCAAATTAAAAATTTGAAATTTATTTATGGTATAACATGTTATTTATAATTAAAAGATTGTTTCCTTATCTAACTTTGAACCACTCTTTGATGGCTTTGAAGGTCTAAAAAGACTGAAAGATTTGTATTTTTAATAATTTTACTTATTTTAAATTAATATCTTGTGATAAAATATTAAAAATATTAATTAAACTTATGTTGAATTGTTTTAATATAAATTATTTTGTAAATTTACAAATCTAAGAAAAATACGATTTAATTGTCAAAATATTCGAAAAATCATTTTTATATATCAATTACTTAATATTTTAGGAATAAAATTGTTCTATATTTATTGTCTAAATTTTAGTAAAAAGTTAAAGACTTAAGGTTTTATTATTATATCATAATTCCTGGTAAAAATCTTTATAACTAAATTTTTTATATTTTCTTTATTAACTTTTAAATTTTAAAATATTAACAAAACGTATAAAAAATTTATTTGCATAAATAATTATGTCACAAGAACTGAATACGAGCTACAAACTATCAAAAGGTATATCTTAAATAGATTAATTTATTATTGATTAGTTGATATTTACATATCATTAATTATATGATATATATTTAACATAATATTAAAGTTTAATCTGATAACAAATTTAATATATTAAGATTAATAAATAAGGTAATGATTTTTATTTAATTTTTTTATTTTTGGATAATTAATATAGTTAATTTTTACTATCAGTTTATCGTTCTTAAAAAATTTAATGAAAAGGCTATATTTATTATTGTTTTAAACTGTTTACCACATTGCTTGTTAGTTATAAAATATGATAAATTTATACATCATTAATGACTGATAAAATTAATTAATATTTACTTTTTTATATGAAATTTTGAGGTGTATAAAAGATATAAAATTAAAATATTTATATAAACATGAATTGTAACATAAAATGAGAATTGTATTATTTAATTTATTAATTTTATCACATAATAAATAAAATTTAATGAAAGAATATAAAAAATAATAATTAAAATATATTTGTAATTATTAATAAAAAAAATATTAAATATTATTATAATTAATAAATATACGTCAGTATTTTAACCCAAAAAAAAAAATAACAACGAGGTAGATGGAACAATTATCCGCAAAAATCTTGAAACACAGCGCGTTCGGTAATGGGAAATTGGTAGAATTATAAGAAATATCTACAACACTGTGACGACAAGCGTAATACGTCACCCAAAGTGACGTAAGGCCGTAAGGGAGATGCGTATTGTACAGAGGGTCCGAGTTGCATGTTAATAATTATAAATAAGACAACCTCTGAACCACGGTATTATTCGCTAGAAAACATACAATAAGAAGATGGAGCAAAATAACTACAGAGGGCATGTTGTAGTGGTTCCATATCCATGCCAAGGACACATAAACCCTCTTCTCCAGTTCGCCAAACGTTTAGCTTCCAAAGGAGTGAAAGCAACCTTTGCCACCACCCAATACACCCTCGCCTCCGTTACCGCCGCCAATATTACCGTCGAAGCCATTTCCGATGGCTTCGACCAAGGCGGCTATACTCAAGCTAAAGACGAGGCTGTGTTCCTCAAGGCCTTCAAAACCAATGGTACTAGAACTCTGTCACGTCTCATCAGAAAGTTTCAGAACACAAGCTTCCCAGTTGACTGCATCGTTTATGATTCTTTCATGCCATGGGCTCTTGACGTTGCCAAACAACATTATATACAGGGAGCTGCTTTCTTTACCAACTCTGCTGTTGAATTGACCATCACTGCTTGTGTATACCATGGCCTGCTTAGCCTGCCTGTGAAGTCTAAGAACACGCCACTGCTGCTTCCTGGTTTGCCTCCATTGAAATTTCGTGACTTGCCCAATTTTTTCAAGTCTCCTGAGACGCATCCCGCTTACATGGCCATGAAATTGAACCAGTTTTCGAACTTGGGCATGGTTGACTGGATTCTTGGAAACACATTCCAGGACTTAGAAGGCAAGGTAAGATAGCTGCTCCTCCGTTCTTTATTTCCTTTTCCTATATTGAACTTTATAATATGATGATCTTGAAGAATGCTATAAATCTACTGCTTCCGAATTGTTGTGGTATAACATGGAGTTATATTAAGCCCGTTCTAAATTAAAGTCGGTGGAGTTTATGGATAAGAAAAGAATTAATTGATTTCCATGGGCGCGGTAAAATTGTCAATGAATGGATTAACCATCGGATTCACTGTCATTTGCACAAAAATATCATTTATGAAGTGAAACTCATGTGTTTGTTAAGGACCAAGAAAGTGTATCAAAGCTCTGGCCAGGGAAGATGATCGGTCCGATGGTTCCATCATTTTACCTGGACGGCAGGATCGAGGGTGACAAAGGATACGGAGCTAGCCTGTGGAAGCCACTCAACGAAGAGTGTCTCAGGTGGCTGGAAACAAAGTCACCAAAATCGGTCGTATACATTTCTTTTGGAAGCATGGTCTCGTTGACAATCCAACAAGTGGAAGAGCTTGCATGGGCCTTTAAGGAAAGTGATTTCAATTTTCTGTGGGTGATCAGAGAATCGGAACATGGTAAGCTTCCCAGTGGCTTCAAAGAATCGATAGATGAAAAGGGTATGCTTGTGACTTGGTGTAACCAACTTGAGCTCCTAGCACATGAAGCTACAGGCTGCTTTGTGACGCACTGTGGGTGGAACTCGACGCTTGAAGGGCTGAGCCTCGGTGTACCAATGGTGGGCATGCCACAGTGGGCTGATCAGTTCACCAACGCCAAGCATATAGAAGAGATTTGGAGGGTTGGTGTAAGAGTGAAGGAAGATGAAAAGGGGATAGTGACAAAAGAAGAAATGGTGAAGTCTTTAAATGAAGTAATGGTGGAAAGTGAAAAACGTAAAGAGATTGAGAGAAATGGAAGAAAATGGAGCCAGCTAGCAAAGGAAGCAATTGATGAAGGAGGTAGCTCCGATAAGCATATTAACGATTTCGTCCAACATTTGTTTCCTGCAAACGGGAGAAAATAGGCATCATATATTAATAATGGTTATTCTAGACTTACATTTCATAAATCTTGTCGAAACTTCAAAAACTATGCTTCAGCAATTAAGTCCATTTTTGTATTAGGCTCAAAACAATCCGTGGGCATCTATTTATACCAGTTGTCTAAAATATGATCATAAAGGTAGTTCTTTTGGTTCTCTGAATCTTTTGAAAGCTTGAAACATTGATATTTTCATTTTTATATTCGGCTTAATGCCTAAGCCCAATCATTCGCATCTGTTAAACCAGTTGTCTACTTTATGATCTAAGTAGTGCCTTTTGTCCTTCGAATCTTTTGATGCTGACAAATGTAGTGTAGTCAGGACTATCCTTCACATTCACATTTCACCGACTCCAACCCTGGTTAGTTGTGCGTTTTTTTGCAATCTTCTGAAACAGAGTCCAATCAATCATTTGTTATATGTTTCCATCGTCGCAGTAGTCTCGAGTGTAACATCTCATGCCCCTCAATAGTGAAGGATTCGAACTTACAGCCTAAAGGGCCGCTGACTACTAAGAAGCAGACAATTCCTTTAGGCCGAACCATTTTGTGTATAATTCGCCCCCGTAAACGCAGCCCAACCGTCAAGAACCTCCAATTCCTGTGCAATTATTGTGATCGCAATGACCAAATGAACATGAATATGATATCTAACCTAACATGACAGAAAGAAGATGCCACACTGCAGCAGGAATCGGCCTATCTGCAACGGCTCCATGATATCCCACTGGAAACGATGATTAAATTAAGATAAAAGTTGGGGAGCTAGCTAGAGTGAGAGAGGAGTTTCCTATATAAATGTAATACACGATAAATTGTATCACACTACAAGATTTACAAGCATTCTGTGAAAAAATTTCCACGAGATACTATTGTGCCTGTTAAACAGAATTCCTCAGACCCTCACGACTTCAGCACTCGACATATCTCTGACTTTGCTGGCACCTGCTAAATTTAAAGATCACAAAATCAATTGGATCACTAGAAAAAGAAGTTGATCAATAGATTTGATGTAGGCACGCTCTCAAATCCATGATCAATTGATCATTAGAAGGACCAAGCTAAAGTTCTGGCAATCGCAACTCATTTATGAGAATTTGACCATTAGCTTGGATGGAGGGTTCGGGGATCTTAGGTTCTAGTACTTGAATTGCAGTTTCACTTACGTATTCAGAATTCACGTTTAGAGTCCTTGCAATGGATATCAATAAGCAATGTTGTCGACTGAAAAAGGAACCAAAAAGCATACGGTAAAATAAAACAGACAAGGAATTTTTATCAATGCCATACCTTTCTTCTTAAGTTTGTTTCTAAAACTCCTTTTTCTGCTAAAAGCTGTCTCCTGCAATAACAGAAAACAAAAATGGAGTCATACAAAATGCTCCATACCAGGACCAAAATCAAGGATGGAAACGCTTGGCAAGGCACCAAGATTACTATGCAAAATGAACTGATATGATGCATAATGGCAACCATTCTTCAATGGTACTCAAAGAATTGCAGAAACAATAACCGGATAAGCACTTCTTGAAATTTCAGAAAATTACCACAGGTTGGGCCAGTTTCTCTGCCTGACAAATCGCATCAACGAGGTCATGATTAGACGGGGTGTATAGGCTCGTGACAAGCCCATAATGGCCAGCTCGAGCTGTGCGACCAACTCTGTGCAAGAAATCTACAGCAGAGGTAGCAAAATCTGCCTGTAGCAAACCAACACTTCTAGGTTAGTTCTTAGTTATTGAATGTAGTGTCAAGTTTAAATAGACAGTTTTGGGGAACATATTTTCACCAAAGCATGAACTAAAGAGGTACTCCGAAGTTGGCAAAGTCAAATTGATAAATCACCATTATGAATGCACCCATATTTCCCATAGCATTATATTTGAGACTTTAATCCCGAGTGTCACTCATGCTCCAGTTGTAATATCCTAGTATTCCATGAAAAAAATTCTTATGAACTAGTCAAACTAGATGTGGAGGTCATATCCATGATTTCTTGTGTATAATAATATATTTTTAATTATACAAGATTTTTTTTACATTAAATCAGGATTTTATAGTTGCGTATTTACAGCAATGTAGCATTGTAACTGTCACCATTTACTTATTTCCAGCAGTGAGCTTTTCCAAAAAATCTTACTAAATGACAGGTCAGGAAAAAAAAACTAGAGAAAAATTACAATTGATTGGCTTCTTAACCTGAACAACGTGTGAGACATTTGGAATGTCAACTCCACGTGCCGCAGCATCAGTGCAGACAAAAATTCCACCTTTCTCTCGAAAATCAACCAATGTCTTTGCACGCTCTTCCAATGAATTGTCCTTGTGGTAACGATAACATTCAATTCCAGCTCGCTCCAATATCTTAGCTACTGCTTCAACAGCCTCAACAGTGTTTGCAAAGACCATAGTCCGGCTCACATCAGCACCACAGCTAAACATTACAGATCCTTGCTTCACAGCCTCTATGAGTGCATCCACCTGAGTATCTGTTGTCACTTCAACCCACCTCTGCTTCAATCTGACAAAAGTAAGAAGTGCCTGTCCATCAATATATTCTGTAATATTAATGGCGGACAATGCAGTGCCATACAGATAATGTCAAAGGAGATAAATATTGTGGTATGTTATGAACCAATAGAGTTTACAACTTAAAAGGAATCAAATTTCCAGGACATTTAAATTCTTATTGCAGGGAAATGACTAATTCTCATTGGAAGATCTACCGCCAGTTATCATCATTCAACACTCGAATATTGCAATATTAATCTCATCACATACATTAGATAAAAGAAGAGAACGAGAGCTAACCAGCATCTAACATCAGCTAAAACAAGTGGCATGAATGCATCAGTAAGATCCTCAAATAAGGAAACCAGTGCCCAACTGCAACAAATGAAAAAGGAGTGCCATGGGAGTCAATAGTGCAATTTCTCCCTTCAGGTGATGGAAAATATGGTGTGCATGCAATAGTAATATTCTCATCTTACACAACTGATATCAGGCAAATGCATGAGCAATCATAACCATCAAGTCCATAATTGACACAGGAAATTTCCCACTCCCACACACAATAAATACTGGTTTAGTTCTTATAAGTACCCATGTTAACAAATAAAAAGCATGCAATAACTTCCAAGAGAAACATCCCTGCTATGTGAAAATAAGACAACACTAGTTACTGCTTATTGTATAGCATAAAATGATGGCAATGGTAAATGGAAAGTTTTAACATGAAGTTGACATTGAATGTAGCACCTGGGATTGGTGCAATGAAGGTAGTTTCCACTAAGCCAAATGGCATTTGGAAACATATGTTTCAAAACTGCTCCAGCAGTCTTTTTCCCATTAACTGGAAGAGTGGCTGCAACAAATATGTACTGCTTACTGCGTTCATAAGTTTTCCTTACTCTCCTCCACTCTTTTCTCCCAACAGATCCAGTGTCTTCCTCCTCTTTTAAGTCCTCAATTTCAACGTCATCTTTGAAATCCTTATCATCTTCACAGACAGAATCACTTTCGGTTTCATCTCCCATGTTTTCCGAGCCATCACGCACAAACAAATTAGAATCAGAAGCCAGAGAACCTCCTGATACAGATTTACTTGTTAGGGACAACTGCTTCTCATCATAACGGAGCATGTGAATGAGACGGATAATTTGATTCTGAAAGCTCCCACAGAGAAGCATGTCAGCCTCGTCGAACACCTAACATAATCACAGACAATTTGTCAACAAGAGCACGTAGTTTCTCACAGAGAAGCATGTCAGCCTCATCGAACATATAACATAATCAAAGACAATTTGTCAACAAGAGCACGTATTTTCCTCAACTACCCATTTCATAAAAATAGGTAATCAGCAGTAACATACTAAATATTTTACACCGCGCATAAAATCCATTTGGCGTTGCTTTTTATCCCCTATATTATTCAAAAGAGCAGCTGGCGTAGACACTATAATATCTGGCTGATGAACTGGCCACCCCTGCCATCAAAATTTCCAATTCAGTAAATTCAAACAAATAAACAAGTCTGCAAACATAGACAATGAATCAGAACTGAATAAAAGATACACCCTTCTGTCAAATCACATAGGAACAGCCTTCCACCAATCTCGCAAATACAGATATCTAAGACCTAATAAAAGATCAAAATTGGTCCCCGATTACCTGTCTTCCACAAACTGCCATGACCTTCACAAGTGACTCGCCATCATCATCACAAAGACAATTAGCCATTCGAACAACTTGTTCGCATAACATAACATTGGGACAAAGAACAAGCCCAAACCCAGAACAAGAATGTTGAGTATCAAACGGCGTGTTGCAGAGCTTGTTGATCAAAGGAACCAAGTAGGCGTGCGTTTTACCACTGCCAGTCTCTGCTGCAACAACCACATCTTTCCCTGAAAGAATTGATGGTATGCACGCAGCCTGTAAAAGAAAAAACATTTAAGGTCATTGAATATTAATCCCCAAAACAAGTGGCAAACCATGAGGATCACCAAATAACACCTGAACCAGAGAAGGCTTCTTGAAGCCAGCTTGAGACAGAGCATGAGAGAGTCTATCAGATAAACCAACAGAAGACCATGAAACGGCGTCATCAGCAAAGAAGGCGTCGGTCTCGCTTCTATTGGCGGCGGTGGAGGTAGCGAATCGGAGAGTTGGTCTTGCAGGTGATGGGTTAAGACAAAATAAACGAAGTGGAAGCGAGGAGAGTGAAGAATTATAGAGAAATGGATAGGGTCTTTTTAACCGGAGCAAGAGTTTAGGTTGTGAAGAAGCTGCGTAGAAATGAAGCAGGGACGCAGAGCGATAAAGAAGCATCTGATTGAGCGAAATAAGAGTTGGAGAAAGAGTGGTATTTGCAGGAGATACAAGGGTTTAACGATATTTTATCATTCCCATATCGACAAAATAGAGGGTCTAAATGTAACCAGGTGGTGATGTATAAGTGGTATCTTGCAACTTTTTTTTTATTTTTTGGATGTTTACAAAGAAAAGAAAACAGAAATTACATTCATAAACCCAAACTTATAGTTTTGGTGGAACTGCGTCTGAGCTTTGAAAGTTACTAGAAGTTTGGATTTTGGTCATTCATTCCGGATGGAAGCTGAAGGCTACTCGGAAGGTATCTGACTTTTTTGGCAAGCTGATAGTGCGGTTCGTATATTGATAGCTCATCAACAATTTGTGTATGTCAATATTGAGTGGGACCACAAGTCGTTCGACTTCACTGCCATCTATATAAGCCCGATGTACTTGTTACAGAAATTTTTATAACATTATTTACGACAAATTGCCATGATCACTCATAACCCTTGACTACTGGGGGATGACTTCAACGCCAAACTGGAGAGTCTTTATAAACATGGAGGCTCCCGACTCCACCCTATCGTTAACCCGCAATTCAAAGACTGTGTGCACAGTTACAATCTTCAAGATCTAGGAGTTTTTGGACTTCAATTCACTTGACGAAGAGGCCAAATTTTAGCTAGACTTGATCGTGCCTTCGGTTCTAACAGTTGACTTTCGGAGTTCTCTCATACTACGGTCACCTATCTACCTTTCCTGAAGTCGGATCATTGGCCTATTCTCATTACTCTCAATCATAGCATGAATCTTCCGCCATTGATTAGGCCTTTTAGATTTCAGTCAGTCTGGCTCACCCATCATTGCTTTAGTGAAGTTGTAGCTGATCATTGGCCACAACTGAATCATGATTTCAGTGGAGCGCTCCGACGATTCTTGGATAACTTATAGAGTTGGAACCATACCACTTTTGAAAACATTTTCTACCGGAAGAAGAGGCTCATGGCAAGATTGGAGGGTATCCAACTAAGTCTTGAGGATTTTGGCTCGACCTATCTCCGAGAGCTAGAGGAAAACCTTCGTTCAGATTTGGAATAGGTCCTTCTTCAAGAAGAACTCTACCGACATTAGCGATCTAGAAGCCAATGGTTAACGCAGGGCGACAGGAATACAAAATACTATCATGCCATCACAAGGACCAGACAGAGACGAGGGGGATTACCTCATTGAAAAATGAGAATGGTATTGTTATTTCTGATTCGACAACCATCAAACGTTTAGCGCAGCAATACCTCAAGAACCTATATAGGGCTGAACACCATCACCCAACCTATTGGCCTCTTCATGATCAATTCCCTTCCTTACCCCAATAATCACAAGAGGATCTCAGCAGTCCTCCCAGTCCTGTAGAAATCAAGGGACCATTCTTCAGTATGACCCCCAATAAGGCACCCGAGTTCGATGGCTTCACCGCTCTCTTCTACCAGTCCCAATGGGATATTGTTGGCCCGTCGTTGACTCTTTTCATTCAATGAATTTTTCGTCATGAGATTTGGGAACCGGAACTCAATTGCACTGTACTTGTACTTATACCTAAGATTCCATCCCCCATTTCGATTATGCAATTTCGGCCAATTGCTTTATGTTCGGTGTTGTATAAATCCCTTATTAAGATCATCGTGTATAGGCTCAAACCTTACCTCAATGTTCTGGTCACCCCAACCCAATACATTTTTGTCCCTGGACGACTGATTACTGATGATATCATTATCACCCAAGAGGTCATCCATTCAATGAGAAAGAAAACTAGTCGAAAAGGGTTTATGGCTTTAAAGGTGGATCTGGAAAAAGCATACGATAGGTTGTCATGGAAGTTCATCCAAGACATCCTAATCGATGTAGGCCTTCCTGATTCGCTGATTAATCTCATTATGAAGTGTGTGACCAGTGTATCCCTCTAAGTTAATTGGAACGGGGAACTCAGTGACCCATTTAGCACTTTTCGAGGCATTCGACAGGGTAACCCCATCTCCTCTTACCTCTTCGTCTTGTGTATGGAACACCTCGGTCAATTCATCTCACATGAGATGTCCCACGATCGATGGAAGCCAATTCGTCTAAGCAGAAAGGGTCCCCCTCTATCTCATCTATTCTTTGCAGATGACCTTATTCTTTTCTCTGACGCCTCTATGGAACAGGTGACAGTCATTTGAATCGTCTTAAATACTTTTTGTATCGTTTCAGGTCACCGCATCAACCAAGACAAATCTAGATGCTTTTACTCCAAAAATGTTCCTCCTTCGAGGACTCACAACTTAAGTAGTGCTTTTGGTTTTAAACAGACGAACAATTTTGGTCGATATCACGGAGTCCCATTTCTGCACAAAAGAGGTCGTCGTGGAGCCTATCAACACATTCTTGATAAGGTCCAACAACGGCTATCTGGCTAGACGACTAATCTCTTGTCTTTGGCAGGCCGCGTCACTTTGGCCAAATCAGTCATAGCTGCTCTTCCCATCTATACCATGCAGACGGTCCGTTTGCCCCGAAGACTTTGTGATGAGCTGGAAAAATTAATGCGTCAATTTGTTTGGGTTCGTCTAATGGAAAACAGAAAATCCATCTAGTTAATTGGGAGGAAGTCTGCAAACCTACAAAGTTGGGAGGACTTGGCTTTCAGAAAATTCGTGAAACCAACGATGCATTTCTAGCGAAGTTAGGATGGATTATGCTTGCTAAACCTGACTCCTTATGGGTAACAGTCCTCTCTACAAAATATAACATTGACGCCAATAGCATCCCCACCTCTTTGGATGCCACCAGCGGCTCAATGATCTGGAGGGGAATATAGTCTATATGGGACCTACTTCTGAAGGGTTTGAAGTGGATGATAGGAGATGGCATTATAACTCGGTTTTGGTTAGACTTGTGGATTTCGGGCCTAATACCCCTTATTTCCCATGCTATAACCCCGATCCCCGACTCCATTCATAACCTCAATGTCAGCCACTTTGTAAACTTGGAAGGTAATTGGCATTGCGATGCTTTTCAATCTTATCTCCCGTCGCCAATTTGCATATTGATAGCAGACACATTTCCTCCAAAGCCTTCTTTAGGGCTGAATAAGTTGATACGGGGAAGCTCTAATACAGGCCAATTCACTGTCGCTTCTAAGTATACCATGAGCACGGGTCATGATGTAGCCTTAGTCCATGGTGTTTGGCAGGTCATATGCCAATGGAAGGGTCCACAATGCATTCGTTCCGTCCTCTAAATCCTTGGCCACGACAGGCTTCTCACGAACCAACATCGAGTCCGGACACAATGCACTACGAATGGAGCTTGTTATCATTGTAGACTGGAGGAATCCTCGATACGTGCAGTACGCGACTACATTAAAGCCCACCAAGTGTGAACTACATTCCCTCCACATATGGTTTCCGCGGAACTTTTCACTAGGCTGCATCGAGAGTGGCTCCTACACAATCTTTAACACCACCATTAAGTCCTTGGGCACGATTGGTCGATCCTCTTTGGCATTACTTGCTGGTTCCTTTAGCAATGGAGGAATATGACCCTCTTCGATGCACAATTTACTTGTCCCTCCTCACTTCGTTTCATTATTTTGTCTTATGCAGGCCTTCTCCGCAACTCAGCCAGGTGGCAAAGTCGTGCATTTCCTACTGGACATCAACCTCGTCAAGAGTGCCACATCAGCTAGAGCAAACCTCCTACTGGTTAGATCAAGCTCAACATTGATGGAGCCTACAAATGGTCCTCGTCCACAACCACCGCAGGAGGCCTTCTACGAGACAGTGCAGGACACCGGCTTAGTGCATTCTCGCAAAATATTGGATGATGCTCATCTATGGACGTGGAACTCTGGGGCATTTATACTAGGCTGACATTGGCATGGAATTTGGGCCATTGACGGATTGAACTTGAAGTAGATTCTCAAGCAGTGTGCGATATCCTCTCATCCTTCGACCGTCGATCCATGACTCTTAATCCCATTGTTCGGAGCATTCATGAGTTGTTCATTAGGAACTGGATTGTTGTTCATCAACATGTTTATTGAGAGACCAATGGATGCACCAACTGGCTAGCGAACTATGCCTGTCATTTTGATGTAGGCGTCACATATTTTACTACCTTACCCATTGGGTGGCACCTTATCCTGTTAAAGGATTTGTCAGGAATCTGTTTCCCTAGACTAGTTGTGTAATTGTTCTGTTCGTCTTCCTTACATAAAAAAAATACATGATCCTTTGAGGGAGGCTAACCCCCGCTATATCCTCTATAAGGATAGTGGCACACCCAGAAGATGCACTATCAAAATTGGTGAACCCGAGGTCTAAAGTAACTGCAAGATTGGCGAGCTAATCAGCACACTGGTTTCCCTCTCTGTACATGTGTTGAGGAAGAATGACCCACTTCCAGGTGAGTAATTAATTGATGCCCAGGACGAGTGGGTTGAGGGGCATTATTCGGTGTGTGCGTCGGATAGAAGATCCTTAACCACGAGAGAATCCAGCTTGAGAACCACGCGTCGATAACTAAGGATCCAAGCTAATTGCAGACCCGAATAAACTTCCCCGAGTTCTGCCGAGACTGGGGAGCACCGAACAATATTCTGTGCAAAGCTGCCTAGCTAAGCACTAGAGCTATCTCGAATAAGTCCACCTGTTGTGCCTGAAGAGTTTGCACTGTTGCACGCACCATCAGTATTCAGTTTAACCCATTCACGGGTAGGTGGACACCACCCAATAAGTTGTTCATAACGAGGTCGAGGATCAAGACGGGCTCGAACATGCTAGACTAAGGCCTGATGAATCTGAAGGACATAGTTTAGAACGAGTTGTAGTAGATTACGGCCAGGAGAACTGATTATCGAAGAGGGCTATATTCCTCCATAATCATAGAAACCAGCAGGTAGTACCAAAGATAACTGACCAGTCAAGTCCAGAGACCAACTTATGTTGTTGAAGATTTAGGGTAAGCTAGTCATGAGTATTAGCGTGGAAAAAGTCAAGAGAGATGGCTTGGAGAGGGAAAGTAAGCTACAGACTACACGCTTTGGGGCAATCGTGAACAACATAGAGCGAGGATTCTTCCGTATGGCAGTGATACCAGTTTACGCTCATAGTAAGGTGTTTGCAAATACGTTGTTGATTAGAGAGTAGGCGGTCATGAGCAAGGAGCCAAGGGAAAGAGCAAATACATTGGTGGCTAGGCCAGTGCCATGTGGGCCTCCAAAGGCTGCTGGATTGATAGTTGGAGTGCTCCATAATCATAGAGTATGCCGAGGCTGTAGTGAATTGCCTAGTAGTCGAAGGTCCCCATATGAGTTTGTCCGTTCCGAGGTAGGGCTTGGGAGAAAAGGTTCACCGCAATGGACATACAAATAGGAGGGAGCAAAGTTTGAAGCGCAGTCTAATTCTAATTACCTGTGTTATCCACGAAGTGGTGAACTCGTAGAACAAGGACAGATTAGGGAATTGCAATGTTGGTATGCGGTAAAAGGGGGTCCACTTGTGTCACCCAAGGGTCCAACCAAAAGCAAGCCTGGGAATCGTCACAAATCATCCATTTCATGCCCTGGATCATGTTAGGCCAAATAACTTTAATACTCTTCCAAACCATTGAGCCTCCGATAGTATTAATAGAGGTAGGGATGTTGTTGATGTCAAAGTTGTACTTAGCCGACATGATTTGAACCCACAAAGCTTTAGGTTTAGCGATCATTGCCTACCCTAACTTTGTAAGTAAAGCGTCATTGGTAGCTCTAATGTTACGGATCCCAAGCCCACCCAGTTCTTTTGGTTGGTAGACTTTATCCCAGTGAACGAGGTGAATCTTATAATTATCGGGAGAAGAGCCCCATAAAAAATTACGTATAATTTTCTCCAATTCATCACACAAACTTCAAGGAAGTCGGAACGCCTGCATTGTATAAGTAAGAAGCGTAGAGATGATAGACTGGATCAAGGTGATGCGTCCCGCAAAAGACAAAAGGTTGGCTTATCATCCTGATTTGGACTTTATCAAGAAGATATTGGTATGTCCTTTTATTGACTTTTTCGTGTAACAACGGTACTCCAAGATAGCGTCTTAGATCTGTTGTCTGCTTGAACCCTAACTCTCTGTTAAGAATAAGAGCTTCTGAGGGATGGATGTTCCTGGAGTAGAAACAACGAGATTTGTCCTAGCTAATCCGTAGTCCCAAGGCTGTGTAAAACTCATTCAAGGTGTCTTGAATGACTGAAACCTGATCAATTGAAGCTTTAGAGAAGCAGATGAGATCATCGGCAAAAAATAGGTGAGAAAAGGGGGGCCTCTATGGCTTAATTTGATAGGCATCCATTGGCCTTGAGCCATAGGGTTAGTGATAAGATGGCCCAGACATTCCATACATAGAATGAAAAGATAAGGCGAAAGCGGGTCCCCTTGTCATATGCCTCTAGTAGGGGTAAACTCATCACTGAGAACCCCATCCCAGTTAATTTGCTTGGTCATCGTGGAGACACACTTTATGATGAGGTTTATCAGAGAGTTCGCGAGCCCAATGTTTATGAGAGTGTCTTGGATAAAATCCCAAGAAAGACGATCACAGACTTTCTCTAAGTCCACCTTCATAGCCAAGAACCCTGTCTTTCTCGATTTCTGTCTCATGGTATGGATAATCTCTTGGGCGATAATGATGTTGTCGACAATTTGCCTTCCTGGGACAAAGCTGTATTGATTCGGGGCTATAAGGTTGTCTAGGTAGTGTTTCAGTCGGTTTACGACAATTTTGGTGATAGCTTTATAGATAACTGAATACAGAGCTATAGATCTAAATTGCGTGATCGACTGAGGGGAAGGGGTCTTAGGACTGAGGACCAAGACAGTACGATTTAGGGCTTACTCCCAGACTTTATATCTAAAAGTTTTTTGAATAAAGAGAATGATATCAGGCCCTATATGATCTCATTAGGATTGGAAAAGAAAGCATTAAAACCATTAATTCCTGGTGCCTTGTTGAGATCCATGTCAAAAAAGGTTGACTTAACTTCTTAGGAGTGATTGGGCCTTCTAGATTCATAAGAGCCTGATGAGGTAGAGAAGGAAAAAGACCAGTAGGAAGAGAGTATGTCAGGGTGGACAGATCGACTGTGTAGAGTTTAGCAAGGAATGTCTGGGCTATATGTCTGATACAGATTGTATCCGAACTTTCACAACCATCTTCATCTCGAAAGGAGTTGCAATGTAGTTTCCGTCTTTAGCCTGTAGTGACCGTATGACAGTACTTAGTATTTCGATCCCCTTGTGCTATCCATTGACATCTCGACTTTTGATGCCATAACAGTTCCTCTTGGACGAGGACTTGTTCAAGCTCTTATTGTATATAGGCCTCCAGGTCTCACAAAGAGTCAGAGTCGTCTTCTTCCAGATTGATTTGAATGCCCCTTAGGGTGCCATGAGTCTCTTTTCACGTTGAAAAATGTTGCCAAAAGTATAGGAGTTCCATTGCTGAAGTTTGCCCGTCAGTGGCCTGAGCGCTCTAGAAACTTCTAGCAGATTAAGATTCCAATTGTCTTTTACAGTTTGGACAAATTGGTCGTGGGTCAACCAAGCAGATTGAAATTGGAAAACTCGAGGGGTAGGGGAATTTGGCGTAGGGTGGGAGAAAGTGACGAGGAGAGGACGATGATCAGATTTAAGGAAAGGAAGGTGATTAGTAGTCATGTTTGGAAAATAAGTCAACCAGGGATGAGAACAAAAAGCGTGATCGAGTCTGGCGAGAATCGGACCTCTCCTCCAGGTCAACTTGGGTCTTATAAACCCAAGATCCTGGAGGTGACAACATTGAATGCAATCCCAGAATTGAGTACTCACACCGGAACAGAATCTGGAGCCGCCTTGTTGATCTTCTCTTTCTAATTTGGCATTGAAGTCTCCACCCAATAACCAAGGTTTAGTGGTAACCCAGGCAATATGACGCAGATGTTTCTAAAAAAAATGTTGAAGCGGGTAGGTCGGACTAGCATAGATAGCAGTGAAATTGAAAGAAGTTGGCACCTAGTTAATGTTGGCATGAATAAATTGATGATGAGTTAATAGAATATGAATGGTAGTGTCGGTATTCCATAAGAGCCAAATGCCTCCGAAGAACCCATCAGCCTCCACTCTGAAGGATTGATTGAGCCCAATTTCATGATAAGCTTTTGCTCGCTAACTTCACTAATGTGAGGTGCTACCAGTACTACAAGGATTGGTTTGTGAATCTTGATGTAATTCTTGAGAATTGGCTGGAAGATCTTGCCTCTAACCCTTTGGCAATTCCATATAAATATTGACATAAGAAAATCGAGGGGGAAGGATGGTTCTATGAAGCGTGGGGGCCAACCCCATCATTGGTATGTCCCTCATTACAGGAAGTCGCATTATGCAGTGCCATCTCGTCCGTTGGGGATTCCATAATAATGGTGCCGTCATTGTCTGAGGTTTTATTAGTCGAAAGGTCTGGTAGCCTAGAAGGGGGTAGGAGATGTTTGGTGGTTAATGGGGAGGGAAGCTTGACGTCGCCATTTATGTCCTCCTCCATTCGACCACAGTTCGTGTCTTCAGTCATAGGAATGGCATAACAGTTGTCGTGGTGAGAGGGTATATAAATGGCTACGTGGTTAGTGGTTGGATTTTTGGATCCTTCGGGCTTTTTTCCCAGAACAGATTGGCATTGGGCTTGAGTATCAAGGGGTAATGGAATGTGGGAGGGTCTGGCTTGGGCAGAGGATGGCCCAGCCTGCTGCACGATTGGCCCAGGAGCGTTGAGCCCATCCATTACTTTGCGCCTTCATCGTCATCTACTGTGGAGAGCCCATGTTGGGTCGAGGGATTTGAGCGTCGGAAGGTTCTTAGACACTTGGGACGGATGCAGGGTGAAGGAGGGCTCATCAATGTCAGCTAACGTCTGGTATCTCAAACCGTGGGGTCTCTCTGTGTTGGCTGTATGGCGTCTGTCACGTCTTGCTATGGTGCCATTAGAGGTACGACGACTTCATCTCTGAACTTAAATCCAGGGGTTGTAGATTGCGTTGGGATGTGTAGTTGCTGATGGTGACGTTCGCAGAGTCGTTGGGGTATCCGTTGGTTGTTGCTCTGAGGAAGGGTTTGATGCCGAAGAGACCAAGGTCCGGTGAGGGCAGCTCGTGGTTTTGTGTCCAGTGCACCCACACGCAAAGCAAATCGGAGGTAGGCCTTCATACGGGACTTTAATGCATTCTCCGTCCAACTCCACTATGGATCGGAGAGGTGAGTGAAAGTCAATTTCTACGACAACCCTTGCATATCTTCCTCTCTGTGTTTGTTATGTGGTTGTGTCTATACAAATTGAACGTTCGATCAAATTTCCAAGCGCTCGTAGGATAGACGGATGGTAGTGAGCGACTGATAACTCAGGAAATCTTACCCATATAACCACGTGTGAGACCTCGCTGGAGGATGGTCGGAAGGTGGGATTCTAGGGCTGGACGGAGAGGGCATAGCCTAGGATCACTCACGACCCGTTCATAAGGGTGTTGAGGTAGTCTTCTTCTTGCACGAAATTAACCAAAAAGAAGTCATTATCTAAGTCAATGATTTTCATCGGACCATTCAATTTCCACATAGCATATAATTAGAGTTTTAGCATGTTGAAGCTGATGCGGTGACCCAAAAGCTTGACCATGACCACATTTTCCCAACGTTTGTGTAACGACTTTTAAGGGAGTTTGACAGTTCAATTCCTAGTCTAAGCTCACCTTGAACCATAGAGATGTCTTCCTCTTCAATTTCCACAGGTTCCTCTTCAGGCCAGTTAAAAAGTCCAACAGCTTTGGGGTCTAGGTTGCCAGAGACTGCAGCGCTATAACTATAAGGGAGAGTAGTTGGAGCAATTGTAGAAGGGGGCAGGTCCTCCTCCCTCTCACGTATGCGGACTTTCTTGGTAGCGTGGCCAGCGGTGTCAAGTGCATTGAGATCATCACGTGAAGGATCCGAGTGTTTTCCATTTTTTTACTCTTTTTCATATATTGATATCTTTGCGCTTGGGGCAATGACGCAGCTAGTGAGGTACTAACCGAGTTGCGTCTCTTGCTGATTGAAAACTATTTCCAAGCCCCCTCTTTTGGCCTGGGCTTGTCCTTAGCTATTGACAATTTCTGGAAGGGCCACTCCTTAAGGTAGAGCCCTACAATCTACTCCAACAGTTTAGCTAAGTTGTAACTAAATCTTCTCGGGTGTTATTAAGTTTCAAATATAAATGAAGATCATGTTGAAGGATGCAAGTAGAAAACTTTTTTGTTTGTGTTATAAATTATACGCCAGACAAGTCAAGAAAAGGTTATTAATCTAACTCTTCATCTAATGCTTAATTTTTTAAAAAAACTTTGTATAATATTTATTATAAAATAAATATTCAAATATTTAATTTATTATAAATTTAATTCTCTATTAATTCCAATGTTTTAAAAACTGGACCGAACATCGAATCGATCAAAGGAAAGGTTTAAGGTTTAGAGGTTCCACTAGTAGTGAATCGCTATAAAACAGGTATATAATAAATAAGAAGTAAAACTTATAAGAATAGGTAAAAATAAAATATTTTATTGAAATAAAAATACACCAATGTCTATTATTATATAATTAATTAATAATAAATAAATATGAGTCTATTATAAATAATAAAATAGCAATAAAAATCAAAATTATATTTCTAAAGGAGGTTGTGTCTCATCATCATCAAAAGCCCCAAATTCTTCAACGCTATGTAAATATTCGTAAACTATGCTTTCATCTAAAGTATTTACGTTAACTTCTTCTACTGCATTAAAATAAATTACAACTTAGTAATCTATAAAATTATTCTCAATTGAAAACTTGTAATACACTATAATTTTAAATTAAATATGATCAAAATAAGATATGAACTGACCATCAGTAGATGTTCTTAATTCACTCGCTGTGACAAATGTATTTTCTTCATAAATCGTCTTGACAAGGCTTTACTCTATTTAAATTTTTGTGGTCAAATTTGAACAGTTTGCAAATGTTATAATTCATTTAAATGCCTCAAAATATTAGAAATTAACTTGTAATTTTATGAAATATTAGTTAAATTTGCACCTTTTGCCTACAGAAGAAATATTGACCAAGATCTAGAGTTTGGCATTAATACATGTATAACTAACTAGGTATGTATATTTCTTTCATATTTATTTATGAGCAACGAATATTTTATTAAAGTGTAATTCAGATAATAATTCGGAGTTTAATATGTTTATGTTTGTAAGTTTCATCAATGTACTTCAAAATGAGTATTAGTGGTGGTATTGCGTATAACTGAAAGTAAGAGAGATAATGAAATAGAGGATGTTGAGAAGTAGTATGTGATTTGAGCATTTCGTAGGTGGCAATGTGATTTATATAATGTTTCTAGCAAAATTATGATATTAATGTAATAAAAATTATATTATGCTTATAGGCACGTATATTGTAATAAGTGATGACATCATTTGGTCTTCAGTGTGATCATAGTACAGTTCTCTTCTTCCTCCCTTATTTAGGAAGACAAAACATCCAAAAAGAAATAAGTATTATAAACTAATAATTTTGATGAATTTGGCTTAGTAATTAAGTGAACATATTCTTCGCAAAAATTCTACAAATGCGACAGTTTTGATAAAAGAAAGGAAGGGGATTTTTTAAGGTTTTAAAAACCGAACCGAACTGCCTGGTCTGACTAAAAAAAGGTTGAACCAGTCGGTTTTTATATAGAGAGGTTATTAGGTAAAACCGAACCGGACCACTGACCGGTTCAACCTTTTTTTGGTCGGACCAGATGGTCCGGTCCGGTTTTTAAAACCTTCGTAAAATATATATAATGTTATATAATTGAAAGATATAAGTCAACGTACCTAGTATATAAGGCTCCCCGCTTTGCGGGGGTCTAGGAAGGGTCATGATGTATGCAACCTTCCCTTTGTATTTTTACAAAGAGGTTGTTTTCGTGACTTAAACATGTGACCTTATGGTCATAAAGAAGTAACTTTACTAATTACTCTAAGGCTCACCCTCGTATAATTGAAAAATATATGAATAAAAATGGATATAATAGAAATAATGCAACTAGATTTTGGTATTCTTTTCCCTCCATATGTGGAAAATGAGCATTCCAAATCTAACTTTGAAGAGCTTAAGATCACCTTTGCCTATAAGACTGATCTTGGATGGCTAAGATAAAGTAAATAGCCAACTTTGATTAGTCTAGTGCAAGTTGAATTGTAACAATAATAGATCTTATAAAGTATTGGTGAACATGTAGTTAAAAAATAGATGATCATGAGATTCTTTGCAGCTTTTACATAAGACACAGTACTACTAATCAGTAATGTAAAACTTCAGCTTATCCCTAGTTCCTAGCTTTAAGAAGAGGCTAACTAGAGAATAAAAGAGTGAGAAGGAGCATTGCTGCAATCCCATACCAAACTATACTTAGGGAATTTCTCATGTAAATGTGAAGAACATTGATTTATCAAGTCCTTATTGCATACTATCTGCATTAAACTAATCAGGAATATAACTTGGCAAGTTTTGCATGGTGTTATCAAAGCCTCTTGAAGAATGGAATGGCCAAGTTTAGCTTCCATTATTAATCAACGTTGGACTTTTGTATGAGTCAATATAAATCCTTTTAGCATTGGATAATCTATGGTCATATATAATTAGCTAAAATAGCACAAATTGTCAAACCAAAAATTAGTGCTCTTCTTATCTCTAATTTTTTGCTTGATGTGAGCTTGTATAAATTATCTAGTATGTAAGATCTACTAGAGTGTATAAGATTGAGTTAGAAATTCTTAACAGTCTAACTGTTTTTTCTTTTAAATGGTATATATGTATCAATTTTACCCAAATATTTTCCTTCTCTACACAATGTTTCCAAATTTTTTCCGTTAAAGTTCTAGTCATTCTATATGTAGATACAATTGCAAGCCCTTCATATTGCTTTGAAAGACATATTGTGCTCCAACAAAGGACAATGATGAGATCTTCAACTTCTCATAATTGTGGTCAAATTTGAACTAGGGATTTCTAGTAATGTTAAGTGATGTGATCCTATATAATGCTTCCATGGTGATTGTAAAGAGATATAGGAGAAAAAGGGCTTCCTTGTCTTAGTTCTTGAACAACTTTAAAGAGGTTTGGTAGCTCCCTATTGATCAATTGAACTATGAAGACTAAGATGATATAGGCCCAAACCCATATGTTAAATCTGCTAGGATATGTATGGCACGACTTTTAAGTAAAAATGTTCAATTAACATTATCAAAAGCTTTAATAAAGTCTATACGCAAAGCATGGTTGTTGATGTGTTGATTACTGTTGTACCTGTTAGAGAAGTGCTCTAAAGGTAATCACCTTTAGCACTTATTGTATAAATCATTTTATGATTAATAAAGGCATTTTTCATTATTTCGATGTTCATACATTTATAGATTTGATGTTGATCTTAAATTTATTTAGTGAAGTCCTTGATACAAAACATAGTATGGAGGAAATCACAATGAGATCATGATAATGAGATTCCTATCATATGTAATTATATTAGTATCTAAACTTTCCCTAGTCATAGGATTAATAAGATGAGATATCATTAATTCAGATAGACTAGAACATGTTATACTCTTTGATTGGATCAAGGAGTAGATCTCATAACCTATAGATATGAGTTGTTTAGAGTTTATATGTGGATGCTTACTATAGGTAAGAAGTACATTGGATTGAACTACTATGAGACAATCATATGGATATTCTATTCCAGGGTCAATGATAGTCTCATTATAACAATGGTGCAAGTATCCTATGACTTAAGGTGTTCAAGGATATCTTGGATACTAATCATGTGGATTGACTCCATTCATTGGTGCCTTTCATTGGTTACTCATAGGGTGATGACTAGGTACAACTTGAGGTATTTGGAGGTAATTATGTTGGTACTGGTCCCGTGACTAATCCCGAGGTGACCATTTGGGGTGGTTAGGTGGGGATCATGCGAGAGGAAAGTTAAAACTTCGATTTATGGAAGATTTTAGTGTTAGCATTTGGCGGCAAAACTATGGAAAATATTTCTGAGGACCTTTCAGGAGAAGTTCATCGCAATCAACATCTGGCTTCGCCTTAGCATCTCAAGGTTAAGCGACCGTACCCCTTGAGACAAATACTCCGCGGAGAAAGTTTGGCTTTGCTGTAGCGAAGTCCTCGGAACAAATATAAGAACCTAAATTACCAAAAGATGTAACAAAACACCTTCAAGAAAGGTTCGTCATGGCAAAAGTCCTAGCTTTGCCACAGTGAAACCTTCGATTCACAACCTAGAACCCAACATCCAAAACTAACATACAGGCAAAGCCTTTGATTCATAACCCAGAACCTAACATCCAACACTAACATACAACTCTATTTCTAATAATCAAACACTAATTTGCACATACAATCTCAACAACTATTAACAAGTCAACAAAAGGTAAACATGAATATATGTATATATATATAAAAGAAAGTGCTTCCATTCATAATCTCATTACGAAAAGAAAATGAAGTTTATACATAACTTTAGTTACATATCAACACTAAATCATTAGTTTAATACAAAGTACATATAGATGCTCATGTTTGATATGCTGCTAAAGCTACACAAAAATAATTGAACTAATTTAGTACTAAATGTAGCTATCTCAGAGTTTCCAAATGCCTTGCAAGGATCGTTAACCTTCTCGTTCTGGACCTAAGGAGTGAAAAATAATGGGTTGAGCTACAAAGATCAGTGGCTAATATATTTATACCCATCGGTAATGAGCCACACAAATCAAGCATATATATATATATATATACATACATATCTTTATATCTCATTTAATTTAGAAATTCAATCATCCATAATTCTAGCTCAAAACTTATAGTTGGAATTTCATCATGTAAAACATAGCATATCCATTTAACCATAAAAGCATGACACTTAATTATGCACCATATTTGACAATTCAAAGATGCAATGCACAAACAAATGGTTCGAGAGTCCCATGGGTCGAAATGGAGAAATCGAAGTTTACACCATGAACAAAATGAGTCCATTTCTTAGGATCTCATATGCCACAAACAGGCAATCGGGAGAAGGCCTAGTTAAGGTGCACATGACGAATGAAATGATTTCTCTCTTTCCCAAACACAAGAAATTGTATACTCAATTCAATTCATCACATATATTCATACTTTCATGCATCTCATACTTTTTCCTCTTTTTCGAATATACAAAATGTCATAGCATCTTTCAAGGTATGACATGATACTACATTATAATAGAATTTCCATCATTCACAACAATTCAAATTCAAGAAAATTAAGCATACACACACATGTACGCAAATTGCCCATCTCATAATAACTATAAATATATTACCCACCTAAATTGCTTAGAAATCCAAGTTCAATTGTGCCCTTCTTCTTGCTCTTGGATAGGGTTTTTTTGGTTTTCTAAAACATACTAAATTTACATTTAACCAACATTTAAATGGAAATGCATAAACTTCAATAATCTAAATGATAAAATCAAGCTTAGACTTAATCTACCTATAGTTCTTCTAAGCTAGAGAAACTAAGACCGAGGTCAAAATCCAAGAAAAATCAAAATGGGTTCTCTTCTTTCTTCCAAAATAACGCCTATTTCTCTACTTCTTTTCCTACTTAAGCAAGAAGTAAAGATGAGACTTACCTTAAACAAGTTGATTCTTCCTCTTTGCTAGCTTCCCCATGTTTTTTTCTCCTTCCTTCCCTAGTTTCCCACATTTTCTTCTTCTTCTTTCTTTCCCACATTTTTCTCTTCTCTTCTTAGCTTCTCACGATTCTCTCTTCTCTTCTTTATTATTCAAGACAACATTGATCTTGGTCTTCCAATTATGCCCTTCTTTTTTTAACTAATGACTACTTACTCCTTATTCAATTTAAATCTAATACCTCAACTTAATTCTAACATTTCCATTCTAAAATCTAATTCTAGTTACGCTCACTAAATTAATGGAATCAATTCTAAAAATAAATAAATAATTAAAAAAATAAATGAATAAATAATTAGTAAAATTATAATCCTCCCCTTAAAGAATTTCGTCCTCGAAATTCTTACTTGAGTCATTGAAGAGGTGTTGATACTTCTCCTTCATCACTTCCAAGGGCTCCCATGTTGCCTCCTCTCTTGTATGGTTCTTCCTTAAGACTTTAACCAACTTCATAGTCTTATTTCTCAAGACCTTTTCCTTTGAATCTAGAATCTCTGCTGGTTGTTCTTTGTAAGTCAAATCTTCCCTTAATTGAACCTTTGAAGGTTAGACTATATGCAAAGGATCTGATCGATGTTTCCTCAACATTGATACATGGAAGACATTGTGAATCTTTGATAATTCTAGTGGCAAGGCTAACTTATAGGCTAAAGGCCTAATCTTCTCAACGATCTCATAAGGGCCTATGTACCTTGGACTAAGTTTGCCCTTCTTACCAAATCTCAAGACTTCTTTCCATAGAGAGGCTCTAAGAAATACTTTGTCTCTAACTTCAAATTCTATCTCCTTTTTATGTGTGTTCGTATAGCTCTTCATCTTGTCTTGAGCTGCTTTAAGTCTCTACTTTACCAATTTATTCTTATCAACTGTAACTTGTACCAATTTAGGACCTAATAGTCTCCTTTCACCTTCCTCATCCCAACAAGTAGGAGTTCTACACCTCCTATCATATAAAGCTTCATAAGGTGCCACATGAATTCCTAAGTAGTAGGAATTATTATAAGCAAATTCAATTAAAGGCAGATGATCATCCCATAAGCCTTTGAAGTCAATAACACAAGTTCTTAACATTGTCTCCAATGTCCATATTGTCCTTTCTGATTGACCATCAGTCTGTGGATAGGAAGCTATGCTAAATGGAAACTTAGTTCCCAGAGCCTCTTGTAACCTTTCCCAGAATTTAGAGGTGAACCTGGGATCTCTATACGAGACTATAGAACGTGGAATCCCATAAAGTTTAATTATTTCATCTAGGTATTTCTTGGCCAAGCATTTAAAGAATCTACTTGTATAATAGGCAGAAAATGTGCTGACTTAGTTAGCCTATCCATAATCACCCATATTGCATCATACTTCCTACTAGTTTTTGCAATCCCATCAAGAAATCGATCTTAATCTTCTCCCATTTCCATTCAAGAATAGACAAAGGTTTAAGATTACCGATAGGTGCCTGATGTTTTGCTTTAACTTGCTAGCACACTAAGCATTTTTTAGCATACTCTGCAACATCTTTCTTCATTCCTCTCCACCAAAAGTGCTCATTCAAATCTCTATACATTCTCATACTCCCTGGGTGTATTACATAAGGAGCATTGTATGCCTCATCAAGAATTTCATCCTTCAATTTTAATATATTGGGAATATATAATCGGTTACCTACCACCATCAATCCATCTTCTCTTATCTCTATTTTAGAAAGTTTACCAATTTTAAACTCTTCTTTGAGCTCGCTGAAGTACTCATTTTGCTCCTGTAATTCCTTAATCTTCTCATTCAACATTGGTCTTATGTTAAAATTAGCCAATATACAACCGAATTCATCTTGCCTCAATTTCACTTTAACTTTAGCTAATTCTTTCAACAAAGGAAGATATATTATCTCCACATGCGCTATAGTAGATTTTCTACTTAATGCATCTGTTACTTTATTAGCTTTCTCTGGGTGGTAATCTATCATCAAATCGTAATCCTTCAGTAGTTCTAACCACCTTCTTTTACTTAGATTTAACTCTTTCTGGCTCATCAAATACATAAGACTTTTGTGGTCTATGAATACCTTGGTAGTGACTCCATATAAGTAATGTCTCCATATTTTCAGCACAAAGATTATGGCAGCTAACTCCAAGTTATGTGTAGGATAATTCATCTCATAGGCTTTTAATTGCTTGGAAGCATAGGAAATCACTTTATCTCCTTGCATCAACACACATCCTAATCCCTTCCTTGAGGAATCACTATATACTATATACCCATCACTGCTAGAAGACAAGGTCAAAATTGGTGCAGTCGTAAGCCTATTCTTCAATTCCTCAAAGATCCTTTGGCATTCCTCTGTCCACACAAACTTCTGATCCTTCCATGTCAACTTGGCAAGTGGGGCCGCTATTATGGAAAAGCTCTCTACAAATCTTCTGTAATAACTAGCTAAGCTCAAGAAACTCCTCACTTATGCTATATTTTTAGGTGCTTCACATTTCACCACAACTTCTATTTTCCTCGGATCCATATGTATTCCTTTTTTTTAAATTACATGTCCTAGAAACACTACTTCCTTTAGCCAAAATTCACATTTATCGAATTTGACATACAACTCTTTCTTCCTCAATGTCTCCAAGGCAATCCTTAAATGTTCCTTATGCTTCTTATCACTCTTGGAATAAACCAATATATCATCAATAAAGACTATGATAAATTGGTCGAATAAAGGCTTAAAGACTCTATTCATTAAGTCCATGAAGGTTGCAAGCGCATTTGTTAGTCCAAAGGGCATGACTAAGAACTTTAAATACCCATATCGTGTTCTAAAAGTAGTTTTTGACACATTGGACTCATTTATCCTCAACTGGTAGTAACCTGATCTCAAATCTATCTTGGAGAAGACTTTTGTCCCTTGCAGTTGATCAAAAAAATCATCTATGCATGGGAGCGGATCTATTCTTGATAGTGACATGATTAAGCTTCCTGTAATCCATATACATCCTCAACGATCCATCTTTCTTCCTCCTAAAAAGAAATGGAGCTCCCCAAGGTGAGGAGCTAGGCCTAATATAACCGTTCTCTAATAACTTTTCTAACTGTTCTTTAATCTCTTTCAATTTTTTCGAAGCCATTCTATAAGATGGAATCGATATCGGTGCAGTACCTAGAAGAAGCTCGATAGGAAACTCAATCTCCCTAGGTGGTGGTAGTCTTAGTAATTCCTTTAGAAAGACATTCAGGAATTCCATGACCACAAGTATTCCTTCTAACTTTCCTCTATCGACCTTTATGTCTACTATATATGCCAAGAATGCTTTACATCCTTCCTTATCATTTTCTTTGTTATTAGAGCCAAAACGACTCTAAGCGGGCTTACTTTCCTGTCTCCCATAAACACCACCTTTTTACCTTCGTTCGACTCAAACTCTAGTATCTTCTATTTGCAATATAAACTAGCATTATATTTTTCTAATGTGCCTATGCCCAAAATCACATCTAACCTCCCATCTTCAATGGCATTAAATTCGCCATTAATGTTTCCTCACCAATATATATTTTTCACAATCTTTATAAACTTGGCTAATAATAATATATTGGCCGATTGGAGTACTAACCATCAAAGGAGTATCCAGTGGGCTCATACATCTACTATGCATAGTTCTATTTGATGAAATAAATGAATGAGTAGGATTAGGATCAATCAAAATAATAACATCATCATCAAATAATTTAATCGTTCCAGTCATAACTTCTGGAGTGGTATATGCGTCCTCCTGTGTCATTGCAAACACTCTAGTTAGTGCTTGCCTCCTGGATTTCCCTGGAGGATTCACTTTCTTAGTTGCATATGAACTTTCCACTTCAGTTGCAGTCTTGTGTCCCACAGTCTCATCCCTTTTTGAAACTATCAACTGAGTTCTGTCTTGTCTTACATACTGCGGGCACTCTCTAAACATGTGCCCCTTTTCTCCAAAGTTAAAACAGGCTCCAGTCAATCTTTAGCACTCCCCTTATGGAATTTAGCACATTGATCACACTTAGGAATGGGTGACTTGTTCCCCTCTCCTCTTCTATTGCCTCTCTCCATTGAGGCTTAATGAGAAACATTTTTCATCTGTCTGGATTTGCTTGCACCACTGCTCCTCTCCTCAGACTGTACAAAGAAAGTCTTGAAACTCTTAGTACTAGCTCCCCTCTTGAACTATTCTCTCCCTTTTCTTTTTCTGTTCACGATGCTCTTTATATTCTCTACATTCTCAAGCATTAATGTTGCTTCAACCAACTATTGAAAATCACATAAATTCTGCACCACCACTTTTTCTCTGATGGCCAAATGTAATCCTGTTTTAAACCTATGGCACTTAGCTGCCTCACTCATCATCATCTCAGCTGCACATCGGGACAGTAGCATAAATCTGTGCTCATATTCGCTCGCTGTCATCTCTCTCTAGGCGAGACTAAAAAATTTCCTCTGTTTCTGTTAGATATAAACCTCAGATAGATACTTATAGGCAACTAGGAAGTCCTTTCATGTCAACACTGATGGTTTCTTCTAACTCCCTAGCACATTTTTGCACCAATGCAGAGCATACCCCCGTAGTAAGCTTACAACATACTCAACCTTTTCATCATCCTCACAATCCATTTGTTCCAATATCCTTTCTGTCTTCATCAACCTGGTTTCAGCTTCTTCTGGATCAGTGGTTCCATAAAAGTCCACTGCCCTATACATCCTAAGCTTATCAAATTGCTTTACCTTCTTAACTGGGGACGGAGCAAAAGTTTGCAGCATCTGGCCCATAGCTTCGATAAAAGCCTGAACAAATGCCTAGAAGAATCAGGGATCTAAGGGAGTAAACACCTACTCTTATGGAAGAGGTAACTCCCGTGCCTTACAGAAGCCTTAATATTTCCTGGAGCTTTAGACTCATCAATACTCTCTTCTCTAGGCGGAGAGTCAAAGGCAATAGATCCTTGCAAAACTCCTTATGTTCCTCTATAAGGTGGCATCTTACTCCTTCAATTTAAACATTAACAATTAGCTTACGTTTCATTTTAATCTTATTTCCTTCATGTATGCATGGTAAGCATGTCACTTAATGCAATCAATCAATTCACAATGTAAACAATTTATTACACATCATATAATTTATACCACTACATATTTTAAGCCTAGGAATCCTTAAAAAGCCTAAGCTTTGATACCAAACATGTTAGTGAAGGGTCCTGTGACTAATCCTGAGGTCACCATTTAGGGCGGTTGGGTGGGGATCATGTGAGAGGAAAGTTAAAACTTTCATTCATGGAAGATTTCAGCATTAGCATTTGGCAGGTTCGCTGCAGCAAAGTATCTGTTCGTTGCAGCGAAACTATGGAAAATATTTTTAGGGACCTTTCGGGAGAAGTTTATCGCGACCAACATTTGGCTTTGCCGTGGCAAAGTCTCAAGGTCGAGCAACCACACCCCTCGGGACAAATATGCCACGGTGAAAGTATGGCTTTGCTGTGGTGAAATTACCAAAAAATCTAACGAAACAC
>JAOQMP010000007.1:29336803-29349285 GCA_027563575.1 Erythroxylum pedicellare
TTTGCCCTTATATTGGTTTTTCCTTCTAGATCTCCCGTTTTACTTTATATGGTGATTAACACATAAGATCTCATCTTATTTTTACGACTTGATGGGTAGCTAGTCCATCGATCTACTGGCACCAATTTAATCACCAAACTCTGCAAAATATCTAGAAGTGATGATATCACTATAAACTTTTTATTTGAGTGAATGTTCCCTAATACATGTTTCAATTAATAATTTCAACATGCAGACACTGGATTGATACTCTGTAAAAATCCAATCTTATCATATCAAGAATTATAATGAAACATATATGAGTTCACCACTCATCAAGATTGTGGCTCGTAATAAAAGAATGCTAAGGTGTATGTTTTAAGATTAAAGTAACGACTCACTTTATTTTTTAAAAATGTACTTGATTCCAAATTCATTTAATAGTGCATTAACGATAGTCAACTACTATCATGATATGAAACTCGTCATTCCCTTGAAGTAAACTCTTTTACTCATATGGAAATAAATCGCAACACTACAGTCTAAACCATAATTAAAAGACCAACTTGATTATTTAACTTTGAATCAACTAATTTAGATTCTAATAATATAAATGTTTCCCATACATCTCCATGTATATGTATATTATTTACATAAGAATCTTGGTACCTTATGACTAGATATATAATGCTCATACAAATAAAACCAAACTCTTTTGTTTTATTAATAAATATTTTCATTACAAAATTAATTGGAAGAAAATTAAGTTATATGTAAATACACTTGCTTTCTAGGGCCCTATATTTACATAACTCCAACAAATTATACCTTAATTATACTTCAAATCCTAATCTAAAATCATCCATTGAATAGCCTCTAACTTACGGTTTCATACGTTAAAACAAACCAATTCATCCATCAAATTTCCAGCACAACTTCATCATCAATACCAAAATCAAGTTTATCCCTAAATAATCATCATGAAAGTTATGCTAACATGTGTCACAATAGATGAATAAATCATTTACTTGTTCAGCTCAAAACCTCCTCAATCATCAAGATAATTTAGCCCTCCAAACATGCAAGGATAATGCATACTCCAAGAATAAGATGAAAACAAAAAAGAGGTTTCAACAACAAGATAAAGGCAACAAAATTTTGGAGTGAAAAAGTGCAGAATTTTAACAAAATCTCAAGGTTGTAAGGGTTGTGTATGGGTGTCGATGATGAGAGAAGGAGGAGAAGTTAGTATGTAGCAAGAATAAAAGAAAAGGTAGTCTTTCATGTGTGTGGTAAGGATTGAGACACTTAGCAAGACACTTGTCAAGTAAATAGCTAGGTTATGTTTCCTCTTCCTAAAATACCAATTGTCACTTAATAATTAGTCCAATTGTCACTCAATCACTTAGCTATTTGTCTCATAATTTGCTAAGCCATTTTTCACCCAATTGCTTAAGCCATTTGTCACCTATTCTCTATTACCACGTGTCACTATTTCATAGGCCTAGCCAACTTAAATTTCCATGTATCAATTTGTCTTGTCCTTTAACATTTTTCCTAGACTAGAAGAATATATCACCTTATCAATCACTCATTTGTCACAAAAGATTCCCAATTCACTAATTATAATCCATCAAACAAAATTCAAGTCATAATCAACACACAATTACATCATAATCATTTAAGATCTTTCATACCTTGGGGTACGTCAAATGAGTGCATATACTATTTTTACAATCTCTCTAAATCATGATTCATGTATAGATGGAAATATAATGCATGCAAATCAAATAAACTTCATGAATTCTCATTTGATATAACTCAATCTAACAATAAATCCTTAAGTGTAGAAACGGGTTATCACATAATGTGTATTTAGTTTTATATTTTTATAAGTATATCACTTCGGAATTTGTACAAACAACACTTACATCGAATAAAAAATAAAAATAAATATTGATTATAAAAATTAGGGATAATATATTTATAAATGTCTAACATTTTAAGAAAATTTTAATTTAGTGCCTAAGTTTTTAAAATTTTCAATTAAGTGATCAAACTTTTAAAACCTTAACAATTTAATTCAAAGGTTATTTTTAATGATGTGACATGTCTACTAAATGTCACTTAGATGTCCATCTATTAGTCACATTAGTAAAAATTATTGTTTTAAACAGAATTGTCAAGGTTTTAAAAGGTTGGTGACTCAATTGAAAATTTTAAAAGTTTAGGAATTAAATTGAAAAAATCTTAAAAATTCCAACACTTTAGGATTGGTTATCCCTAAAAATTATATTTTTTATTTTATTAGTTAACATGTAATTGTAAATTTTGTTTTATATCATATGTGTATAATAATTATTTATTTTTAAATGATATAAGGAGGATATAATTATTGTTGTTATTCCAAAACTTAGAACATTTCTCTCTCCTTGTTTAGGTTTATGTCCCACATTGAAAGAGTAGGGGACTTTTCACTTAGTCTGTATGCTAGAGTGTCTTGTGAAACTTTGAATCAAGTTTCTTGAGGAGGCTATGGATACCACACATAAGTGCATGATGCCTGGCCCAGCTTAGCTATAACATTGTATGGCATACGTGTGAAATAAACTTTTTGGGGGCCACTTGGTTTAATCTTATTTTCAATATGTTTTTAATGCAAGTTTCAATTACTAAATGTTATAACTTCTCCTAAAATCTCTCCAAATTCCCATTTATTCTTACCAATAATGTTCTCTTTTTTTCTTCCATAAATCTTCATTCCCTCTATACAGTGAAAAAAGATGCAAAACATCTTTCTCTTATCTTCTCCATTCTTAAGTTGTTTCTAATCCTCGAAGACAATTCCTACTTTGCCTTTTGGAGTGCACCGAAGCTAGTGGAGATGGTGTTAACTATAAGGTCAGATCACATTTTCTTGTAGCACCCTAGAGGGGAATTTTCAACTTAGGGCTATGGTTTTCACGATGCCTAGCATACATGGAAGTTGTTCCAATTTTATTCTTATTTTGCTAAAAATCTAAGTCAAAAATACTTGATTTACAATTTTTTTCTTCGTATTGTCTGTTTATTTAGGTATAAGTAATCTTTGTTTCTAGATTCATTATGTCATATGAGTTAAACTAATATATCTGTGCAAACCAATTCCACTACACCTTCTGTCATTGTTGTTCCCTGTATAAGTTCTTCCCTTGTCACCATAGCCTAGAGAATTATACCTAATCTTATTAGATTAGAGCCCCTAGATGGGAGAAACTTCAAAAGATGGTATACGAAAATTCTATTTTATTTTCAGCAATTCAAAATTTATTATGTGTTGTATTAAGATATTTCTAGTGATAATACTAATCCTACGACTACTAAGGATAACCATACTATTAAGGAAGTGTTTCTCAATCATATGATAAACCCGTTATTTGATATCTATTGCAAGTGTAAAACTGCCTCATAGAATGAGTATAATTATCAATTGAGGCATGAAAAGAAGGATTTGAAACTATAGGAATTGATAGGACATATAAAGATAAAAGATGCCAATCGTAGACAGGACAAAGCCAAATCACTCACCCATGCCCTACTGTTAAGGCTAATGTTATTGAACATAAAAATGTAGGTAATTCCAAGAAGAATGGTGGACAAAACAATTCTTTCAACAATAACAAACATGGGCAATTTAAATTCATAAGGATTGATGGTGACTATTGGTGGTGCCATAAGCCAGACCATCCTGTTGCTCTTTGCCAAGCTAGAATCAACCATGAGGGGAAGGGTCAAGCATAGAAACCATGGCAGTTTGGCAAAGGAAACTAGAAGGGGTACTAACGGGAAAAGCAAAAGAGTTGTGGAAAACCTCAAGCTAATATGGTTGAAGCTACAGGTTATAAAGATGAGGAGATCATTACTACTATGGTGTCTAAAATTAACCTTGCTGGAAACTTGGTCGAGTGGATTGTTGACACAGAAGCCACACTCCACATCTACACCAACAAGGACCTATTGGGCCCCAAATTTTTTTTATTTAATTAAGCATGATCTGAATAAATTTTATAGTCTTGTTAGATAAATCATTTTATTTGGAATTTAATTATTATGTCAAAGTTAGGAGGATTTATTGCATGGATTGATGGAATTAAAGTATTAATTTTATAAGAATGTATCAAGGGCAAAATTGAGAAGTCACCTAAGGTTAAAAGGCATAAGGCTTTTATTGGAGGGCAAAAGGGATATTGTATATTAAGAGTATAAGTTAGAGGAAGAAAAAGTGTTGGCTTGTTTGAGAAGAGAGAAGCATGAGAATAGAAGAAGAGAAAAGAAAGAAGCTAGGGTTTAGGAGATCTTGAAGATTTTGAAGCTTCAACAAGTTATGCTTTAAATTTTGTGGGTTTGGTTAAATGAAACCCAAATGAAGTTGAAAATGGGTAGAAATTTGTTAATGAATGATATAGACAAATGTTCTCTTTTAAGGTTAATGATCAAAGATAAATCAGGATGTATTTTGTCATTGATATTGGGTTGAAATGAAGTAGAAGAGATGGTTTAGGGTTAAGATGGGTTATATGTGAAAGATGGGAAGTAAGAAGATGAAAAATGTCACAGAACTAGTTCTCGGAATGGGTTTCTGGACAAGTTCATTGCGGTGAACTTTTGGGTTTTGCCGCGGCAAACTCAATTTTTCCTGCACGAATATGTTTTGGTATTTTAGGCATAACTTTTTCTGTAAATGTACAAATGGACTGATTTTTGATTTTGTGTAAACTAGAGACATAGGGATAAAAACTTTATGAAGGAATTGAGTCTAAATTCAGTCTCTAAGAATTTCCATTTCGGGATGGAATTTGGGCATGGAATTTTGTTTTAGCATAAGAGATAATCCAAATTGTTGAGGTATGACTTTCTGATTTCTAAACCAAATTGAATGGAATTTTGGTTAGTGTTTAAGGAAATCAAGTGAGGCAATAGAGGAAAGAGGAAAAACATCCATAAGCAAGTTTATAAGCAAGGAATTCAAGATGGGTACATGTTTATAATAGAGTAAATAAGCCATTAAACGTTTTCTTTGAATCAAAAAAGTTCAATGATTTCAATTGCATCATAAGTGTTGCATCTATTGCTTCTTGAATGAATTGAGAAATTGTTATATGTTTGCTACATGAATTGTGTTGATGATTTTTTAAAAGATTTTGGAAATGATTCTTTTTGAAAAGATGTAAGTTTATATCTCATGTTTATGAAAAATAAGTTTCCAACAAGGTGCCATTTGGGCAAACTGTTTTTGATTCATGAATTACATGTTATGTGGATTTGGTGTAATCCATTTAAGAATGTCACGTGCATGTTGACCAAGAAAAGGCTTCTCCCGCTTGCCCGCTAGTAGCATGGAGCTCATTCATGGACTCTCTTATGTTTACGTCTATGTAAGACCACCATGGAGAATTGCGATAGTATGTCAAGTTTTATGACTACACAGGACCATTATGTGGAAATGTGTAGTTCGTCATGTTTATAGATTTACCTAAACCATTCTGATGTGCTTATATGCTCATGATATGTTTGATAAGATGGATGCATACATGATTTGTACTATTGTGAATTGTTTGACAAATTGAGAATTTCATAAAATAAGTGTTTATGATTTTTAAATGCAGAATTACTATGGTTATGAAAAGGTTCAATGAAAATAAGTTTTATAAATGCTTGTTTCTCGATTAAAAACTTGTTACTCAAAAGCTTTAAGCTCACCCTCTTTTTATCTGTCCCATCTTCAGGTAAAGAACATAAGATCGAGTGAAAGAGGGTCAAGGCATCGCTCTAAGTTGCATATTTTTGTATTTTAAGCTAGATTTTGTAACAATTAGGCTTTTAGTTGCATTTGAAGTATTATTAGTTCAAGTATCTTATGTATTTTGGGATTATAAGGCATTGATGTATTGTGGTTTGAAATGCCATTACGACTTTGTAAAAACTCTTATCTCTTGATGTTAATGAATTATGAATTATGTATGGATGCTATTGAGTGGAAGTATGAATTCGCGTATGGATAAGGTTGACTTGAAATTAGGGATACTTGAGGAAGTAATTGATTTAAGATGATGAATTTTTGAATAGGAATTGTGGTTACATATAAGTAAGATGTGTTATGGAAAAAGAAAGATAGGAAATTGTGAAGGATAAGAATTAGTTATAGTAGTGAATAAATTAAGTAGAGATTTAAGAATTTGACGAAATAACATTGGTAGTTGAATTGTCATGAAATGATATTATCTTAGAGGGAGTGAATTCAGGATAACTTAGAGTGAAAGTAAGGATTGGATAAATGTAGAGACCTAGGGAAGGCTATTGAGTGAACCCTTCCTGAAAGGTCTTATTATGGCTAATTGTCCATCTTCGTCGTGGCGAAGTCAAGCTTCTCACCACGGCGTAATTATCCTGAGAGATGCTTGGGTCTAATATGGGAACTTCACCGCGGCAAAGTCAAGAGTTCGCTGCAGTGAACTTTTCCCAAAGGGTTTTCACAGAAGTGCTCATCCGTTCACCGCGGCAAAATTCTAGACCCAGGACCCAACATTTAGGGTTTCATGACTCAGGAGTTGGACTTTGGAAACGAGGCCTACATGTTATAGTATCAAAGCATGAAGATGAATTGATAATGGTTAAGGTGTTTTTCATTGGATTACGCCCACGTTATATGACTCTGAATAGTTGGCTAATAAGGGTTCTTTGAAGTAACCCTATAGGATAATAAGCTCATGTTTTATGATATTCCAAATAGTTGGGCTCTGGAAATAGGGCCCAACACATAAGCTCTCAACATTGCCTCCAAAGTTTGGATTGTTCTCTCCGATTGTCCATCAGTCTGTGGATGGAAAGCCGTACTAAAGTGCAACTTAGTTCCCAAAGCCTCTGGTAAGCTTTCCCAGAATCTAAAGGTGAACTTGGGATCTCTATCTAAGACTATAGAACTCGGAATCCCGTGAAACCTGATTATCTCATCTATGCATTTCTTGGCTAAAGCATTCAAAGAATCTATCTGCTTAATTGGCAAGAAATGTGCGTACTTGGTTAGCCTATCCAAAATCACCCATATTGCATCATGCTTCTTGCTAGTCCTTGGCAACCCCATCAAGAAATCCATTGTGATCTTACCCTATTTCCATTCTGGAATTGGCAAAGGTTTAAGCTTGCCTGAAGGTGCCTGGTGTTCAACCTTGACTTGCTGGCACACTAAGCATCTTTTAGCATATTCTACAACTTTTTTCTTCATTCCTTTCTACCAAAAATGCTCCTTCAAATCTCTATACATTCTCATACTTCTTGGGTGCATTACATAAGGTGCATTATGTACCTCATCAAGAATCTCATCTTTCAACTTTTGCATATTAGGAATACATAATCTATTTCTTACCACCATCAATCCATCTTCCCTTACCTCTATTTCAGAAGGTTTACTATTTTTAATCTCTTCTTTGAGCCTACTCAAGTACTCATCCTGTTCCTATAATTCCTTAATCTTCTAGTTCAATACTGGCCTTACTCTAAAGTTGGCCAATATACACCTAGATTCGACCTACTTCAATGTCACCCTAAGTTTGGCTAATTCCTGCAACAAAGGAAGATGCACTGTCTCTATATGTGCCATAGTCAATTTTCTACTCAATGCATCCGCTACTACATTAGCTTTCTTCGGATGATACTCTATGATCAAGTCATAATCCTTAAGTAGCTTTAACCACCTTCTCTGTCTCAAATTCAACTCTTTCTGGCTTATCAGATACTTAAGACTCTTGTGGTTTTTAAACACCCTAGTAGTGAATCCATACAAGTAATGTCTCTAAATATTCAATGCAAAAATTATGGAAGCCAATTCCAAGTCATGTGTAGGATAGTTCATATCATAAGGCTTTAATTGCCTAGAAGCATAAGCAATCACTTTATCTCCTTGCATCAACACATACCCTAATCCCTTCCTCGAGGCATCACTGTACACTATGTATCCATCTTACTTGAAGGCAAAGTCAAAATCGGTGCACTCGTCAATTTGTACTTAAGCTCATCAAACCTCTTCTGACATTCATCCATCCACACAAACTTCTGATTCTTCCTTGTCAGTTTAGAAAGTGGAGCTGCTATCATAAAAAAGCCCTCCATAAACCTTCTGTAATATATAGCCAAACTCAAGAAACTCCTCACTTCGGTTACATTTTTAGGTACTTCCCATTTCATAACTACCTCTATTTTCCTTAAATCCACATGCACTCCTTTTTCGAAACTACATATCTAAGGAACACCATTTCCTTTAACAAAATTCACATTTATCAAATTTGGCATATAACTCTTCCTTCCTCAAAGTCTTCAAAGCAAGCTTTAAATGTTCCTCATGCTCCTTGTCACTCTTGGAATAAACCAATATGTTATCAATAAAGACTATGACAAATTGGTCTAAAAAAGGCTTGAAGACTCTATTCATCAAATCCATAAAGGTTGCTGGGGCATTTGTCAATTCAAAGGGCATAACTAGAAACTCAAAATGCCCATACTATGTTCTGAAAGCATGTCAAACCACATCGGACTCTTTTATCTTCAACTGATGGTAACCCAATCTCAAATCTATCTTAAAAAAGACTCTTATCCCATACAATTGATCAAACAAATCATCTATGCGTGGGAGCAGATATCTATTCTTGATAGTGACATGATTTAGCTTACGGTAGTCCACACACATTCTTAACAATCCGTCTTTCTTCTTCACAAAAAGGACCACAGCTCTGTCTAATGTAGCCTTTCTCCAATAAATCTTCCAATTGCTCCTTAAGCTCCTTCAATTCTGTCGGAGCCATTCTATAAGGCGAAATCGAGATTTGCATTGTTCCCGGAAGAAACTCAATGGAAAATTCAATTTTCCTAGGTGGCAGTAGTCCTGATAACTCCTCGGAAATACATCTGGGAATTTCATGACCAGTGGTATATCTTCTAACTTCCCTCTATCTTCTTTCGTGTTTACCATATAGGCAACAAATGCCTCACATCCTTTCCTCATCATCTTCTCTGCTGTCAAAGCTGAAACAATTCTAGTCGGACTTGCTTTCTTGTCCCACATAAACATTACTGTTCTACCTTCATCCAATTTGAACATCATTATCTTCCATTTGCAATCTAAGTTGGCATTATACTTCTCTAATGTGTCCATATCCAAAATTAAATCTAATCCTCCAATCTTAAATGGCATTAGATCCATCACTAATTGTTCTTCTCTAATATATATCTCACATTCTCTATAAACTTGACTAATAACAATATACTGGCCGATTAGAGTACTCACCATCAAAGGAGTATCCAACAGGCTCAAATCCCTACCATACACAGTTCTACCCGATGAAACAAAAGAGTGGGTAGAGCTCGGATTAATTAAAACAACAGCATCAGCAAATGATTTAACCGTACCAGTCATAACTTTTAGAGCAGTCTCTACATTCTCTCATGTGGTGCTTGCCCCCTTAATCTCCCTGGAATATTCACTCTCTTAGCTACCTCAGAGTTGCCCACTTCCGTTGCAGTCTTGTGCCCTACAGTCTTAACCCTCTTTGAAGCTTGCATTTGACTTCTCTCCTATTTGGCATACTGCAGACACCTTAACCATGTGCCCCTTCTCTCCACATTTGATACAATCTCCCCATACCGTGTTCTGAAAGCAATCTTTGACACATCAGACTCTTTTATCCTCAACTGGTGGTAACTCGATCTCAAATTTATCTTAGAAAAAACTCTTGCCCCTTGAAATTGATCAAACAAATCATCTATGCGTAAGAGCGGATATCTATTCTTAATAGTGATTGAGCTTCCAGTAGACCACACACACTCTTAACGATCCATCTTTTTTCTTTACAAAAAGGATCGAAGCACCCCAAGGCGAAGAGCTCGACCTAATGTATCCTTTCTCTAATAAATCTTCCAATTGCTCTTTAAGCTCCTTCAATTCTATTGGAGCCATTCTATAAGGCAGAATCGAGATTGACGTTATGCCTAGAAGAAGCTTAATGGGAAATTCAATTTCCATAGGTGGCGGTAGTCCTGGTCACTCCTCGAGAAAGACATCCAGGAATTCCATGACCACTGGTATATCTTTTAACTTCCCTCTATCTGCCTTCGTGTCTACCACATAGGCTAAAAATGCCTCACATCCTTTCCTCATCATCTTCTCTGCTGTCAGAGCCGAAACAATTCTGATGGACTTGCTTTCGTATCCCACATAAACACTACTGTTCTACCTTCATCAAATTCGAACTCCACTGTCTTCCATTTGTAATATAAGTTGGCATTGTATTTCTCTAATGTGTCTATATCCAAAATTACATCTAATCCTCCCATCTTCAACGGCGTTAGATCCATCACTAATTGTTCTACTTCAATATATATCTCACAGTCTCTATAAACTGGACTAATAACAATATACTGGCCGATTAAAGTACTCACCATCAAAGGAGTATCCAACATACTCAAATCCCCAACATACACAGTTCTACCTGATGAAACAAAAGAGTGGGTAGAACTCAGATCAATTAAAACATCAACATCAGCATCAAATAATTTAACCATACTAGTCACAACTTCTGGAGCGGTCTCTGTGTCCTCCCGTGTCATTACAAACACTCTAGCTGGTGCTTGCCCCCTTAATCTCCCTAAAATATTCACTCTCTTAGCTGCCTCAGAGTTGCCCACTTTCATTGCAGTCTTGTGCCCCATAGTCTCAACCCTCTTTGAAGCTTGTATCTAACTTCTCTCCTGTCTGGCATACTGCAGACACTCTCTAGCCATGTGCCCCTTCTCTCCACATTTGAAACAAGCTCCCTATACTGTGTTCTAAAAGTAGTCTTCGACACATCAGACTCTTTTATCCTTAACTGATGATAAGCCGATCTCAAATCTATCTTAGAAAAGACTCTTTTCCTTTGTAATTGATCAAACAAATCATCTATATGTGGGAGCAAATATCTATTCTTGATAGTGACCTAATTGAGCTTCCGATAGTCCACACACATGATTAACGATCCGTCTTTCTTCTTCACAAAAAGAACCAAATCTCCCCAAGGCTAAGAACTCGGCCTAATGTAACATTTCTCTAATAAATCTTTCGATTGCTCCTTAAGCTCCTTCAATTCCACCGAAGTCATTCTATAAGGCAAAATCGAGATTGGCGTTGTGCTCGGAAGAAGCTCAATGGAAAATTTAATTTCCCTAAGTGGCGGTAATCCTGGTAACTCCTCAGGAAAGACATCTGAAAATTCCATGACCACTGATATATCTTCTAACTTCCTTCTATCTGCCTTCGTGTTTACCACATAAGGCAAAAATGCCTCACATCTTTTCCTCATCATCTTCTCTACTGTCAAATCCGAAACAATTATATGCGTACTTGGTTTCCTATCCCACATAAACATTATTGTTCTACCTTCATCCAATTCAAACTCCACTGTCTTCCGTTTGCAATCTAAGTTGGCATTATACTTCTCTAATGTGTCCATACCCAAAATTACATCTAATCCTCCCATCTTCAATGGCATTAGATCCATCACTAATTGTTCTTCTCCAATATATATCTCACAGTCTCTATTAACTTGACTAAGAACAATTTACTAGCCAATTGGAGTACTCACCATCAAAGGAGTATTCAATAGGCTCAAATCCATACCATACACAGTTCTACCTGATGAAATAAAAGAGTGGGTAGAGCTTGGATCAATTAAAAAATAACATCAGCATCAAATAATTTAACCCTACTAGTCACAACTTCTGGACCAGTTTCTGCGTCCTTTCGTGTTATTGCAAATACTCTCGCTGGTTCTTGCCCCTTGATCTCCCTAGAATATTCACTCTCTTAGCTGTCTTAGAGTTGCCCACTTCCATTGCAGTCTTGTGCCCTACAGTCTTAACCCTCTTTGAAGCTTGCATCTGACTTCTCTCATGTTTGGCATACTGCGGACACTCTCTAGCCATGTGCCCCTTCTCTCCACATTTGAAACAAGCTCCAGTTAGCTTGTAGCGTTCCCCTTCATGGAACTTGCCACAATGATCGCATTTAGGTATAGAAGACTTATCCCCTTCTCCCCTTCTACTACCTCCCGCCATTGAGGCTTAATGAGAAATAGTAGAAGTCCTCATAGATCTAAGCCTGCTTGGACCACTGCTCCTCTTCTCAGACTGCACAAGAAAAGTCCTAGCACTCCTCTCAGACATAGAAGTACCACCTCCTATCTTAAACTGTTCTCTCCCATTTCTCTTCTTGTTCACGGTGCTCTTTATGTTCTTTATATTCTCAACCCTCAGTGTAGCTTCAACCAGTTGTTAAAAGTCACTGAAGTTCTACACCACCACTTTCTCTATGATAGCTAGATGCAATCCCGATTCGAACCTATGGTACTTAGCCACCTCACTCATCATCATCTCTACTATATACCGGGATAGCTATGTAAACCGGCACTCATATTTGCTCACCGTCATCTCCCTCTAGG
>JAOQMP010000007.1:29393701-29404248 GCA_027563575.1 Erythroxylum pedicellare
ATTTTAATTTATTAAATATATAAATATAATCTTCAATTAAATTCTTCATAAGTTTTTTAAAATTAAATAATTAAATAATATACATTTAAATGATAATAAATTAGATTATATAGAAAACAAAAACAAAAAACAAAAATTACTTTTTTTTTGTACAAACTTATAAAAACAACTATTTTATTAATTAGAGATAAGATTACGTACGTACTTATGAATTTTACGGGATTGTGTCGTATTGAAATGTTAAAAATATTTCTAAATTCACATTCAAATCAACATATCAAATTGAATAAGCTAATATTTTCCACTTAAAAAAATTGAATTTACATGGTAAGTTGTAATAATGAATTTTCCTATTCTGATTTGTTAATCCGTACCCATCTCCTCTGTTACTAAACAAGTCATGATATGTATCATGTTTAACTAAATTTGTCTCTGTTCCTTAAATGTGAATCATTTTAAGAAGTTGCAGAAAAGTGATGTGGACCTACTGTTATCCTGAGATTCTATGTACAGCCAAAAATGGAGTAGTGATTAGTGTAACGTTCCAAGGTATAGCAGTAAGCATCTTTTTCTCTCTGCTTCTTGCAATAGAAAAAAGGCATTGCCCTTTTCCTTTTGCAACGTCTGCTTCACTCTTGTCTCCTTTTTAACTCCTTTTCTGTTCCTTCTTCTTCCCACATTTTCTCGAGAAATATAGAAGGAAAGATGCTTTCTGGGCTCAATGGCAGTGCTTGGACGATGGAGGATAAAGACGAGCATGAATCGACCACAAATAACAACATGAACAGCAGCTGTGGTTTCATGGAGAGCAAAGAAGAAATGGGTTCGCTTTCTACATTAAAATCCATGCTTGAGGTAGAAGATGACTGGTACGTGAATACTAGCGCTTCAATACAAAACCACCAAGATAGTGTAAGAGATATCAGTTATTCACCAAATCTTGGTGAACCGGATAATTTATTGCTGCATCCAGTTGATTCCTCGTCTTCTTGTTCACCATCTTCCTCTGTTTTTAACAATCTCGACCCATCTCAAGTTAACTACTTTTTGCAAGCAAAGCCTAACTTAACTTCACTCCTTAATGGAGTCTCTAGCAACCCTTTAGAGAATGGGTTCGATTTGGGCGAAATTGGGTTCCTTGAGAATCAAGCAACAGCTGCAACATCCACAAATGCCTCGACTTTCCTGAGCAGGGGAAATGGAGTTTTGGGTGGTTTCGCTGATTTTTGCTCACATAACCAAATTGTAACTCCTGATTTTTGCACTGATCCACAATCATTGACAACCCGAATCATCCAATTTTGTGAAAATGGTTCTGGGTTCACGGGTTTCAGGGACTTTGATGAGAATTCAGGTACTAATATGTTCATGAATAGGTCTAAATTGTTGAGGCCTCTTGAAACTTTCCCTTCAACTGGTGCACACCCCACTTTGTTTCAAAAGAGAGCGGTCTTAAGGAAGAACCTAGCTGATAGTGGGAGCTTAGGGGATTTAAGTGGTAGGATTGAGAGAGATAAAGGAAAGGTAGAAATGACTCCATCGATTAAAGGTCATGAAAAGAAGAAATCGATACCAGAGAGTAGTAAGATTGAGGACTTGAGCATGGACGGGTCTGGTCTGAACTATGATTCTGATGAGTTAACTGATAATTATAAGTTGGAAGAGATTGATAAACCTGGTGGGGATAACTCAAATGCAAATAGTAGCATTCAAGGTGATGGTAATGGTGATCAGAAAGCTAAAAGAAAAGGGCTTCCTGCTAAGAACTTGATGGCAGAGAGGAGACGACGAAAGAAGCTCAATGATAGGCTCTACATGCTGAGGTCTGTCGTCCCAAAGATTAGCAAAGTAAGAACTTCTGTTCTGCACACTTTTCTTGTGATATGGAGTGTCCTTAATTTTGTTTGCGTGTGAAAGCTTAGTTCTTTATTCTTTACCTGTTTCATCTTGTGTTTGGCATGTCTCAGTTGCAAAGCTGTATTAATTCCTCTCACATGGACACTGAATTAAAGTTTGGAATTCACCATAAGCTTTTGAAATTTCTCCCTTCAAGAGACTTGTCTTTTTAGCTGCTTATCTAGAGGAGATTTAAGTTTGAACTTTGAACATTAGCATGAACATTATGTCTGTTTCATATCTGGCCATACTCTTTGATGACTACCGAACTCAGGATTAAGTCCTGTGTTTTTGGATATCTTTGGTTTAACAAACTAATGATGCTTATCATGCAAATTCATACAGGATAGCTGGAGTCTTTACTCATTTCTTCTCATTTTTTCTGAGATTTAAATCTTATACTTTATGTTTTAGGTTTAAGTACATCATTTGCCTAATCATATACACCCTGTACCATTTCTTTGTCTCTAATTTTACTGGTCTTCTTGCTACTATGCGATGAAGATACCCGATTGAATCCTGTTTTTGCTGCTTACCAGACAAAGTTGCAACTTTGTCCAATTTTAATGAAACCTTGCATCTAGTTTGACCGAAGTAAGATTATCATCTGGAAAAGGCTTTCGATTTTTCTAAAACTGATATCCATTCCATTGCCATTCTATGTTTTGGTGGTAGATTTATTTTCTTTTTTGTTACATTTGTTACATTCTTTTTTAAAAGTTTAATGTTTGGGGTACTTGAAGTCTTACTAAATCCTATTGGACTAACAAATTCAGAGGCTGTCTGCATAAACATTGAAGATAAGATTGTAGTGCATAGTTGCATTGATAAATAATGTATGATTCGAGTAGGTTTTCTTTATTCAGACTGATTGAATCATAGTGGGTTACACAACAAGGTTAGTCCTCTCCTTTCCTCACCAGAACCTTTCCGATACCGTTTGTTCTTGTTCACAGTTTGGTAATATGACCTCGAATATTATGCCACTCATGAAGCTTTTATGTTCAAGCAGATGCCTTACTGCTGATCAAAATAATCTTAAGCTGTTTCTAGGACCTGTTAGTGTAAAATTGTGGTTCTTGTGCTAACAGATGGATAGAGCCTCAATCCTCGGGGATGCAATTGGGTACTTGAAGGAACTTCTGCAAAGAATCAATGATCTCCACAATGAATTAGAATCAAATCTTCCTGGTTCTGCATTGACACCTACAACGAGTTTTTACCCATTAACACCCACCCTATCGGCCCTGCCTATCCATATCGGCGATAAACTTTGCCCGAACTCTATACCAAGTCCAAATGGTCAACCAGCAAGAGTAAATACTTCTTGTGCTAAGTTTATTACAACCTTTTCTGGAATCAAGTCCATGATATTTCGAAATTACCTATGTCAATGTCATGTTCACATTTAGGTTGAAGTAAGAGCAAGAGAGGGAAGAGGTGTAAACATCCACATGTTCTGTGGGCGCAGACCAGGTCTTCTACTTTCCATGATGAGGGCTTTGGACAACCTTGGACTTGATATCCAGCAAGCTGTCATCAGCTGTTTTAATGGCTTCGCCATGGATATCTTCCGAGCCGAGGTAAAGTTTCGTCTTTGTTTTCTTTGTTCATCAAACTTATTGAGCTACAAATTCCATTAACTGACTTGGGTTCTTCCATTTTCTTAGCAATGCAAAGAAGGGCAGGATGTGCATCCTGAACAAATTAAAGCAGTGCTTCTGGATTCTGCTGATTTCCATGGTAGTATTCTGTAATAGCTTGGAGAGAAATCTACCTGGACTGGGCAAAACTCCTATTGTCTTTTACTATTTTTAAACTTAAGTGCCAATGAATCAATTTTAACGTAGCTGGCTGACTTTTAGGACTCAGTGCTGCTGAACACTTCTGCAGAGATTTTTATGTCATTTTCTTCTTTATAGTGCATTTAATCATTCAAATATTATTTATATAACCATTTAATTCAATTTTTAAAATCAAATTACACTAATTAAAATTGAGTTATCACGCATATTATTATTATTTAATAAATTTTAAGAGTACAAATTTTTAATAAAAATAAAAAATATTAATAACATGTGATATAGTAACACATTTTGTTTCTTAAATGATTACTAAACATGATTATTCTCAGACCTACAACACTTATCCTTTTGTTTACAACACTTATCCTTTTGTTTTTGTTGTGGATTAGAACTTACAACCACCTTACCTACCTTACCCAGACCCAGTCCTAAGTTGTCATCTTTTCCACCAACTATCCCAAAGAATCGGATGTTGTCATGAAGCCAAACTGAATACAGTTAAAGCATTGCACGTTTTTCTCCGTTCAAAGTCCTGCCCTTCAAACTTCGTATTTTCCAAATTGAAATGGCTAAACATAAGGCTTTCAGATTCAGTCCACCTGCCATGACCCTTCCCTCACCCATATGCCTAAGATTAAGAGGAGTTGTCGGGTTGGGACAGCTTACCTCAATAGGATAGGAACACGAATAACGACAGTTTCAAATTTCATCCTTATCCTTTCCTTGCATACGAACCACTCAGATCAGCATCGTTTCTCCTGTCATAAACCAGTGGCCCGGCAATCCACATGGTAAGAACTGGCAACAACATCACTTTCAATTACTGAGAAACCTGCGTAAGAGACTGAACTTGACTGGTGGGTCTGGTCAGCTCCTGCAAGTCTACTCACAGCCACTTGCTTACCTTCATAAAAGTGCCCATGACCCACGATGGACTGTAATCATATTCTGTGACCCAATGAGGCAACGACCAAGTCCAAGCAAAAAAAACAACTACAAATAAGTTGAAAATATAAAAAGAACACGAGTTATGTTAAAGTTGAGGATGTAGAGTTGAGGATACGCCTGCTAAAAGACAACACTAGATATATAAAAACTTTACATTAGGAGGTGGGATGAGGGTAAAAACAGCTTATGTACAGGGTGGGTGCTTGGGGAAGGAAAGCAAAGGCTATAGCAGTAGGATTTGCCTTTTGCTCAAGGGGTACACGTGTTTTGATATTTATGTATATAACAGAGCATCGTTACAATACTAAAAGTCCATAAAAATGTCCAAAATTGGATATATTTTAACTTTGTGCCATCCATTTCTGAGACACCAGCAAACTCGCCATCTTGATTTGTCATACTCGCCACAAACTCAAATATTATCCAAATTAAAATGAGCAAAGCGCTGCTGCCCGTCCGCCCTCCGGCTGCTTACCTGCTGTGAAACGAGAGAAAAGATCAGCCACCACCAGCGATCTTCATTGTGGGTGTTATCATCGAAATGACCTCAATGTAGGATAGCTTGAAAAAAAGCTTTCTGCTATGACGAACACAATCGAACCAAATTACCTACAACATAAGGGATGCAAACTTAACAATCTTCTGGGGTAGATGCCAATGGAAGTCGCTGATATTTCACTTCCTTTGCGTCCATATCATCTGGATCCGGCAGGTTATCGTTGCATTTTGAATTCAGTGTACCTGGATTCATCTTCTGCACCTCATCTTTGGTATAGATGAATATCTTACGAACCATGCCAACAAATTCCCTGTCATGTTAGGCAATGATGCCAGCAGTCAGACAAAAGGTAAATCGCATGAATTGTGTGTAATTGACTAGTTTAAAATAGAAGTAACTAGCAAATATGTGAAATCCTTACTGCCAAGGGTCATCTCCAACAAGCATCATATCACCCTCATCATCAGTGTACACAATCAGCCAATCTTTTTTGGGCGCCATTAGCTCACCATCAAATTCAAACAATCTGTCTAAATCCTTGATCAACTCTTCATAGTTGTTGAATTTTGCAAGATCAACTGACCTACCAAGTGCTATTCCTTGCTTATGAACCTGTTTGTGAAGAAAAGTACCAAGTCTTAGCACATTTAACCATCACCTCCTTAGCATTTGAAAAAACATCAACAACAGAAACAGAAAAATAACCTTAGTACAACTTCTAGTTGAACCATTTTGAACCTTTCCCCGGGTGTCCCTTGTGCGATGATTTGCAGAAAGATATTGTTTATCATATTCAATGTCATCAACCATTTTGGAACCCTTGGACTGTTCGGACTTTTGATCGGATTCAATTGCACAGTGCTGGTGACTCAAGGAGTGCATGGGAACCACTGGCTCATTTCTCAGATGTCTATAAGAGACTGGAGGCTCTGGTGTAACAGGACTACTGATGAGGGGAATACCAAAGAGCCTACAGTTTGAATCCACGGATTTTCCATTCTCCTGTTCTTGCACCAGCATGGGTTGGGTCGCAAGATCTCTTGAATGGTCATGGTTATCGAGATGACTTGACGGTGGAGGCATCAACCAATTTCCATGCAATGTCTGCATACGGTGACCATTAAGCTGGGGATACTCGCTGAATGCACTGCATCTAGCATTACTCTGTGATTGACAAGTCATATCACCATTGGGTGCAGGAAGCTTGGTGCTCGACTCTGACAACTTGAGTGACAAGTTTGAAGGCATCAAGGACCATTGGTTTGCAAGCAAGTTAAGCCTGCCATCCTGATCTAGTACATGTCTTCTTGCTGTTTTTGCAGTTCCTGTTGTTTGATCAATGAATGGTGGACACAGTCCATGGTCAGAGTTTGCTCCAAAGCCTGATAGTAAATCTGTATAAGTAAACTCGTGTCTCCCTGAGGCCATCCTGTTCTCCAATCCGTATTTTCTTGATGCAGAAACCACATCAACCTTTTCATCCGCAGCTGGAGGTGGCCAGATGACAGACTTCTCAACATTGTCACCTCTCAAGGCCGAGAATTCTTGGCCTTGAAAGACCCTAGAAAACCCACTTGCTGGTGCAGGATCTACATTCACCTTGGATGAACCTGAGAACATACAAGGGAAGCACACTCAAACCTGATTGGACGTACATGGAACCTTAGAAAAATGCCTAGAACAAAACTACAAAATTATTACCTTCTCTAGTTAGAACAGATGAGTCGGGGGATGAGGGCACCGCATTAGCTCGGGGCCTCTTTGGTCTGGGCATTGGAAGGGGATTTAGTGCAGGAGGAGCCAGCGCAGGTTCTATTTTCCAGGGTGAGACCCTCTCTGGTCGTGGTATGGTTGATGTTTCATCCCACCTCACCTAAACGCAACAAATGCAATTTGATTTCTTTAGCTGTCATAAAGGAATTAATGCAGGTCAACTTTTGCACAAGAATGATACCTTTAGGCATCTCCATTTGGACTCCCGCCACCTTTCAGGATCACCATCTTCACTTCCAACGATAGTCCCAGTAAACCTACAACATAAATCAATCGATGATCAAAACAACCCAACGCTCAAAATTCACAAGTAAATCCATAGACACAAATTTCAACTAAACTTCCTAGAAGCAATAATACCTTTGTTCTGGAGCTTCTTCACCTTCAAACCTCATTTTGAACCTCATCCCAATAGTGTAGTTATTCTTCATGGATTCCATGTACTGATCAAATGGAACTATGAACTCTGCCGGGCTTGTCCTGTATCAAACAAACAGGTTATACAAGCAGAAAAACCAATGAAGAACCAACATATTAAGTTGGTTTATTATAGTCAACAAGTTCCTTAATCATGGGCCAGCCCTGGGGGAGGGTGTGAGATTGTGTGTGAATTGGAGGTATCGGATTCCCAAACTTTAGCTAACTTCTGACCAAACTAAGCAAGTTATGACAAGTAGTCAAAAAGGTACCTTGGTTTGTAATATACAGTAAACATGGTCCCTGTCGTGATTGCATGCCAGGCTGTGGCGAGCACTCCAAGATGCATGCTGTGACTAGATATGACGGATGATGGCACATTGCCCTGCTGCCTCATTGCCCGTCTAACACCAACTCGAAGTTCTCCATTCTCGCCTCTAAAAGTCAAGTCCCAAAATAACCCGTTTTAGACAATTTAGAGATGAGCTAGGAAATAATCCACCACGTACAGCAAGAACTACCAACCTTAAAAATATAAAAGCGTCACCAGCAACAAGCCTTTTGGAGCTCACAAATACACTCCAACCACTTTGAAGCAAGTGCCTTCTAGGTTGACCTGACATCATCAATATGAAGTGAATTAGGGATTCATTCGAATGATATGCCTCGCTCCCACAACTAAATTGGGTAAATATCACTTCGTAGAGAGGGCCAAAAGGGGACATAAAAGACAACTAATTATGTGAGCCAAGCATGTTAACTCATTTACCCCGAAATATATGGCGGAACCTCCATTCATTTCCATGCAAATCCTTAGCAACCAATTCTTGTGTGGGAGGCTGCCTCGACATATCCTGCCACAAACCAAAAACTTCATCACTTTAAACCCTATTGTTAATTTAAGAAAATTCTAGTCACCACTTGTCACAAGCTATAGAGCCGCAACTAACCAGCGGAGGCAAACATTCATCAGCATGTCGTCTCAGAACTGAAAATCCGCCATGAGTACTGGTATCTGAGGCGGTCAGGGTCTTGCAAAACGAATGCACATGAAACCGTGGTGAAGGTGATGGGGAAGGCTCCTTTTCCAATGCATTCTCGTCTTGCTGACATTAAAACATGGCATAAAACAGGAACAATTTAGCTCCAAACGGTCACCAATGAGTCTAATTCCGCATATACAACAAAAAGCCATGCAGTTACTTACGTTCTGCTCAGGAAGTAAAGTTACTTGTGCAAAAACCTCATCAGTATCTGGTTCAGCCTACAATTGGTAATTGCGTGCATATGAGAAGATAATCACAAAAACTTGAAAGTAAAATAAAAACAATTGAAATTCAAAGAACCCCTCGAAGATGCAAAGGAATCCAAACCCCAAGTCTTCTCATCACACACACCTTTAGCAGAACATTGACAACGCGACAAAGGATCTTTGGAGGAAGATTATAGACTGGCATTTTCTGGTCAGCTGACTGGTTTGTGGACGCTTCCACCTAATCCATATCAATAATAAACGATTTAGTCCATGAGCAGAAAAGAACAGAAAGTACAAGGACGCAAATCAGACCCATGTTGAAGATTTATATAATTTTGTGATAGAACTATCTAAAGCTAAAACGAGGAGAAAATGAAACCCAACTAATAAACGAAAATTGAGAAAAATAAACGTAAAATCTAATGGATAAATCAAGAAATTTCGGCGAAATATTTTAGGACAAGATTATAAAGCAGACCTGTTCAATGTGCCCTTGAGGGAAGTAAAACACGCGCTCTCCCTGTCGAGGAACGGTGACCAGAGGACCGGCACAAGCATGCCATAGCTCCCGATAAAGAGCTGCATCAGCGTCTGAGCCACACGCGCCGTCAGAATCACGCAATCAAAGCACCAAAACGAAGGCAAATTTTGAGCACAGATCACCTCTAATTCACCGATAACAAAAACAAATCGAGGCCGGACTTTACCTTTTGAATGCGCAGAATGAACATTTTGCCCCTCCATGCCACTCCTCCCGTCGTTAGGTTCGCTATAACCCGAAGAAAAGCAATCTCCTCTAACAGTACCACCGTTATTTCTCATAGAAACGTCAGAAGAAGCCATAAATATCTCGTTATTTAGCTCAGATCTCTACTCTACACACACAAACCCCAAACTCTCCCTAGAATCAACCATAAATATCCTCTCAAATCAACCATCTCAATCTTTCTCCCTCACTTGTTTATCTCTCCATCTCAGAAACCACAAATTTACACTCTCTCCACCAATTTCCTTGATATAACCACCAATTCCCTTCTCTCTCTATCTCTGTCGAGTCACTTTCTCCGTCCTCTGCAACTACCACAGGCTTTGCTTGCGCCAGAAATTGCAGCTCGTTGCAGTCGCACAGTACTCTGCTCTCTCTCTCTCTCTTTCTCTCTGTCTGTTGGCTCTGGGGAGTGGTGGAGACTTAACCAGACTGGTCAAAAACTGCGCACAATCATTTCAACCGCGGTCAATTTCTAACCAGTCCTCCTCTACCGGCAATTACCGGTAACTCGACCTTTTCAGCCGGTGGACGAAGGACCATATATAAAGCGACAGGAATGAAGGAATGTGGCTAATTTAATAAAGGCGGCTTCTCAACAAACGGAGTTAACGTTGCCGTTGGCGAACTGGCGGTACTTTGGGGTTCCTTCCCACTCGAGACAGACTAACGGCGTTATTCCCGACGCTTGGTAGGAAGGCTGTTGTGTTTTTACGAGGGAAGTGGTCTTGTCGTGCTATTAACAGGCAGGCTTGGATGGATCTGAAGTGGATTAGTGAGGCGCACAGTTAACTCAACCCCGGCGCACTTTAACCTCGTGTTTGCTTTACTCCTACTTTCTTCACGTCTTTCTCTGTACTCACAGTGCTGCGCGCTTCCGTGCGCCAGGTGTGGTAGGGTACCCATCAACTTTCGTATCGTTAATCTCGCGATATTTTAAAGGTATGGTGTCCTTCTAATTCCCTTCACTTTTCTGTATCACTTGAATTCATCTTATACCTTAATATTTTATTTGAAAAACAAAAAATTAAAATTTAATGTATTCTAAAAAAAGTTAAAATTTTATATTATAAAAATATTAATATACAAATTGCAAATTTAATTGTAATTAAATAAAAATTATATATTTTTAATTTAATATAAATTTATAACAAAATTACCAATTTGTTAATGAATTTTAAAGAAAAT
>JAOQMP010000007.1:29419642-29433319 GCA_027563575.1 Erythroxylum pedicellare
AAGATTATTAGAATATTCTCTTTTACACCAAGTTTGGTATAAAAATTTAGTGTAATGGTTAGAGATGACCTCAATTAAAAAAATCTAAATCAGACTTAAAAGGAATTTTTTTCTATTTCGATTTGAATTTATTTGGGTCACTTCTAATTCGACCCATTATAAATCTTATCAGTGACAAATTATCTAAATGTCTCAATTTAATTTGAAGTAAGAAATAAAGTATAATTCAACCTAATTTGAGATAATTATAAATTTAAATTTTAAGTGAAAATAATATATAATTCAACTTTATATAAGATTATCATAAACTTAATTTAATTCTATTATACTCGAATAATAAATACAAATAACGTGACCTAATTTAACCTGACTATAAAATCAAATTTAAAGAAAAAAATTGACCGGACTCACTCGATCGATAAAGTTCATAATGTTAACTTAGGTTTTGTTTTGTTGATTGTCTTAGATATGGTATGTCTTATTTTGCTTTTATCTCTATGTTCATGTTTAGATTAAGATAAACAAACTATGCATTCTTGAGTCATATACATAATAATTATATGATATGAACATTGTGGTTTAGATAAGCTAAAGGTTTCCAAGTAAGCTTAATTCATTTATAGATAAAAAGAAGGTCATCTCTTTCACCAGTGTCTAAAAACAGAAACCAAATTTAGAAATTTGAAGCAAATTAAGAATACTTTGAGACGATACCAAAATTATTTGAATAATCTTAAATTTTGCGGAATCGCAAGATTTAGAGATGTTTGCTAGTACGGAACTTTACTTCTACCTGATAAAGAAGTTATTTATGACAGACTCATATGTAATACAAAATAATTATAGTACAAAATTATACGCAATACCGTACATATAAAACATGATAAAAAATAATAAATTAAATCAATTATGTCAAGAACGTAATTAAGCTGTGTAAGAAACTGTTTAAAACTAAATAATTAATTTGAAAGTAAAAAAATTTAACACTTACTATAAAACTTGATCAAATTGGAATTCTTAAATTTAAGTTTAAAATCTACAAAATTTTGAATCGAGGTAAAAAGTTTTAAACCCGACTGAACATAAGATTTTTTAAGTTTTGGGTTTTTTAGATATTTACACCGAATCTCTTAATCTCAAATTTAAACTTCTTAATTTTATAAATTTTTAATACAAATAAAAGGTAAAGTTGGTTAATATGAATTGAACTCGAGTTCAACTATTATCATAATAACTAGAATTGGTCATTTGATTATAGTTAGTTGGTCATTATCCTTTATCAACCTTTAATGTTTTGATTTTTAATTTAAATTTGATTAAATTAAGCTTTACACGTTTACTTGAAACTAAAACAAACCAAACACGAACCAAAATACGGACTCCACGTTTTCAATCGACCCATAATCACGTATGATGTGGGTAGAGTTTGACCTTCACCTCCACATTCTTATTGCTGTAAAACTCATAATGATCTGAGATCATATCATGGAGTCGTGTTGTGGCAAGAGTTTCCAAATCTCTCAACCAAATGATTTCAACAGTGAAGAAAACGAACGTCAGCTTCATGTGATACAATCAATGCATCTACAAGAGAAGTGTTGCTCTTACACGGCAACTTCTGAAAATCATGGAAGTATTGGGATAATTAAGGAAATTATGTTTTAAAAATCAGACAAAAAATTAAAAATTTTAAGACAAGTGACTGAAAAGGTTCAACGAGTATTAAACCGTCATAAAATTGGTTAAATAATAACAACGATTCATCAAAAATCCCGCTAAACACGAGGCTTAGAAATGTTTAGTGTATGCAGCCTTACTCTAACTAATAAAAAGATTAATTGAAATTGAATAATTTGAAATATCAAAAATTGAATAGTTCAAGGTTTTCACGGTTACTGTTTGAATCAGATCGATCTTTTAATCACGGGAAAATTACTAAATTAAATCCCTTGATTTTTATTAAAAATCAATTGAGATCTTACAATTTACTTTTATTAAACCAATTATAAGTTTATAATAGATAATTAATAAATCTATCCAAAATATAATGTGCACATGTTGTTTAGTACAAATACAAATTTGAATTGTTAAATAAAAAATTAATACAAATTAAATAAATAATTAAATTTCATTTTTTATTTAAAACAATAAAAACTTGACAATAAGTTTTGAATAATCGGTAAAATTATTCTTTTGTAACCGTAAAATTATAAGTTCAAATTAAACACAAAACGAAGATTCTCGTAATTAAAATTAATAAATATTTTTTAAAAGGGAATTATGTATAATATCCAAAATTTTAATATATTATTTATTTATTTATTTATTATGCAACCACCACCACACCCTGAAAGATATTTTATCTTCAGGGGCTACACCGTTCAACATCAAAAGATGGTCCAATCTCCAACAAGACAACATCCTCATGACTCTTATCCTAATTTGCCTCAACTCTGCCGGAGCCTATACTCTGTTTCAGTCAACTGATTTACACTTTTATTAAAATTTATTTATATATTTATATAAAAATTTAAAACTTTAAACATATTATTTTATCAGTTTAATATTCAATTTATTATTTTTTTGAAAAATATATATTTTGAAAAGTATTTAAACATGTCGCAACTTAGGAGTGTCTCCTTCATCGACAGCGGTCTTCTGCCTTCCAATCTAATGGGGGGACCCCGATGTAGTGGAGGTGTGATTGTTGTGTTTGAGGTAGTTATGTAATGCCTAGTTTGCCGAAAAATGTAGTTGCACCCACCATCTTATCGTATTTCCACAAGGATGGCTACCTTAATTCAACTGCACGCCTGTCTGAAACCTTTTTTCTCTTGCTCATAAAACTGTTGAAAGTGGAGGCGACGACTCTTAAGAACTAGCTTTTGATTTTTACGGATTTACCTTTCAATCGGGTCAGGTCTGATGCCCTTAACACGTGGTTCAGACCTGACCTGTTTTAAATCCGTTCTAACAGGATTAGTGAAGCCCATTGGGCAATAATGTTGACTTCTTTTCTTTTCAGAGCCCAATGTTAAAACGACAGTAAAACATTGTCGTTTAAAAACACGACGTAGTCCCTGTGAAAATATATAGTGAAGATTGTTTCCTTCACTTTGTGTTTCTTCTCATCTGTGACTGCTCTCCGATGAGGATGGTCCGAAGCTACCATCGAAACATTCAATTCTTTAAGAATCGGAGTTCATGTATAAATCCTAGAAAGAGATTCCGCCATGTAAAGTTCGAATCTTTCTGCTCCGCTACGCATAAAGACGAGACTGTCGAGGAAATCACAGCGATTCTTAAGCGCTCCAATTGGCAATATCTCTTGCAATGCTCACCGGTATCGAAGAGTTTAGAACCTAACGTGGTTCACTCCGTTCTCAAGCGAAACCAGGTAATTGAGCCTCAACGCCTGTTGGGTTTCTTCAACTGGGCTCAATATCGAAAGGGTGTTCCTTATATTCTCGATTCGTTCTCATTACTTGCTATAACTCTGTGCAATTCTCGACATTTCAATCATGCGCATGCCGTTTTAGATAACATGGTTGAGACCCGGAGACCTCATGCGGAAATTCTGGATTCAGTTGTTAAGTGTTATAGAGAGTTTAATGGGAGTGGTGTAGTGGTTTTTGAGATATTGATTGATATTTATAAGAAAAGACGTTTATTGAATGAAGCTGCTGGTGTGTTCTTAGCTGCCAAAAGTAATAGCTTTGTGGTTGATTTAGTTTGTTGCAATACATTGTTGAAGGACTTGTTGAACTGTCATAGGATGGAGTTGTTTTGGCAAGTGTATAATGGTATGTTGGAGGCTGAAGTGGTACCTGATGTATATACTTATACTACTTTGATCAATGCACATTGCAGAGCAGGTAATGTTAAGGAAGGTGAACGCATGCTCGTTGAGATGGAAGAGAAAGGCTGTAGTCCTAATTTGGTTACTTATAATGTGGTAATTTGTGGATTTTGTAGAGTTGGGGATATTCAGGAAGCTATTAAGCTGAAGAATTACATGGTAGAGAAGGGTTTGGTTCCAGATAAATATACTCACACTATACTGATTGATGGACTTTGCAAACACAAGAGATTGAAAGAGGCAGAATTGTTGTTGGATGATATATATGCAATGGGATTAAGACCTGATGAAGCTACATGTGCTGCTTTGATTGATGGACTTCTGAAACAGAATTGTGTAAAAGAAGCTTTTCAGGTTAAGGACGAAATGGTTGCTCGTGGAAATAAGTTGAGTAATTTCACTTATAATTTATTCGTTAATAGACTATGTAAGATTTGTAAGATGGAGAAGGCAGAAGGCCTTGTTGCAGAAATGACTGAGATGGGCTTAAAACCTGATACTCAGACATATAATCTTTTGATTGAGGGCTACTGTAAGGAGTTAAATATGATGATGGCTTATCAGCAACTACTTGAAATGAAGAAGAGGAACCTGGAGCCCAATGTGTTCACGTATGGTGTGTTAATTAATGCCCTCTGCTATTGTCAAGATCTTGAACGGGCAAATTATATGTTTAAGGAGATGATCTCTAGCGGTCTGAAACCAAATGCAGTAATTTATACTACTCTTATCAAAGGTCATGTCCTTGAAGGTAAATATGAAGAATCAATTAGAATTTTGAAAGAAATGGAGAAAAACAGAGTTCCTCCTGATGTATTCTGTTATAATACTGTTATAAGAGGCCTCTCCAAGGCCCAAAAAATGGAACAAGCTAATGATTATCTTGTTAAAATGGCTGAGAAGGGGTTAAAGCCAAACCTGTATACTTTTGGGTCTTTCATTCTTGGATATTGTGCAGCAGGTGAAATGCAAGTTGCACGTGAGTATTTCAAAAAGATGATTGAATCTGCTATAACTCCAAATGATGTTATATTTAAGGCAATGATAGATGGATACTGCAAAAAAGGCAACACTGTGGGCGCCTTGTCAATTTTCAGATGTATGCCTGAATACGGAGTGCTACCGGATTTGCAAGCTTACAATGTTCTTATTCATGGTCTTGCAGAAAATGGGATAATTCAGGAAGCAACACAAATGTTATCTGAACTTGTTGACAAGGGTCTGGTACCCGACACCTTTACCTACAACTCTCTCATTTCTGGCTTTTGTGAGCAAGGTGATATGGAGAAGGCTTTCCAACTCCATGAGGGCATGTCTCAGAAGGGAATCGGTCCAGATATTGCCACTTATAATGCCTTAATAAAGGGACTTTGCAAAGCAGGTGACATTGGAAGAGCAAGAGAACTGTTTGATGAAATTCCTGAAAGAGGTCTGGCCCGTGATGTGGTGACTTACGGGATGATTATGGATGGGTATTGCAAACTGGGAAGTCTAGTGGAGGCATTCCAATTGTGGGATGGGATGAAATTAGAGGCTATTCGACCCAACGATTTTGTCTACGACATCCTTATTGATGGATGTTGTGATGGTGGAGATATAGAGAAGGCTCAGTCTTTATTCTTAGAAATGGTGCAGAAGGGATTTGCCTCTTCTTCTTCTTTCAATGCTTTGATTGGTGGTCTCTGCAAATTGGGAAATCTGATTGAAGCTAATAAGTTGTTGGCAGATATGGTTGATATACATGTGGTGCCAGATCACACAACCTATACAACTCTGATTGATTATCACTGTAAACGAGGAATGATAAAGGAGGCAGAGCAGTTATTTCTGGAGATGAAAAAAAGGAATCTGATGCCAACTGTTTTAACTTACACAACTCTCTTAAATGGCTATAAAAGCATGGGGAACAGATCTGAAATGTTTGCTCTCTTTGATGAGATGATTGCGAGGGATATCGAGGTCGATGATGTAATCTGGAGTGAGATGGTCAATGCCCACCTAAAAGGAGGTGACTTGAGCAAAACTTTGATACTCTTTGATGAAATGATGTTGAAGGGTGTGAAGATGAGCGAAGCTCTCCTTAAAGAGCTAATTGAAAGAATTTGCCGAAAAGATGTGTCTGATTTGTTAAAATCACTTCATGAAATTGAAAAGCAAGGATTTAAGCTGAGTCTGGATACTTGTAGAACTTTGCTCTGTGGCTTTCGTGAAACAGGAAAGATGGATGTAGCAGCAGAAGTCTCGGAGAATATGATCAAGTTGAAATGGGTTCCAGAGTCCAGCTTGCCATGGAACTTTGTTAATGAAGATCAAGATAACTTAAACTCTGAGAGTTTTGGTGATTTCTTAAAACAAACAGCAATTTAATCATCAAATGGCACCTGGCTATTGAAGAAGGAAAGTTTTGAACGGTTTGCTACCTGCCTCTCTGTTGGGATATGTGTAACTGTTGGCCAGGATAGGCTCTTACAGGGATTTAAGCCTATGTCTGTTGATCCCATCTAGAGCCCTGTGGCAACATGCATGACTGTTAGTCCGGAAGGCTGTTTACAGGACGTTAAGCCTATGCTGTTAGTTCATTTATCATAAAAGGTTTGGCAGCTCATCCTCAGTCTGATTTTATGTGCAGCTTCCTTCCCCAGATTTCTAACTGAGGCTGCATTTTACGCCCAACTAGGTAATAATTGATTGTTCATGCCCTTTTTCTGTCTCTTCAATATTTTTGGGTTAACTTTAGCAGCTTGGCATTATACTTGCTGTCACAACTTCTTGTCCTGATGTGCCACTTCCTCTTCAATTGGAACATTTTTTTTCAGAATTCATACTCAAGCTAGGGAGGGCACTGAGCCATCTGTTGGTGCAAAAACAACGGGCATTATGTAAATTTATAAAGAAATGTTTTGTGGTAAGTGTTTCTTGTCCATCTCACTTATTTTGTCATATATTTGGGCAATTAACGTGTGACACTTTTCATTGCACTTTGTAATAACATGGTAATATCATTTGGTCCTTATAGTTGCTCGAGCAATGTTGTCAATGACAATTTAATCACATGAATTTCATTGATGTCGGTAGTGTTCAGTGCATTTACCTATTATTTATATAGAAGACTGCAATAACAAAAACCCTTAGGGCATAAAGTTAGAAAGATGATTTATAGAAATACTAATCCCTTAAAACAATCCTGAAATTGGAAGTCCTAGCTAGCCAAAACACATTGTTCTGTAACATGGAACAGATGTTCCAATTTCAAGACTATGATATGCATAACCCCTTCACTGCATTTTGAGGATCCATCATTTAGTTGTCGCCAGGCTATGACTTAGCAATTCATTTGCTTGTCGTTTAACAGACCAAGAAGCTCATTGTCATTGAAGGCCGAGTCTTTAATAAGTTGAAGAGCAGTATTACCTTCTCCATCTGCAGCTCGTGGATCGGCTCCTCTGCAATGGTTGGTATAGTCATGAGTGACCTTTGTAAGATACTGAACCATAAGATAGTAAGCTGATTCCCTAATATCAGAAAATCCTGATGGCATTAGTAAAGGGAAGATGATTCTTTAACAATAGTGAAGACTGCTAGATACCAACGGTTGAAAAAGTTCTGCTCAATGGTAACTACTTGAAGTGGTTGAATAAGCATTCAACGTATCACAGAGCCGATAAATAAATTATGGTGAACCAGGGAAAGCTTTGGAATCTATCCATGAAAATGAGCGATCAGCAGGGGAAACATTTAGATATTATCAGAAGATATTAGTAAAAGAAATGCTTAAGAGGAAAAAAAGAATTATCAGAAGATATTAGTAAAAGAAATGCTTAAGAGGAAAAAAAGAAAACCACCTCATAAGAAGCAATCTTGCAATTCCAGATCTCCTGCTGATAATGCAATAATGTAACGGAGTTCGACCTTTCAAATCACAGGCATTTATGTTTGCACCATATTGGAGTAGAAGCTCTGCCATGCCAATATCTGCAGTTAGGCAGGCCAGGTGCAGCAGAGAGCATCCATAAAAAATTTCCTTTGTGACTGGAACTTCAATATTATCACCTTCAAAACAACAATGCTCAATATCAGGATTTTTTGTGTTCTCTTGCTACTGCAGCAAGAGCTGATGGGGTTTACCTAAAGATGTGGACCCACGTATGGCATTGATATCTGGAGTGGAGCAGATAATATTGCGGTAAACTGTTTTTATATCATTAGCATGGATGCTTTCATTCAACTGTTGTGCCACATGAAGGGGATGAGGATTGTCCTTCATTTTGCGGACGAACATTTTGTCTGTATACTGCATTGCAAAAGGAAAAAGGCAAGTATTTGTTACAAAGTTGATCAGATCAACCACAGAGATTGGCTCTTTGATTTGAATCCGAGTATTTTAAACAATGGTAGATATACCTTCGCATGAATAAACTGCTCCTTTACTGAAATTGGATCATCAGGAATTGGTTTTGTTATTCTGCATTGTCTCTTTCTATCAGAATCTGGGAAGCTACATAATAAAAGACTAGCAACATATTATCAGCTTTCAAGAAAACATAAGATACAGAGCCAGGCATCAATGGATTAAGATTCACGTACCCTTTAGCTATTTCATCAGATGGAGACGAACTTGGCAGCAACATTTCCTCCCAGACTGAGTTTATGTAAATGTTGCCTAGTGACTGAAAAAAATTTAAGACAGATTGCTCCCATACTTTCACGTCCAGCGTCAGTGATCTTACCTGAAGTGAAGGTCATGTGCAAGACTAGATAAATGCACAGAAGGAACAAAACATTAACGATAATGCAAGGTGAAAACGAAAAGAACATGATAAGTATCTGTGATTCATACAAGAACACCATTTGAAGCACTATGAGATGACCAAGAAGTTATGAACACCAAAGATAGTAAATTACCTTGGAGATGTGTACACCAAGATTACGATGAACACCAGAACATTCAATGCAAATAAGGACACCTATGTTCAAAGATGCCCAGTCTGGTTCAGGTGCCTCACAATCAGCGCATTTATCATTTCCAGGTACTCTTCTCAATAGATCAATTGGCTTTCCGCTTCTCACACTATGTTGTCGTTGTTGCAAATTGGATGAATGGTTTCCGGTGGTGAGATTTTTGGTTGTGAACTCTAGTATATCCTGATGATCCATGTCACGAATATCTACTATTGAGCTACCATCACTGACAGAGCAACAATCACCAGTATCCATACTGGCAGAAAGAAGCTGAAAATTGATTTGAGGCACCCGTAATCAATTTATTGAATCTGTGAATACTAAGCCAAGAATAAGTTAAGAAAGTTACTTCTTCAGGATTCTGAAAACTCAATAATGAAGCGATAACTCCAGTTATCTTCTCAACCCAGTCCATTTGATCCACTGCATTCTCCGCCTGTGTTGCAAGCAAATACAGCTAAGAACTGCTGGAGGTATGATCTGAATCCTCAAACTGATGACCAGATTCTAATGAGAAAAATCGAAAAAACACAGTTTTTATTATTTTCATGAAGGCACCTGCAAAGTGTAGACTTTCACTGGTGTTATGATTCTGAAGCAAAACCTTAAATCTGTCTGATCGGCATCAACTTTAATTGTAGATGTTAGTAGATTCACAGCATGACGTGCAGCAGATTTTTCATCATGAACACCACAATGGTAATGAGAAGATAGCCATCGACTAAGCAACCCGTGACCATTTTCAGAAACACCACTTTGTGCAGAAGATTGACTACCACCTGCCTGAAACAACATGATCAAGTAAGCTGCATGCTTGGCCATAAAGGAGCAGCACATACAACTCTCAGAATCACAAGCTGTGTTCACACTAGTGACTTACAGTTGTCCAACTGAATGGTTTGCGATAGTAGTAAAGCATCCCTCGACTGTCAAGAACAAAGAACCTTCTTTTCCAATCACCCCTCAGATTTGATGAACGTTTTGACAAATATCCTTCTCGGATGGTTTGGACCTGCATATTGTGTTGTATCCAGTGGCCTAAGATGATTACTTACCCAATCGTGAATCCATTCGAAGTTTTGAAGAGAGCAAATTTGCACTATTACAAAATGAGAAAGTTGATTCTGAAAGAACAGACTAGTTACATATGGAACTACCTTCCCTGTAGCTGCAGATTGCACAACTTCCTCTATCACTTTATGGGAAGCCCTAGGGAAAGGAGGGACACCTTCAGCACGAGGAGAACAATTACCATTTAAAGACTGCTTACTTTCCCGATCAATCTGTCTCATGTAATGTTCAATCCTTTCATTAAGAGCCTTCTGCTCATAATTAGAACATTCTCTAGACTGCTGTGCATAAGCCAAGACCTGTAATAGAGCAGAGGAAAGAAATCAATTAATAACATGCAGGTTCCAGATGGTTTTCATAGATATAGTGCAAAACTGAGCCATGGTGTAGTAAGGTGTGTCAGTAACTGACTCATCATTCCAAATCAATTTCGAGGCCGCTTACAAACTCCACAGAGAAGGGTGGATTTTGAGATTTTAAATGGCTTTCATTCTCAATAAAGACCAGGAAATAACTGTTTAGGTTTGTTCTTGTAGAAATGTGTCCTATATTCTGGTAAAGCATTGATGCATTGGTAGGAACAAATCAAGCTCAAGTGCAGATCAGGCAATCTAAGGGAACTGTAGTCTCTAACTCTCTTTAGAGAATGGTTCGTGCAATGCCTTCTATGACATTACTATGTATGATAAATGAGATTGTGTAAGCATTCACATAATTCTTATCAATTTGTTTCTTGGACAAATTATGTTATCAGATGAATGACAAGGAGGAAATCCTTTTAAGTATAGATGGTAATATTCTGACTAGTGATGGCAAAAGGGTCTGGATTGCTCGTTGACTTCAATTCAGGCTTGTTGTGGACTTAATAAAAATTTTCAGGCATCTGGCTCAAACGCGACATTGTTGGCCTGAAGTCCTAATAAACATTTAAAGTTCGAATGAGAGCCTAAAACCTAAAACTCAATCGAGTCTAGTTCATTGGCACCCCTAATTTCATTCCCCCTGTGATAAGTGAGATTGAGGCAAGTGTAGTGCAACCAAATGATCATATAAGGGTTATGAATGTCCTTATCAGGGCGGAGCTGGAAGGTGGCAATTTGATCTTGAAGATGGAAATTACCTGGTTAATGAAAGGCTCCATCTGATGTAATAGTTCATAACCCTGTAAGAATCAGGAAATATAAAAACCATGAACATGCACTATCAAATCTTCAGGAGGAAGCAACAGGTGATCATCACATGATCTTAGAAACACCTGCTTGAAGAATCGAAGATGAGCATCCATTGTCCCACTAACAGCTTCTAAGAATTCATATCTCTTCTTGGCCTCGACAATAGAAAGCACACTAACCTGGAGCAGAAACCCATTCCCTTCATAAACTTTCCAGAGTAATGAACTGCAAAATCATGTGTTCTGCATAACTTTTATTGAATCACTTACCAAATTAAAGCGTGCTTGTTCAAAAGCGGATCTTGCATTGTGCAGTTCCTGGAATACCTCTAAAAAAGAAATTAGAACCCACTTGCTGGATATCCATGATAAGCTACCAGATCAATCCATGCACCAGTGAAGAGTAGTTTGAAGTTAGGAATACCTCTTCAATGGCAGCAGCTACATCCATCCTCGTGCTCTTTCTCAAGGAGAGAAACTTTTCACGGGCCTGCAGTAAAACTTGACATTGGCATAAGTGTCATGATCAAGCAGAAATTAATCAGAAACAAACCCTATAATCATCAATCAACGTTGGAAGAGATGACCAGTCACACACACACACAAAACAACCTGCAAAAAGTAACAACTTAAGTAGCTAAATCTTCTCATGAAATGCTTTAACCCAAAATCAGTAGACTCAAACTCAGATTTAATATAGCTTTTCAGACCAATTATTTAAGTGAAATCTGGTCAATCTGTATTGAATTCGATAACTTTAACTATATTAAATAGGATCAGACTCGAGTTCAAACTTGAATATTCAAGCCTGAAATTTTTTTCAGAGAAGGCTCATTGCCAACTCTAACAAAGTAACAATGATACATTTCAAAGAAAACGCAAGCCATGACATGGTGAACATGCAATCATACAAGGACATTCAAATGAAAAAACCCACCCGATCATTTCAAAGAAATGGGCAAGCCATAACACAGTGAACATGCAATCATACAAGTACATTCAAATGAAATGCCCACCTGATCATGAGCCAAGGAAGCTTTATCAAATCTCTTTCGGGCTTCCTGCAAAAACTTGAGTTATCAGTCATAAACCAACAGACGAGGAAAGTTTATGTAAAGGAATCACGAGATATTTTGTATAAATCCAATTGATTAAATCACCATTTCAGGTCTACCTTAATTTCTTGAAGGTTAACATTGATGGTGTGTTGCAACCTGTCATTTAGCATATGCTCTACCTGTAATCGAAGAACCTCCTTATATGTCCCAATTTCTCTTAACGCAATTGTAAATTTGTTCATAACAGGTCCTGAAGAGAAGAAAAAAGGGTTGAAAGTATTCTTCTACACAATAGATTCCATGAAGTTCACAAGATAATAACATTCTTCTCTTTACAGAAAAGACAGAAGGAATGATTCGCTTCATCAAAATGAAAAGAAAAAGTAGTTTCTGACGAAACTTAACGAGGCAAAATCCTAACATTTTGAACCGATCATCCTCACCAGAATCGAAGAGCGAAACAATCATAGTAATGGGTACCTCCAAAAGCGACACAAATAGGGTCATGGTATCCTCCTCCAAATATTTCAAGGGCAGAGGCAAAAGCTATATCTCCATTGCACCTCTCTCCAAGTCCTTCTCTGAAACAGAGAACAACAACGTGTCCTTTACACTGTAAAATCAAATCTTATGAAACTTAACTCTACTTTAACAGACTCACGTATACTTGCGGCATCCTTTGTAGAACTTGAGGCATCTCCCTCGCAATATCTCAGCATTTTCTTCCATGCACTGTATCTGCTTCACCACCACCAACCCATCAAAGCAAGAACTAAGCTTAAACTTCAACAAGCCAGAAGTAGGAAACAAGAGGGAGAAGCATCGAACCTGTTGCCGAAACATCGGCGAATCGTCGAGCTTCGAGAAATGCATGTTCGTTCGTCAACCTCTTTTGTCGAAACTTTTTGCTCTGAAACGAGAAGGGTTCTTCTTTTTCGTCTTGCTGGTGTTGTCGGTTGTTGTTTCGGGATTTGTGTGGTTTTGTTGATGGCCGCAACGCAATTGACGGGTTAAGCTGGTTCTTGTATAGAAGAATGGGACTCCGTAGCTCTTTCTTTCTTTGCGACTTTTCATGGCTGTCGCTGAATATTTATTTTCAGGAATGATAATGAAACCAAATATCCTATTCTTACCTTTTGCCATTCCATCTGCTCTACACATTTTTTAAGTCCACATAAATACGTAGATGATCTGTTCCTTCATTTTCAAGCTTCTTGAAATCGTCTGTTTCACATTACCTGTTCCATTCCTGCGTCAATGAAACGTGTTCCATTCCTCTGTCAATCCCTTCCATTCACTTGTTTCACAATAAATAAATTAAACAGATTTATTTAATAATAATATCGAGTAAAATAACAATAATATCATTCAAATTTTCATCTGTTTAGGGTATATTTTACATATTTTAAAAACATTAAAATTTAATTTAAATACTTCAAAACGTTATAGTATATTTTATATTTTGTTATACATGTTAATATTCATATTGGTTCTGCTTAGCAATCACCTGCTTGCATTAGCTGTTAGCTGATTCTATCAGTTGTTAGTTGATAGCTGAT
>JAOQMP010000007.1:29487647-29501011 GCA_027563575.1 Erythroxylum pedicellare
TGGTAATGATTTTGTAGAGCACAGTGCATAAGGCGATAGGCCTAAACTGGGTAATGGAAGTGGCAGTCGAGGTCTTAGGGATGAGAACCATTATGGTGCGGTTCAGGGCAGACTCCCACACATCATGTTGAAAAATCCTCTGGATGAATGCGGTGAACGAAGGTCCCACAATATCCCACTGGGATTGATAAAAGACAGCGGTGAATCCATCTATCCTGGGGGCTTTGTTAGGGGCTATAGTGAAGAAGGCCATTTTGACTTCATCCCGGTGAGGAGGGTTAGCCAACTCTTCCATCATGTGGGTTGGTAGGGGGAAATTAGCCCCGGATTTGTCTAATAGGAGGGGTCTGCTCGTCCAACATATAGAGTTGCTCAAGGAAGTTCTTGGCTAATCTCCAGATGCTTGTCGAATCGGATAGCTCATACCCATTAGCATCCTTCAAAGAAGTGAATGTCGCGTGACAACACTTGTCCATAGTGAGCGCATGATAATATTAAGTATTCTTGTCACCCTGGCTACCAATAGAGTTCTTCCTGAGAAAGGACCTGTTCTAATTCAGCCCGGAGTTGTTCCTCCAACTCTCGAAGAGAGTTAGTGTCTTCACTTTCTAATCTTGTCTGAATGTCTTCAAGACGCTCCAGGAGGTGCCTTTTTTGCGAAAAGATATTGCCAAACGTGTGGAAGTTCCACTGTTGAACCTTGTCGGTGAAGTGTCGGTGAGTTGTTTTGGTGTCTGAGTGGGTAGTAGTCCAATGCTCCGCGACAAATTACCAAAAGTCAGCATGTGTCAACTAAGCATTTTGAAAGTGAAAGGGCCTATGAATCGACGGAGGGGGCACGCTATTGTGAAGAGACACTAGCAGAGGTCGACGATCAGATTTAAAAAAGGGAAGGTGAGTAACTATAGTGCTACTGAAAGTCGATTCCTAATTATTAGCACAGAAAGCCTGGTCTAATTGAGCAAGGATTCGGCCCCGCCGCCATCTAAATCTAGGTCCTGTGAAGCCTAGATCCTGGAGAAGACAACTTTCCATGCAATCTCTAAAATGAGAGTTGACTATCGGGTGAAGATGAGAACTGTCGCGTTTGTCCGTGCATTCCAAATTGGCGTTAAAATCCCCCCAATAGCCAGGGTTTGCCAGGGTTTAATGGCGATCCTGGCAATTTGTCGTAGAAAGTGCCATAAGTACCGTTGAAGCGAGGAAGTAGGGCTAGCATAGATAGCCGTGAAGTCAAAAGACCGACGGTCCCACTCAATACTGGTATGGACAAATTACCGGTGGGCGATAAGAATGCGGACTGCAATATCCTCTTTCCAAAGAAGCCAAATACCGTCCCAATACCCCGCTGCTTCAACCCACAAAGATTGTTGAAAACCTAAGCTCCTGATAACTTTTGTGGCACAATCCCTACTAATGCGTGGCTCGACCAAAACTACCAGGTGCGGTTTGTGGATTCAGATATAGTTTTTAATGATAGGCTTGAAGGTCCGACCTCTAGCCCATTGACAATTCCAAATGAAGATCTTCATGAAAACGGGTAGGGGAATTAATCTGCATGCGAGCTAACCGGGGTGCCTGTTTGCACCCGACTGTGATCCATTGTAGGCTCCGTAGAACTCTCCTCCATTTGTGTGTCAGGCCCTAAACTTGTAAAGATGGTGGTTGTCGCAGCTGGGCCTGGATCTGGCGGTCGTGTAGGGGGAGCCATATATGTTTGTTCGGATGTGGCCGAGGCATTGGGCTGAGAATCCGTAGTAAGATCCTCATCTATGGCCCTGCTATCCGAACCAGTATTTTAAGGAAGGGTAATGGTCAGGTCGGGAATGACCACGTCGGCGTGGGAAGGAATGGAAAGGGCCACGTGGTCCATAGCAGGCGATTGGGCTCCCTGTAAGTTGGGCTGGGAATGAGGCCTTAGGGGATTGGCACAGTTGGGCCCGTGGGAGGAGACTGGCCCATAGACTGGGCCTGTCCAGTGTGGCCCAATGCATGGGTCTGATGTTGCTGGGGTGGCGTTGTTTTCGCGCTAGCCTTACCCACGCTACCTTGGCCCTTAATCGACTGTTGTTTCGGGCGATTATCCTTCATTAGTGCTGGCGTTAGGGATTGAGAGGGAATTGGGGGTTGAGTTGATGCAGACAGCGTGTTACAGGTAGAGATGTCCACTCTCCTTTCTAATGGCTTCTGTTCTGTCAGAGCGAAAAACCTCGAGCCTGACGCTCCTATTGGTGATGGTTCGAAGGTCCTTTCAGATCGCTTGGCTGTTGCAGAGAGCAGTTGTCGGCGGGGACGCCGTTGAACTTGCGTCCAGGGCCTATACTCCTCTTGTCGGGTGTTGACAGACGTCTGTGGGTGACGGTCATCGTCGGTGGAAGTCGCCTGTGGTTCACTCGGGGCTGGCTCATTAGTGGGTGACACAGATGAGTACGTGGGGCAAGACATCTCCCCATGTCCGATTAGGCCAAACGCAAAGCAGATGGGGGGCAATCCTTCGTAGGCTACCCGAATAGGCTCACTGTCTAACTCCACAATTGATCTGAGTAGGGAGCTTAAGTCGATATCCACCACAACTTGGGTGAACTTGCCCCGCTGGGTGAGTTGGGTTTGGTGGTCGATTTTGACCGTTCGTCCCACCAGGTTACCAAGAGCGGTAAGAATGGATGGGTGGTACCTGGTGATTGGCAGCTTAGGGAATCGCACCCAAGCCACCACATAAGTGGTTTTATCAGAGGAGGGCTGGAAGCTGGGATACCAAGGTTACACAGATAATGCATTACCGGCGATGATCCACGGGCCTTGGTTGAGTATCTTGATATAATCCTCCTCCTCCTTGCAATTGATAAGGTAATAATCATTCTCTATGTCCACAATTTTGATAGGCCCTGTTGGTTTCCACAGAGAGAGCAGGCGTGCTTTGATAAGGTGGAATCCCAGTTTTCGGCCAAGGAGTTTGATGATAACCGCATTAGCCTAAATGTGGTCGAGTTTGCCTTTAAAGGTCTGTGAAAGCTCCCATTCCAAATTTACCTGGTATGATATTGATATCACCTTCAGTTATTGCTATGGGGGTCTCCTCTGGCCATTCCTTTTCATGTCCTCCAAGTCCAGTGGCAGTATAGCCACTCACCACTACTCTAAAACTGGGAAAGGTGGATTGAATATTCGACACAGGTGGGGGGGGGATCTTCGTCCCTTTCCCGAATCTTGACTTTTTTGGCAGTGTGGCCAGCAGAATCTGTTGAAGTGTTAGCACGTGGACTCTCCATAGCTGGAGGTGGTCCGAAAATCTTTTCAGAAAGATGGAGAAATTACTGTAGCTATTCAAAGTTATTGTAACGATTCTTTCCTTTTGAATCTTAAAGCCACTGAGAGGAAAGAGGAACGAACCAGCCAGAACCAGTAACTTACCAATTTCACTAAAAAAAGAAGAAACAAAAGCTAAAGTTCAAAAGAGTGGACGGTGATGTGAGATTGTGGATTCTAGAAGAGAAGAAGAGTGAGAGAACTTAGTTGTTAGTTCTTGTAATGGTAGAGTAGAGGAACATGTGGAGTTGGGATGTGAGTGTCTTCAAGGTGAGGAAGTCGTTGGCCGTGCCAGAGCCGGAGGCCGATGCCATTCTTCAGAAATAGTAACTTTATTGAACGTTGGTACAGAGGGTCTGTTCTGATTATTTTTCTCTGCCATGTTCATGGCTGTCTCTAATGTGTTCGACTCCTGTAGCTCCACATTTATCCTTATCCTATCAACTAATCCATCCGTAAAGAGGCTCACCTGTTGTTCGGGTCAGAGACTAGTGGTGCGTGCTAATAACTTTTGAAATTGATGCTAGTACTACTCAACAGTTCTCGTCTGTTTGAGATTGGCTAATTCTCCTAACGAGTTTGTGCTTAAGGGGGGACCAAATCTTGTGTTACATTGTGACTTGAAGTCCTCTCATGACATTCCTAAAATCTCCTCTTCTACTTGGTAATACCATAGTTGGGCCTCCCCTGTCAAGTGAAATGCATCCAAGCCTACTTAGTCCTCTTCTGTCATCCGTTAGCTCTGAAAAAACTGATCGCCTTTGCATAAATGCCCTGAGCTCATTTTGGATATTCCCTGAGTCGTCCACCGTGTTTAGTTATGATACCAAATTGATATGGTCCTGGACGTAGGATCTTGTCATGGGACGATCCACTAAGGAATCCTCTTGATTTCCCTTGTTAGAGTTCTTCTCTTTTTTAAAAGACCCTATGTTTCTACATAAGAGGGAGATCTGTCTATGACAAGGTCTCGTCCTCTAAACAATATTTCTCTGATAATTTATTTGATGCTTTATTCATAAATAACGTAGCCTTATATAAAGGCTGGTTACATCAGTTTGTTTAGGATAAGATTTCTAACAAGAATAGACGTACTAGTTTATTTATGATAAGACTTCTAACAAGAATAGACCTAATAGTTATGATACTAAATATTTAAATAGACTCCTTCTAAGGTAAGATTTTCTATTTTAAAGGGATGCTGTAAATCTCCCATTAGAGATGCAATATTCCAAGAATTCCTACCATTTTAGAGCTCTGTATACAAGCTAGTGTAGATCTTGAAAAGTACCTAACCAAAAGAAGGACAAAACTTGTACATTCTATTGAAGGAAGAATTTTAGACTTCGAGCAGAGAGTGATGAGATTAGGAGCAACTTGTATCCTGAATATATTGATACTCAAGGAAATGTTTACTTTGATGCCGAAGGTGATGAAGTAAGAATTAAACTTGAGTTGGAAGAATTAAATGATATAATGACCAGCTTGAGGCGATTAAGCATTAGGACAACGAATTCATGGTTTGAAATGGTAATAGGGGCAAAAATGATGATGACCAAACACAGTGTTAACATGTAGCTATTGTCCTAAGGTTCAAGTAGGTCCCAAAGGACACAAGGTTAGAATGTGCAATGCAACTAAACACCAGGCTCGTGATGGTCAGCATGCTTGGCAAGAAGGAACAATAGATGATCTTGCATGTCCTAATTACGTCTAGCATGTTCGACATCTGAATGGATCTCCACTCGATAACATAATGAAGAGGTATTCAGGCAAGGCTCCTGCTGTGGTGGAGCTCTGTGTGTAGGCTGGTGCTCCTATTCCTTTTGAATATTAGAGCATGATGAGGTTAAATGCGGTTCCTCCTGATCGCGATGAAGTTGATCTTGTTGCTTGAGCTAATGTGTCTTCATTATGATGAACCCTATTTCTATTAGCTTATATGTGCTGTAACATTGAAGACTTCCCGGTTTGTTCTTGTTAAAATCAGCTGTCAGCTTGAGGTTAAGCAAGTGTGTGTGCATCTTAAGCCGTGGATGCTGTCGATAGTGTTCATAGTGTGGAAATTTCTCACTCCCATTACTGATTTCAATATCCTCCGACCCTCATTTTGAGTTGCATAAGATCTGACGATTCTATCATTAAGACAAGCCTCAAATCCTATGCTGCCCACTTTTGCTCATGTCCTATTTTGTTTCGAACAACAACACTGAAACTTCTTTCAAAGAGGAGCAACTTGTCGAAGGGCCTTTTCAGTTGATTAGGTAAAACTTTGGGAACCAGTTAGTAGGGAAAAATGGATATGTTCTACAGACCATGATATAACAACCTCAAGCAAACCAACCATTAAAATTAACTAGCCAGCTAAACTCAGCTCATTGTACCACTCACTTCTCCAATTTCTTTAGGAGTAAAAATGGTGTAGAACTGCATACTGATTGGTATCAAGTGCTGTCTCTTGAACTCTTCCATTGGTTGACACACTATTGAATCTGTTAAGGCAATTCAGAGGCCTTTGCGTCAAAGCAGCCATGTACAACTTATAATATGGCTGACTGGCAAAGGCCTCAATGGATGAATATGAATTACCATTGAAACATGCAATTGATACATCTGCAGTTTTCAGCTTGAAATAAGTCTGAAGCTTAATCAAGTTTTGGGTTGGGCTATTTAGGCTCAAAACTTGATTAACTAGGATTTTCCCCTTGATATTAGGCCCGGCCTTGTCAGATCTGAGTCTAATGCCAAGTCTTGCTTTCATTCTTCAATCTTGTAAGTTTTGAAGGTTGCAAACTACCATGTTCTCCTTTTTCTATTGTTTGCAAATGTATGAAAACAATAAGATGAAATTAAAACTATTTCTTGAAATTTTTATATAAAATAGAAATGAAGTGTTCCTATTTTTAAGGAACAAACTTTTAAAATGTTTACATTAGTGCTACAATTTTTAATTTTTAATCATAATTTGAGTCATTGTAAATTATAATGCAAAAATAAAATTAATGTTCAAAAATCAGATTGGAAGTTAGACCATTAAGACAAAAAGTTTAAGATTTAACCAAAATAGAACGTCATAAATTCGACTAAAGATTAAATAAAATTAAAGAATTTAAAATACAATTGAAACATGTTCAATCATAAGGTCAGAGGTCTGAGTCATGAAAGCAGCCTCTTCGTAAAAATACAAAAGTAAGACTGTGTACATTATGATCCTCCTCAAAATCTCGCAAAACGGAGAGCCTTATGCATTGGGTACATTTATGAAATATGATTGAAAAAAATTATCCTTACTCATAAAAAACTTTGAAGTTTAATTGAAAAAAGAGGTTTTTAAATGAAAATGAATTGATTTATTTTAAGTTATGATAACTTATTAATTTACGAAAATTGACCGATTAGTTAATATATTATTTAAATTCTAAGAATAAAAGTTATTAAAATAATTAAACTAGAATGTTAAAATTATAACAAAAAATTGAACTATTTAAGATTTTTACAGATAAATCGGCAGAGTTGGTTGAATTTTTTAATCAATGCATAAAATGTTTTATCTTAAAAAAAAGATAACATGCTGATTAAAAAGAGGAAATTTGACTTGAGATTATTCTTTTAAAAAGAATTTTGCAATGTTAAATAATATTTTTAAAGTGTTTAGAGTTTAATTAAAAACTAAAAGATTTAATTATTCTATTTACAAAAAAATGAATTGATTTTAAATGCATAATTAACCTCACTTCCAAATATAACTAGAAACATCAAACACTCGTACGAGGCTACGAGCGTTTTGGAAAGTGAAACGATGATTTTAACAAGTAAAACGATAACAACAGCCTCCACGATAGTTTAATTCATTTAAGTCATCTGGGCAATTAGGAATTTTACTATTTTCTTCTTCTCTACTCGCTTTTTAGTTCCACAGATTCGCTTCAGTTTCTCTTTAGTTTCTGTGGAAATATTCACTTTTAGTTTTCTCTTGAATCGCGACCTTTTCTACTGTAATTTCTTCGGACAATGCTTTCAAGGTTAGGTTGCTAATTTGTTGTACATGAAGTTTCTGTTATAGTTCAGTAGTTCCGCAGGCAACAGTAAGTGGATAAACCTATGGAAAGCAAGAACATGTTAAAGGAAATAAAGTTGTAAAGTAGGTGATTGAAGTTAAAACTGATGGATATGAAGTAGGCATTTCATGCTATTTGCAAATATGCATTTATTTTGTAATGTAGTAATTCAAGTTGCAAGCATGTAGATTTTATGTTTTCTCAATGGAAATGCTTTGGAAGGAAGAGAAAAGTAGTGTAAAAGGTCTTAACTTTCACTAAAACCGATGCATTGTAATTCTTGTTTTAGACCTTGTACTTGGTTATTGTAATGGCTCTTATAACTTGTTCTGCCATTTGAGGTGCCACCCAAGAAAGAGAGATGGAAAGTGATAACTCGAAACAAGTTGCCGGTTTCATTTTTATTGTGTAATGGAAGAAGGAAGCCCGAGTGTTTCAGTTATAGGGTTTTGGGGCTTCCTTCAGCAAGAAGGGAAGTGGTTGAGAATATCCAACGAGGAATGAAATTTCCTTTTTTTACTTTGAGGTGAAGCTTCTGTATTGTCAATGGTGCTTACAGTGTTACCTCAGAGGGAAAGATGTATTTGGAGCCTGATGCTTTTGATGTGAATTTTCCTGCGCAAGTAATTTACGTCCTGTTCACATTTATTATGGTTGTTGAATGGTAATGAGGCACACATCTATAATGTGTCTTGCCTATAGTTATATAACTCAGTTGTGCTTATGCTCCTATGTTAGATGAGAAGAGGGATCCTTTAATTTCAAATTGTTGAAATATTTTTGATGTTCCGTTGGTTCTCTTTTGTAATTTGTCCTAGGGAATGGAAACTTTCTATCATCTTTACTGTTTCCCTTTGTTTGTTGTTGAGGTGAAGTTCAAAATTGATGTGGACTGTTTAACATTGTTGGAGTTCAAGTTCTAATGAGCAATCCAAGATAACTATCAGAAGGGAAAATTTAGCCAGAAGCTAAATAAGCAGTAAGTAGGTATTTGCGAGCATGCTTAAATTCAATTAGATTGCATTTGAAACTGTTGACATGCTCCATTGACAATGGTACATTTTCTTTATCCAAAAGTTTTTATTGTTTTGATGCAGGTAAGGGACATACTATCATTATTTCATCCATTTGCTATGCCGATGTCAGCTATTGCACCTCCTAAGTTGGCTTATGTAGCTGTGACAAAGGCAATGCCAGTGCCAGCTATTGTGCCACCTACATTGTCTTTAGTAGCCATGGCTAAGGCAATGTTGTCTATGGCTATGGAAAAGCAGTACTATTCCCAAGCTAGGGTGCCTATATATGATACATATGAACCTAGAGAATCAGTTTAGACATACTTCCACAAAATGTAGCTCAACTACAATATGCTGATCATGAATCCTTAGTGAAAGGAAGACCCCTCAATTCTGAGTGGGCAGATTTTTTACGTCAAAAGTGAAAGGTTGAACCTCTCTGATACCCATGCATCAGCAGGGTTGGATACCGGAGCTCCAAGGCTGACTTATTCAGAAGATAAACCCATGACTAGTAGGAATGCCAGTCATTCCGAGCCAGTGATGGAGACTACAATTGTTACACAATGGGTGTACCCAAATCAAGCCAAAAATATACCAACTTCAACTTCATCTTCTTATCCTACATAAGTTTGCTTGCAAGGGGACATTGTTCTCTCCTTCACTAACCCTTATCAAAGGTATCTTTATTCAAGAGAAAAACCTACTTTAGTTATTGCAGTCAAACGAACTAGTTTTTGATTGAATTGTTTCTGACAGCACATATTCTAGAAGACTTGCTTGTTCTCTTATAGTTTTCATGGTTATTTGTATTTCTGGACTATTTTGAAGTGTTATTGTTGCTGGAACCAAAATGAATTTCAGAATTTTACTATTTGCAAATGACTAGTTAGTCATTATCAAAGTTGTTTTGGACTAGTAAGATTGAAGCAATTGTTAACTAGAAATCACTACGGAATGTGACAGAAGTGAGAAGTTTTCTAGCTTTGGCGACTTACTATCGTCGATTTGTGAACGGGTTTTTGGTGATAGCATCCCCGTTGACTAAATTGCTACGGAAAGGAGTGAATTATGAATGATCTGATAAATGTCAAACTAGCTTTGATAAACTAAACAGAATGTTTACTAAAGCTCCTGTGTTGGCTCAACTCACTTCTGGTAAGGAGTATGTTATGTATAGTGATGCATCTAGAAATGGTTTGAGTTATGCTTTATTGCAGGATCGAAAAGTAGTTGCATATGCTTCGAGGCAATTAAAACCTCATGAACAAAACTACCCTACACAATGATCTTGAACTTGTAGCGGTAGTGTTTGCTTTGAAAATTTGGCGACACTACTTGTATGGTGAAAAGTGTAGGATTTTCACTGATCATAAGAGTTTGAAGTATTTGCTTACCTAGAAATAACTTAATCTGAGACAACGGCATTGGTTAGAATTGTTTAAAGACTATGACTGCATTATGGATTACCATCCGGGTAAGGCTAATGTTGTGGCTGATGCCTTAAGTCGGAAGACCATTTTAGCTTTGTCAGTGCAACAGGGTGAATGAGGACTTATATTTGATGGAGCTATAATAACTTGGTTGAAAGCTAGGCCTACCTTGAAGCAAGAAATGCAACAACTTATCTTGACTACTCAGGAAAGCAAACAACCTAATTTGTCTGTGAAAAGAGATGATGATTTGTATTATAAAGATCGATTATGTGTGCCAACAAATGATGAATTGAAGAGAAAGTTATTGTTTGAGGCCCATAGTACTGCCTTTACTATGCATCCTGATGGAAATAAGATGTATCAAGATCTGAAGTAGCATTACTGGTGGTCGGGTATCAAACGGGGTGTTATAGACTATGTGTCCAAATGTTTGATATATCAACAAGTTAAAGCTAAATACTAGGTTCCATCTAGTTTATTACATCATATTTCGATTCCTTAATAGAAATGGGATAATATTACCATGAATTTTGTCATTGGACTTCCTCTCACTCAAAGGAAGCATGATGCTATATGGGTAATTGTGGATAAGTTCACCAAGTCTGCTCACTTTTTGACTGTTCGTCCTGAATATTCTTTAGATAGGCTAGCAGATATATGTGTTAATGAGATAGTGAGGTTGCATAGGGTACCACTATCTATTATTTCTGATCGTGATTATCGATTTCCTTCGAGATTCTGAAAAAGTCTGCAAAAGGCTTTAGGTACTCAAGTTAAGTTCAGTACTGCTCTTCATCCCCAGACAGATAGACAATCTAAATGAGTTATTAAGATACTAAAAGATATGCTTTGGGGTTGTCTGTTAGAATTCTCGGGAGGTTGGGATAATTATCTTGCACTGATAGAGTTTGCTTATAACAATAGTTATCAGACTAGCATTGGCATGGCACCATATGAAGCTCTATATGGTAGGAAATGTAGAACTCTGGTGTGTTGGATAGAATTAAGTGAAAATAAGATGACCGGGCTTGATATTGTGAAAGATACTGAAGAAAAAGTTCAAGTTATCCAACAAAGGTTGAAAGCTTCTAGTGATAGGCAGAAATTCTATGCTGACTTAAAAAGGAAAGATATTGAGTATCAGGTAGGTGGTAAGGTGTTTTTAGAAGTGTCACCATGGAAACACATACTTCAATTTGGGAAGAAAGGTAAGCTTAGCCCACGATATATCAGCCTTATGAGATTTTTAAGAGAGTCGGACCAGTAGCTTATCAGTTAGCTCTTCCTGGAGAGTTAGCCAAGTTACTTGATGTGTTTTGTGTTTTGATGTTGAGAAAATATCGGTCAGATGATTCACATAAGATTCCTGTGCAAGAAATTCAAGTACAACCAGATTTGACTTATGAAGAAGGCCCTGTATCTAATTTATCCAGAGAAGTCTGACAACTCAAGAACAAGCAAATATCCTTGGTGAAAGTACTCTGGCAACACCATGGACTCGAGGAAGTAACATGGGAACTAGAAGAGACGATGATGGCTCAGTATCCTCAACTATTTTGATCAGGTATGAATTTCTTAGATGAAATTCTTTTGAGGTGGAGAGAATTGTAAGGCCCTAAATTATACCCTAGTTGCAATGTTAAATGTTTATGAAAGTACACGTATGATAGGTGTTAAAAATTAGGATATGATTGAGAATTTCATATGACTTGAATTTTAGTTTAACGGATCATACTTAGTGATTTGGAATTAATTGATATCATTAGAGAATTGAGGTATTAAAATGTACATTTAGACTAGGAAATTGTCAAGTGGTAATATAAGTTGGTATATAAAAATTGGAATGACTAAGCCTATGAGTTAATGACATTTGTCATAGTTGATGCAATGACAAATGGCATAATTAATAAATTGACAAGTGGCAGCAATAAGTGAGTGATAAATGGCTTATTATATTGTTGACATTTGGCAGCTCCAATATGGGACAAATGAAGAACATGCCTATTGACACATGTTGTGACAATTTGATGACACCTAGAATGGAAGAGGCAAGTTTCTACTGGAGTAACTATTTTGCTCATTCTTCACTATCTTGTCCTCTCTCCACCGAAACTCTCTCATTTCCTCTCAACTTCTAGAGTTTTTAGGATCATTTTCTCTTGGAACTCTTGTAAGTTATTGCATCAAGAAAGCTACTTTAGACATCCTTTTATGTTGTTATCATCTTAGTGTTAAGATCATCTTACATTTACATAGATTTTGGAAGTGCTTTGGTTACATAAGGGTTGGTTTGGTTAGTTTTTTGAAGAAGGAACTTGAAGGTAATTAGGTAAAGGATTACTAAACTTGATAACATGTAGTATTACAAGTTTTATAATAAGTGAATTGGTTTGAAATATGTGTTAAGATGACGACTCAATACATTTATTGATACTTTAATGCATATGTGTTTTTATAAGGCATATTAAGTTTGAACAAATGAATAAGGTTTATGTTATACACTACATCATTTACATGAAATTCTGAATTCTAAAATGGTTTGTTTTAAAACTATTAAGTCCTAGTCGTGGGTAAATACGCATATCTAGAAGGGTATGCAGCTGCTCCTGTGACACTTTAATGTCTCTAGATGTTTGACACAATAGTGTCTCCTGTTATTGAGATATAAGTCTCTCCTACTCTATGATACCATTCATGGTATCTTCTGTTCTGGTCCCGTTACCCACTTCTATAAAAAGGATTAGCAATATAAATCGTTTTATATTCTAATACATGTTCAGTTTTGATATAAGCAAATTCTGTTCTGATAAAAGATAAGCTCTGATCATATACAAAACAAGTTCTGTTCTGACAAAAGTTATACCTTGATATGAAAGGATTATATACTATTACGATATTCAATTATGATATATGTACATTCTGTTATGATATTTATGAGTTTTGTTTTGATGCAAGAATGTTTTGTATTGATTGATGAATTATATTATGTTATGAGACATAATGTTTGGAGTATTCTGTATTATGACATTTAAAGATTGTTGTGATGTGATTTGAATCTGTATCTACGAATGTTAGACGACTATTAAAAATAGTCGCCATTATGCATTATATTTAGTTATTCCCCACTAAGCTACATGCTTAGCACGCTAGTTTTGCCTCTGTGTAGGTTCTGATAAGAAGGTTTGAGACTGGGACAAAGACAACCGCAATGGCCTAAAAGAATATGTTTTGTTTTGTAAATGTTCAGTTTGTTTTTTAGTTGTATTTCAATGTAATGAGATATAATGTATTTTGATGTAAATGGTATGTAATAACCTTAAAACAGGTTGACTTTTGAATTTATGACATGTATTTTATTAAACACAATATGTATGACATGTTTTGTTTATAAAATAACATTTAATGATATGTAATGTATGTTTGCTTGAATTGCTAAAATGCCTGCAAGGTATGTTTAGTATGATTTAGAATGTTTCGGTTATATTTTGTGTAGCATCTGCATATCCTCCAGGGGGTATGTGGGTGTTACATTGTTTGGTATAAGAGCA
>JAOQMP010000007.1:29565473-29579099 GCA_027563575.1 Erythroxylum pedicellare
TATATATATATATATATATAAATGGTTTAAATAATACACCTTTCTTGTTTATTGGGATGCTAATGAAGAAAAAAGACGGCTTTTAATGCTTTTGTGTTTACTATTGTGCCTTAAATATTGTAACGATCATAGATTGTTTCCTAATTCCTACCATTGAAAAAATATTAGACAATCCATGATGCAAAGGTATTTTCTAAGTTGAACCTATAGGTAGAGTATCATTAGATCAAAATAGAAAATGATGACAACATTTTAAACACACCATAATCATTATGAATTTCTCATAATACCTTTGGGCTTTCCAATGCCCCTTAGCAGTGAATATATGCATGACTGGTGTAAGAAGTAATTCGGTGTTAGTGATGACAAGATGAGTTATATGAACAGTAGGTGAGTTTGCTAAAGAATGAGTTAGGTTCTATATGAAAATGGTCTTTAACTATGAAAATGATGTAGAAAGTCATGAAAGTTGATGTATAATAATATACTCTGTTTTGTATTGAGAAATAAGCAGAAGGTTTATTTTGCTCTGTACGTGCATGAATTTGTTGGGCATTAGTAGAAATGGATTTAAATGAGTTTAATGATATGAAATGAAGAATTGGATTTTTGGTTTGTTGTGAGTTGTTGAGCTGAAAGGAGAGTAGGAAAGTTGGTTTATGCAATGGATGTAGTAGTTATGAAGTGTAAAATTGGAAAAAAATTGAGTTTTTGGTGAAGAAGATGAAGATTTGCGTTTTAGAGAGAGAAAAGGCGATGGTTTGCATGTATGAGTTTATAAACTAGAGTATTTTACTGAACAACTATAAGTCTTTTGGTTATAAATTTTTCGTCTGACCTCCAAATGACTTGAAACTTAAACCAATAGATTCCTAAGATATTTTTATTTCTCTCCATGAAAATTTAGAGCTATCTGAACTGATTTGAAAATGATTGATAGGATGAAAGTGAGGAAGTCTGCTGGAATGTTATGAATTGGAGAATTTTCATGAACATACTTCTGTATTCTGATTATAATTTGATCTGCAACTTTCTAAATAATTTGATTCTTAATTAAGATTAAACTATATATATAAGTCTACAACTTTCTTGAAGAAGTCAAATTTTAATTATGTCTCTAAGACTTACAAATTAGCATGAAATTGAGTCTTGGCTTAGGTTGTAGCACTACCAGGGACAAAAATCATATCCTATTGTTATTGAATAAACTGTAATGATATAGACTGAATTAGGTTAAGGTTTCTACACCAAATTGTATCTTATTCTCTTAGCATTAAATTGGTATAAAGTTTGTAATTTTTGGATATTGGCATTGAGAGATATGGGTTGTACAACTTGAATGCATGATCATGCATTAGCCAAATTTTCAAATGTACACAGTCTGTGGTATTTTAAGCATAAATCATATATTAATGAACCAAATTGAATGATCTTGGTATCAATAGAGACTTAAGGCACAGTAGAATAATTTGTTAGAAGGAAGTGTTGCCAAATTCCTTCATTTTCCTAATGAAATTAATTGTGAAAAATGGACCTGAAAGTTTATCTTCAGACAAATCTGAGTTAATTAATTGAAAGTGGATATCCAAATGATTATTGTGATAAGATTAATGATTAGAAACTCATAATTGTCATGAACATGCACTGTACATATTCAGTATACATGAATGTGCATTAATGAATACATAATTGCGCAATATTGTGATATGTGTTTGTATTGTCTATATAGACGTACGTATTAAGCGACAACATCCAGATATTGCTGGAACTTCAAGGAAATAACTGTTTGGAGCATACTATGAGTAACCTAAGATGGTCTCACCTTCTTGTTTTGTATATTACTGAATTGTATTGTTATCTTATTGAACTGTACTGAAATGAGTTGATTGTGTAATGGATTCTGGACAATATTTGTCTGAGGCATTTTAATACGTGGAAATGATATTGGAAGTGTTGTTTGAATGTGAATACGACTGACTAAATGATTTTTCTGATTCTCAACTGAAAAGTTGAATGCAGGACTTAGTCCGATGACTACTGCTACTGTGAATTGTTACTATGACTGATACTATGACTGTTAAACTGTAATAATACTTGCAAAAGAAAGTGATTGAATTTGATTACTTAATTATGACATGCATTTCATTCCAATGCTTGTAATATAAAGGAGTTGTGACTGATGTTGCTACTGATACTGTTACTGATAAGAGCTATAAGCTCCCACATATGTGGTTTGAGCCTATGACTCACTGTGATTAATGAGCTCTATATCCATATTGCGTAAGGGACAGACAGATTAACTAAGCTCGATAATTTAGGATACTGTAAAAGTACACAATCACAGCAATATAAAAATGAATGTGAGTCTCATACATATCTCATCCACATATAATTTGAATTCATTAAATGATTTGCAAAGCTGTGTGAATGTTGTTATATGATTGAACTGTTTAACTAAGAAATGATTTATCTGTGATAGTATTTGATACTTGTCAAGTGGATTTGAACTGTATGATTACATATTATAATTGATTTTGTTTTATGACATGAGTAAACCATTAAGGATGGTTACTCTGCTGAGTTCGCAAAACTTATCAAAATTGCACCATTGCTTTTCAGGTTCGAGAATGAGACGACCTAGCTTCTAAGACTCCATATAAGCGTATTTTGTGCAACTGTTACAGTTAGATTTGGCTCAAATGTTGGCCATTAGATTTTTTTCTCTAGTTAAGCATGATTTAAATGAATTATGGGGTTTTGATAGATAATTTTTTTGAATTATTTAATAATTCCAAAGTTAGTAGGATTTATTTCATGGGTTAATGGAATTAAACTATTGAGGTTATAAGAATATTCAGGAGTATTTTTGGCAAAACTCTTAAGTATAAAAGACATAAGGCATGGATGGAAGGGCAGATTGGGCATTTCACACTCATTAAGGTTAGAATTGGAAGAAGAAATTGTGGTCTTGCATTTTAAGAAGAGGGAAGAACGAAAATTGAGGAGAAAAAGAGAGAGTGATGTGGAGAAGAGAGAGAAATACGAAGAGAAGAAAAGAAGGAGAGAAAGAAGAGAAAACAAGCTAGGGTTTCAATTTTCTTAGCCTTTAAGAGAGATTTTGAGGTTGTTCAAAGAAAAAAAGGAAGAGGAAGAGAAGAGCTTCCATTTGAGCCAATAATCATTTCATTTGGTGAAGATTCAAGATAAGACCATTATTAATCTTTTGGATTTTTCGAAGGATTTTAGTTCATGAAGCTTAGTAAATGCATGACTTTAAGTATTCTAGAACCAATTTTAGTGATTGTGCTTTGTGCGATTTTCAATTAGATTCCTATTGAATGGGGTTTTGCCATTGTTAAAGGAAATTAAGGAAGGTAAGAGGAGAAAAGGGAGAGGTCTCATTGAGCAAGTTTATGAGCAAGGATTTCAAGGTGGGTTAAATGTTTATAATTGAGTAATGAACCATAATTATGTTTTCAAAAGAAAGAAAATAAAATGATTTCAATTACTTCACAAATGTTGCTTTGTTTCTTTTAAATGATTTGAGAAATTGCTACATGATTGGTGTATGAATTTTGATGATGAATTGTGAAAGGAAAATAGAAAATGGTTTTGAAATATTTTATTTCATGCCTTGAAAAATGTGATGACATTTTATATATTCGAAAAAGAAAAAAAAGCATAAAAGTATGATAAAATGATTTGAGCATGAATATGTGTTTTTGTTTGGGCAAGAGTGGAACCATTTCGTTCGTCACGTACATGTTGATAAGAGCCTTCTCTTGGTTGCCCGCTTGTGGCATATGAGATCCGAATAAAAAGGACTCATTCTATTCATAGTATAAACTTCAGTTTCTCCATTCTATTTCCATGGAACCTTTGAGCTAATTGGTTGTTTCAATTATAGCTTTTGATATAAATTTCAAAAAGATTGATTGAATCAAAGTAAGGGTATCGGTTGGAAGAGTATGAATTGGATATGTTACGGAACATACTTCGGTATTTGGATGATATGTTGATCTGTAGAGCTCTGAATGAGATGATTCTTATTTCAATATAAACTAGAGACATAGGGTTACAAATCTTCTGAAGAAGTTGAATTTTAATTCGATCTCTACGAATCTCAATTTTGGGATGAAAATTGAGCACAAAATAATTGTTTCAGTATTAGAACAGTTCAGATATGGGGCCTAACACTTATGGAAATCTGAGAATAAAGATGAGCCAATGTTAGCTAATAAGGGTTCATTGAAATAACCCTACAAGGTAATACGCTCACGTCTTATGATATATCCGGATTGTTAGGCTCTGAAAACGGTGTCCAGCAATATAGGTCGGTTAGCTGGGATTGAGGACATAGATGTTTCTTTCATGTTTATAGTATTCGGTGTGTACAGAGTTGTTTATGCTCATATGATAATGTTGTAGAACATGGATGATATTGTATTATATGAAACTATGTAAATTATGGGTTTTGGTATAACATGATAACATTTGGGCTTTAGAAAATGTGTGATTGATGGTTTAGTTTATGATGCCATGTTATGTACAGTGAAGATGAGATAGTTAACATGTCATTTTTGTCAGACATGTACGCGTGTATCCGATAGATGCACGTGCATATGTCTGATGGAAATGGGGTGATACATCTAGCCTCTATATATACTAATTAGCCTAGGAGTTTCTGGTTTAAAACAATAATTTTGGTGGTTATTTATCACCTTTTCAAATATGCTCATTTTTATGTTTTAATCCTCTATATAATTACTCACTAGCTTACCAATATATTTGTTAAATAAATTTATCATATACATGGATTTCCCTTTAATACAGTCTCTAACTGTGATCCTCTGTTTATGAGTTCTTTTTGGGCAAGAATCATTTAAATTCCAAGTTGCCTCTTTCTCTATAACTAGCTCTTACCATCCACATCTAATAGCCAAACTAAGATTGTAAATCATTATCATAAGGATTATTTAAAATTCTTTATTGTCGACTAATAAAAAATGTGAGTATAATACCTTTATGAGGATGAATGGCACTACAACATTTTTTGTCATTCTTCTATTAAACACACTCCATTTAAAGCAATTTATGTTCATGCTTCTCCATTACTGTGTGATTACATTTTAGGTTTCTCTGGGGTAGCTTTTATGGATGAATTTTTTATTATTGCTCAACTCAAAGCCAACCTTAAGTGGTTTCAATTAAGTATGAAAATTCAGGTTTATCTTTATTAAACATATGTTCAGTTTGAAGTGGGAAATTGGATGTTTGTGTAATTTAAAACATAATGTTAATTTTGAATTGCTCATTGTCAATCTAACAAACTGTCCAAAAGGTATTTTGGTCCCTTCAAAGTGCTAACTTGCATTGATCCAGTAGCTTACAAACTACACCTTCCTTAGAAGACTGAATTCATAATGTCTTCCATATTTCTCTTCTAAAAAATGTAATGGAGATCTCGCCACCTCATCAATCTCCCTTCCTCTACCTTTTTATAGTTCACAGCCACTCCTTATGCTAGAGAAAATTTAGGGTCGTTGTCACTAATTTTGGTTTAATGGCAATCCTAATCTCCTTCAAAGGCTACCTGGGAACCTTTTAAATAGTTATAGTAAGATTTTTCTCATTTCAACCATGAGGATAATAATTTTGTGGATAGAGAGGATAATGTTACAAGCCCAATGATCACAATTAAAGATCCAACAGTTTAGGGAATCAAGAAGAGTCAAAGGATAACTCATAAGCCAATTAAATTTTCTGATCATGACTAAGCAATTACTTTTATTTTGTGTGTTAGAAGTAGGCATGGAATATGTTAGAGCACTAAGTTGTCCTAACTTAATTGAATTATATTAAAATGGTGAATATATGTCATGATTATCAATGATGAGGTAAGAGAATTATTGTATGGATGAAAGACAAAAATATCTCATACATTTAGGAAAATTTTGGAAAAAATTCCTATCATTTGAAATTATCAAAAAAAGTCCATATAGTTTAAACTTGTCCTGAAAAACCCTCTAAAGTTGACTTCCATTAAAAAAAGTAATAGAACTTCTAATATGTCAAAATTAGTCTACATAAACCAATCAAAATAAAGTGACATGGACCCAAAATTTAACCTGACCCAACTTGATTCTAACTCGACCCTAATATGAAAATAACACAGCTTTAGTGTGAAAATAACTCAACCCCAACCCATTTGATTGCCAAAGTTCCTCCAAAATTAGGTATTCACCTTGTAAACCTAATTCCCCTGCGTTTTTCAATGTTCTCCAACTCCATATGGATTTTTGATTCTAAATCGTGAAAGCTTCATTTAGGATTGAGATTTTTTCTCCTCCACTAACGTTGGAACAAGTATCGATTAGATCTAGTATCATCTCTTTTATTCTTTTATATAGGTAAATCTTATTTCCAGAAATAATGTAATGAGAAATTAAAGTTGTAGCTTGATGTAGTGATCATATGCATTTGATCTTAGGGATATCAATTTAGCCTAGATGGACCTTGTAATCTGCGATTGATAAGCTAATCAATAATAACTTCAAATATTATTTTGTTACACTCAAAGAATAAGTAAAACAAATAAATCAAATATCTAATAATTGCAAATCCCATATTTGAGGAGAAAAACATTTTAAATTGATGCTTGTTGTTTTTTATACTTATTAAACTTGCTTCAATCCAACATTAGCTTCTATAAAGGCATAACAATTGATGCTTTTGACAAAATGGAACTTGGAAATGTAACTTTGGTAACTGTTATAGTCATTATAATGCGATTTTCTCTTTTTTAATTTTGTTCATTTGCTTTGCAATGTTTGTATGTTGTTCACTAGCTATTGTCTTAAGCTTTTTATGGGAACCATTGCTATATCTTTTACAAATTGTAGCAAGTATGGACTAAGTTGCTATTTGTTGGGCATATGTTTTTGTCCTGATTATAACAATATCTAATATCTTATACGACTAATGCAAAAGTTCATTATTTAGTGATGCACATCCTAGGAAAGTGGTATGTATCTTATAGACATAATCATTCTTATTTTGAACTTGTGAGATATTTCACTTATGGAATGTGATGTTATCTTTATGAAAATAGTAATGTTGATTAGGAATGATTGTTCTCTTTATCACATAGTGAATCTTCATTTGCACAATATTTCTATATTTCCTTTTTCCTATTTGGAACAAGATGAAGAGAAATGTCTACCTCTTTCTCTTTGACAATTTCCTATTTGAATTTTTTTATTACCTGTTTGGTTTATGAACTGACTAGTTAATTTTCTCTACATTATGAAACTTAATAGTTACATAACTTTGCATTATATTGCTCCAAATTTTTTGTTAGGTTCTTAAAGAAAGAGGTGGAGTTGACATCGCAAATAATAATCTCGAGCATAGCAGTTTAGTTGAAATGTAAACCTTTTTATCATTTACTTAGGTTGATTGCAAAGCTAAATTCTTAATATTAACACTTATTGGTTAGGGTGTGAAGTCAAACCATATAGAAATAAAATTTGAAAAACTTGAAGTTGAAAAAGTTAGGAAAGGTATATGTAATATTCACCTCACCACCTTTATATATTATTTCCTGCTTATTATTATTATTATTAAAAAACATGTTTTAAGGCTGAAATTATATTTGCTTAAGATTGGTTAGATATTTAATTAAATAACATGTTTTAAGTTTGAAATTATATTTGTTTAAGATTGGTTTGATCTTTAATACTTTATAACTTATTTTGTATATTTATTTGTTTTTCTTATAAAAGAGGAGAAGTGTATAATTTTGGAGAAGATTTAGATCATTTGATGGTGTTATAATTCATACACATAACAATGGACTTGAGATATGGAGGGGCTAAAGTTTTTAGTTATAAATTTCCTCATAATTCTTTTGAGGATAACATTAGAAACTTGAGAAGTGAGGACGACATCATCATCATGATTAATTTAATTGAAAAGTAAGGCTATGAGATTGTGGAGATATTTTTGGACAGTGTTGTGTATCCTTTGCTGAAATTTAATAAAGGATGTTTAGAAGAGGGTGAATAAGTTGATTATGAGGTCATAGAGAGTGATCAACCTACTTTTAGGGAGGATAAATGATGTTTACAAATGAGTATGAGGCTAGTCAATTTGATGATTCAATAAATGAGGGTGAGGAGGGAAAGATTGATGACTTTGATGATTCTAGTTTAGGTGATTCTGATAATATATTTGATGAGGTAATTGGTGAAGAGGCTATGAATAAGGTTGATTATAGTGGGGTAGAAGATGTCCCAACAAATAATATACCAGATATACATATATTCATCATATAAAGATTTTGATCAGCTTAAGAGCACAGATGTCAGTTTAGACAAAGAAAGGAGAAGAAGGTCTAAGTTCCCATAATTTAATGTATGTATTTTTATAATGAGGCTAATTAATTTAAAGGTTCATATGTTATTTGATTTGATGAATGGGTAGACAAACTCTAGTATAATATGATGTTAAGAAGGGTTTTCATTATGGATATATAAAGAATGAGAAATGTAGATTAACTATTGCATGTAAGAAGGGTTGTGGGTGGAGAATACATGATTCTTTAACATAATATAGGACTGCATTTCAATTTAAAACATTTTAATCCAACCATAAGTGTGGCTGGAGAATACTAGAGTAAAAATGTAAGGCATTTTGGATTGTAAAGAAATACCTCCCATATTTTATATTTTATCTTACGTGGGATATTACAGAGCTTAAGGGTGTACTTTTAAAGGACTTTAATGTTAAGATTACATACAAGAAGGTATGCAGGGAGAAGAAATTTACATTAGAGCATTTGGTAGGTAAAGAGGGAAAGAAATTTGAGAATTTGAGGAGCTATGAATTAGCTATATTAAAGTTCAATTTGTATTACTTTTATAATCAAGTATCCAAAAGATATTTTTGATTCCATATACATATGCTTAGATGCTTGTAGAAAGGGTTTCTTGGATGGTTGTAGGGTTGTGATATGTGTTGATAGTTGTCACTTAAAGGGCAACTATAGAGGGAAATTGCTATCAACCATTGGATTGAATGCAAATAACAACTTGTTTACAATAAAGTGGGTTGTAATTATAATTGAGAATAAAGTCTAATGGAAATGGTTTCTTGAATGTTTGCAAGAACACATCAGACATTACAAGGATTGTAATTGGGCTTTCATTTCTAATCAACAAAAGGTAAACTAATTTTATTGGGTTTTCCTTTTATGTTATAAACATTCATTTATAGTTATAGACATTCTCCAAGAGCATTAACATTATTTGTCAATTATTTGTAACAAGGTTTGGAATATATCTTCAATATTGATATGGCTAGTGTTGAATATAGAAATTGCGATAGACATATCTATGCCAACGTTAATTTAAATTCAAGACAACAAGGTTTATAAAGAATATATTTTGGAATGTAGATATAGTATATACCTTCAATGACTTCAAAAAGTATATGATTGCTTAATTTAAATACAGTTAGACTTTAATGTTTATGATTATTTTAAGTCATATACCTTGAACAGCTACATAAAGTAATTTGAAGGTATTGGAAAATTTATTTATGACTAGTTGGATATGATACCAACCAACAGGTGGTGCAGGAAAACTCTTAGTGTTGAGCTGAAATGTGATATGTTGTTGAACAATTACTATGAAAACTTTAATGCTTACAACAAGGAGGCTAGGGAAAAACCAATTGTCATAATACTTGAGATGATAGAAGAGCAATGATGAAGTGGCTTAATAAGAAAAAAGAGGGGACAGAGCAACATAATAGATCTATTTGTCCTAGGATTAAAAAAAGCTAGGAGAAGTTTAAACAACTTTTCAATAATTGGATACCATACTTTAGTTATGGGAGATGGTTTAAAGTTAAGCATATAAATTTTAAACAACATGTTGTTGATTTAGGTAACATGACTTGCACATACAAGAGATGAGATTTGAGTGGAATTCTTTGTCAACATATTTGTGTTGCAATAAGATATAATGGTGGCAAACCAAAAGATTATGAGGATTTTATGTATAGAAAAGAAAAAATTGTTGTTGTTTATACATGTCATATTTTTCCAATTCCTGGTAATGATTTATGACCAAACTCGAGCAAGATTCATAGCTCTAAAATATATCCAGCATAATATAAGAGAAGGGCTATAAGACCAAAAAAGGAAAGGTGTAAGGAGTTAAGAGAGGAACAAAACCTATATAAAACTACTCAGAAAGGGCTTTATATGTTATCTAAAATATGCAAGCAATATAGTCAGAATGTAATAACATGTTTTAAGAGAATACATGATAGTCAAACTATCCAATTGACACAAAAACAAACATAGAGGAAAAATAAAAGAACAACTAACTTTATTTTTGTATGTGGTGATATTAAGACTATCTAATTATGTATATGGAGCTTATTTTGGCTAGAAACTTTTTGTATATTGTGTTTATTATGGCTAGCTATTTTTGTATTTAAAGCTTATTCGAATGATAAATTCTAGTTTATGTATATGCTTTAAATTGTTATTGATCTATTGATCTTGTGATTAGAAATTCCAAGTAATTGATAAAGCTAATATATATTCGTTCAACATAGTATTGGTGGAGTTTGTAATAGAAAAACGTATTGACATAAGTTAGCCTAAAGGTCATCATTGTTTGAGTGGCTAGAAATTATAACTTAAGGGTTAGAAGGCTTTTGTTCTAGATTATTTAGTATCTACGTCTTTTTGCTCATGTTTTCAATTGTAGAAATCCATCAAGTTAATATATATTTCCTTTTGGTCGGAAATTATAACTTAAGTTAATTGATCCAGTTTCAAGAAATTAGCATCCTAGTTGGACCTTTTTTCTCCGGGGAAGATGGAAATTGCTATCTTTTTCTTTTTTAAATTTTTACTATTCCACACAACTTTCTCATATTATCCATTATTCCTAACTAACAAAGAATATAACTATATAAATTGATGAAGAAAAAAAAACTTCATAGGCCTTTCTAAATAAGATAATACTAATACACTAATCCATACATTAGCATGATAAATGTATTTCTTATAAATACATTGCTAAATAACACCTAACAACTACAATAAAGATGGCCCAAGCACAAATCAACAACCTTCTTAATAATAAGTAGTCTTGTTGATTCTTTAATTTGTTGATGATCTCCCAAGCTCATTGATAATATCTACACTTCTTCTTGTGAATTTTTCATCATGCCATGCAAAGTAATCACATTTTCTTTACATATAACATATATAAGACAAATTTAACAACCCATTCATATAAAATCCAAAATTTAAAAAGTAAATTTATATTTAAATTTTATCCTAAATTGAGCACATCCATAAAATTGCCTTCCTGGGTTGAACTTGGATCAATCCACAATTATAATAATAATTTAAATGGTTTTCAATCTTTATTGGTTGTACTACTAGACGAACATGTTATTTTCATTTCCTTAATTGAAAAAAATAAGTGAATACAAGAACTAAAAATCGACCTTGCAACAAATCATTAGCAATAAACCATAAACATGAACTATGACAAGAATAAAAGTTTATTATGATATAAAACTAAAGGAAAAACGTCAAACACTAGCCTAGTAAGATCATCTCCCTAGCCAAATTCAAACTAGGAATATTGGGAAACTTATTACAAATTCTCAGATTATATACTAGTTTATGGCAGTTTTTTAGTTGAAGTTAAGTCTTGCCAAAGGTCGATTAAAGAAAAGCATAATTTTTTTAACTTTCAAGATTGAGGTAGATAAAATTGTTACCAAATTATTTCTCCAACATTTAAAATAAAGCAGTTAGAAGGCAAATCCTATATTTGTATCTATAAGGGATAATAAGGAAAAGATGAGTCAAACAATAGTTGAGTAGACCATTTAACAAGTCCAATGAGTTGACCATCAAACTATTGATAAGAAGTAGAAAATTCAACTAGAGATGACAGTGAGTTTTCAACCTAATTAATATCTGCACCACTCGACCCAAAAGAACGGACATGTAGGATAAAAAGTAGATTTTAAGTGGATTTTAAACGGATGCTAAAAAATGGATGTGAACATGGATTTGGATATGGGTCCAGTGATTACCGAACCTTAGATACCCATACCCTACTCGTTTTTTATTAAATCTATTTTCTATTTTTTTAAATATTTATGGTTAAATATAATAAAATATTAATATTTTCTTGAAAGAAACAGCTTTAGAATCCTCACTTTACTCCTCAATCCTCACCTTTTTCATCATATTTTATTTTCTTATAAGATGAAAATAATGTAAATGATATGGAGATAGAGTTTTGAATGTTGTGGAGTTCACGCAAAAACAATTTGAAATTTTGGATATTTCTGTCTTTATTCCAGTTCTTGATTGTAAAAAATATATGATGTCTTTATAATAGACATTATGATTTTTATTATTCCAATTTTATGGTTTTTTAAGACATACAAATCAAAATCTTGACTTATTATTATTAAAATAATTTTGATTTGAAGCGTTCACAAAAATTTGCTCTTTATATTTTCTATTTAGAAGTTATATTTTTATATGCTATAGAACTCGATGGATATCCAAAAACTCGAACAATCTAATTGATATGAATATGGGTAGTAAATCGTAAAAATCGATGGATATAAATATAGATATGGATATGGATATGGATATGAGTTGAGTCATAAAAAATGGATATGGATATGGGTAAAGTAACACCCAAACTGAAACCCTACCTATTGTCATCCCTAATTTCAACCTTGTCTTCTTCTCATATAAATAAGTAGAGAAATGGTCTAGTACCATAGTAATGTCGTTCTCCTAAGTAAAAGGGCTTGGAATCAAAATACCCAACCAATTGAAATTAAGAAACTACTTGTATTTTGAATGTTGGCACTACTACATTAATGAATAGGAATAGTATTAGTGTACCATCCTAATCTATATGAGAAAGTATCTTGTTTGTATTAGTTGATATTTACCTCCTTTAAATCCTACACTATAGTGAAGAGTTGCTTTTTTTTTGGCATTTGATAATATATCCATAACTTGGGAGTGGAAATGGTATATTTCTAATTCAATAGTTAAAATTGTTTCACACAAAATTCATGAATGAGAATGATTGCTACTGGGAAACTTCACTACTTCTTTAAATATAAGGGAAAGATTCTATTGATCAGATTTCTAAAATAACTTTATAGTATCAAGGGTCAAAAACACTAAAGAAAATATGAACTAATTGGAAAAGTTGAAATTGAATCTCCAGTTGAACCTTTTTTTTAGAAGAAAGGAAGTTGTTAGGAGCAACAGTCATGTTATTTTTCCTTCTTATTTCTATGTTATTGTGTATGCATTACATAACCTATTTTTTATGCTAGCATTTCTAACATCAATTAAAAATCTAAAGATATTTCATGCAAATGAGCGAATTACACTGGTTTGTGTCAAGTATTTGTTAGAATGTAACTTGATTTAGTGCTATTGAAAAGTTTAAGTTATATTTTAATGTAGTAGGTATAGATTACGTGTATTAGGAGTAATTCACCATGTTCTGTCAAGTCCAAGCATCATTGTATTTTTTGAATTTGAAG
>JAOQMP010000007.1:29669028-29684427 GCA_027563575.1 Erythroxylum pedicellare
CTTGAGGTCATCAAAATTATCTTGTATTGGAATTGCTATGTTTTGATATACGTAAGATCTATTTAATCATAAGTCATTTAATCGGTAGTCATTAGATGTAGCATAAACTATATGGAGATAGTTGAGTGATCAAGATATGATTCATCACTCTAAAGTAATTAGGGAGAATGCTTCATTGTTCTCGATTAGTATTAATTCAAGAAATCATTGGCCAAGGTTAAATGATGTTTTGTAACTAATTTATAAATATCATTAATTGAAATGATAGCTAATAACGGAGAACTAATATGATTAGATTTAAAATAGAATAGACATTAATTTCATGTTCTATGTCTAATCGGAATATTGTATGATAAAAGGATTGAATTATACAGAAAAATTATGCACAGAAAGGTTAGCCAAAATCACTTTGACATTCTTAAATATTTGGATGGTCATAATGCGTTGCTAGACGTCAATCTTGATCTATGATTATAAATTGTTTAATTGAAGAATTACAGATAAATTAAAAGAATTTTAATTTATCTAATTCTAGTTATGAATTAGAACTGTAATTTATAATCACTGTCAATATATTTAAGAATATAATAGGTCTTACATATAAAATGAGTTGAAGATAGCAAAATTAATTTAATCAAGTTGTACTTGATTATGAAGTTTGAAAAATTTTATGATTGAATATGATATATTTAATAAATAAGGATTAATGTAAGATGGTCGGGGTTAGTTCTCAACTCTATTTCCTTCAATTTATAGCATCTCCAGGTTGATCATTTCATGGTAGGCAGCTTCTAGGATTCCTACAAAGTACAGGTCACGGCTCAAAACTAACTACTCAAGATCGAGCCCCGCCAATTTATAGTAAAATGGTAACTGAAATTCTAGTCAAGCCTTGTATAGTTTGTTTGACGAGAATTAAGGAGCTCATGCTACAGGGTTGAAATTCTGACAGAGCAGGTAGGTTCTTTACACTTTAGCTTTTAAATAAAAAGGAAGGGGCTAACACCAAAATTATCCTTGATTCCTGAAAGGGGAAAAAGTGCATGAATCCAGGGCGCAACTAGAAGTCCTTGTGGTTCAAATCCTGAAAGAGGACACACTGTAGGAAACAGGGTGCAATTACCAGTTCTTGATCAAATCCTGAAAAGGGACAAATTGCAGGAATCCAGGGCATGCAACGGACAGTTCGTCACAACGTCGTTGTACTGCTATCCCGAGCCTCAGAACAAACATTATGATGAATGAAGGTTGCCAACAATGGCGTACTCTGCAGAGAAAGAGAATAGTTTCAGCAATAACTGCTAAGAAGCAGAATATCTGAAGAAGAATCTGCAGATCGACACATTTGAGGTAGCTAAACCCAAAACAACTATAAGAAAAACAATATCATTTTCTTTTCTAATAAAAATAAAAAATCAAACGGCCTTGGCCGAATCAAACTTGGGCTCAACTATCTGGGCCCAGCTGCCTTAGACTGTATCGAACAAAGGCTATCATGTTGGGCCGAACTGACCAAGCCCATTTTTGTCCGGACGTAGCTCACCAGTTAGCGTCCCTAAAACAGGTAAATTTTCTACAATTAAAAATATAAAATTTAATCCATAAATCCGATCAGTCAAGAACACTGCAGGTTAACGTATCAATGTCAGTTTAGGAATGTAGACCTGGTGACAGTCTGACGTGGTGATAAGTCATTGGTACACTTGACGTGTAACTTGTTCTGATTGGCAGACACAAGGTGATGAACAGACATTCAAGGTCTAAGCAGATGTATTATAAAATATCCCAATTTCAAGAAGATTTGGATTTATAACATGCTCTGGAAGGTCTTGAGATAGTTTTTGGATCAAAAGATACATTTCATCTACGTAGAGAGAGCTCTAGGGTTTTCACAGTGAAAGTGGTTATGGGAGAAGCCAAACGTGTCTCTCTCCGGTTGACTCTTCTCTTTCTGGTAGCTTCTAGTTGCTTCTACCAGCTTCGCGCCTCCGACGACGATACGGTAAGTAACTGGTTTTCGTGAATCTCACTGTGATTATGAGTTTTGTTTTCATTGGTGTGTAATATCTTTGTATGTGACTGAGTTTATGAGTGTGAGTGGTGGATTTGATGGTGTAGGTCTTCTACGAATCGTTCGACGAGTCGTTCGATGGCCGATGGGTTGTTTCCGAGAAGAATGACTATCAAGGTATCTTATGTTGCTTCAGATCTCGTCTTTAGCTGAAATAAAATGCTTAATTATTTCAGAAATTTGCTTTTGGAGCTTTAGTGGGTGTTGTTTGATAATTTATGCTTTCTGTGTGATATGAATTGTTTTAGGTGAATAGGATAGTTTTTCGTATATATTTTTACTTTTTTTTCCCCCTCTTAAGTGGACTAGTACGCCGTTATTTCGTGTTTTTGCTGTTTATGCGAAATGTCTGCTTTTATTCTTGTACGGTTTGGTGCAATGATCGGTAGGTAGATTCATGTCTTCTAGTTGTGGCAGGTATTTAATGCATCTAGCTGCAGGAAAAGGAAGGATTACATAATTCGTTAAATTATAATAAATGTGCGAGAAATGGGGATACTGGAGATTTTGGAAGCATAATGTTTACAATTCTAACCATTTATAGTTGAATGCCATCTATTGGTTATGACATTCTTGTAGATGATGTTCCTTATCCCAGATTCGTGCATCTCTTAAAATTCTGTTAATTCGTGTTTTGAGTATATCCAGCTTTGTACTTATTGGTGCTGGTATTTTCATCTTGTGATAGGTGTGTGGAAGCACTCAAAGAGTGAAGGACATAATGATTTTGGGCTTCTTGTGAGTGAGAAAGCTAGGAAGTATGCTATAGTGAAGGAGCTTGATGAACCGGTTAATCTGAAGGATGAGACTATTATCCTTCAATTTGAAACTAGACTTCAAAATGGACTTGAATGTGGTGGTGCATATCTGAAATACCTGAGGCCCCAGCTTGCCAGTTGGACAGCTAAGGAGTTTGACAATGAGTCCCCTTATTCAATTATGTTTGGACCCGACAAATGTGGAACCACGAACAAAGTTCATTTTATCATGAACCATAAGAATCCAAAGAGTGGGGAGTATGTTGAGCATCATCTAAAGTTCCCACCTTCTGTCTCTTCGGACAAGCTTTCCCACGTTTACACTGCCATTTTGAAACCTGACAATGAGCTTAAAATTTTGATCGATGGGGAGGAGAAGAAGAGAGCAAATTTCCTCTCATCCGAGGATTTTGAGCCTCCTCTAATTCCTGCCAAGACAATCCCTGATCCTGATGATAAGAAACCTGAGGATTGGGATGAAAGGGCAAAAATTCCTGATGCTCATGCAAAGAAGCCAGATGATTGGGATGAGGATGCTCCCATGGAAATTGAAGACGAAGATGCAGTGAAACCAGAAGGATGGTTGGATGACGAGCCTGATGAGATTGATGATCCTGATGCCACAAAACCTGAAGATTGGGATGACGAGGAGGATGGTGAATGGGAAGCGCCAAAGATTGACAACCCAAAGTGTGCAACTGCCCCGGGTTGTGGGGAATGGAAGAGGCCAAAAAAGAGAAATCCTGCTTACAAAGGAAAATGGAGTGCTCCACTTATTGACAACCCAGCTTACAAAGGTATTTGGAAGCCTAGGGAGATTCCCAACCCCAACTACTTTGAGTTTGACACACCTGACTTTGAGCCCATTGCTGCTGTTGGGATTGAAATCTGGACCATGCAAGATGGTATCTTGTTTGACAACATCTTGATTGCAAAAGATGATAAGGTTGCAGCAACCTACAGGGATACAACGTGGAAGCCTAAGTTTGATGTTGAGAAGGATAAACAGAAAGCTGAGGAGGCTGCTTCTAGCACAGATGTTCTTGCTGGCTTCCAGGTAATGAATTCTGCAAGTCACCATTTGTTCCTGTGTTTTGTTCTTTTTTCTCCTTGATCTGACATTTCGTGTAAATTATGCAGAAGAAGGTATTTGACCTCCTGTATCAGGTTGCGGATATTCCTTTCTTAAGTGGGCACAAGCAAAAGATTCTTGTAAGTCAAATATCATCTTCTTATTCAAGAATTTGTCAGACATTTATGGATGGACCTAATATTTGAACTCAATTCTGTAGGATGTCATTGACAAGGCAGAGAAGCAACCAAATCTCACCGTTGGCATTCTAGTCTCCATAGTGGTTGTGATGTTCAGTATTTTGTTAAAGATAATTTTTGGTGGCAAGAAGCCGGTAAGTTTCTTATCAAATCTTCTCATGTTCTCATATATGTGCGTGATTTGCATCATAAAGTTAGTTCTCTTGAGCTTTTATATGTTTTAAATTCGTCTCATCATGTCTTAACCATCTGGGGATATAGGTGAAGCCCGAGCCTGAGCCTGAGCCTGAACCCCAGCCCGAGCCTGAGCCTGAACCCGAACCTGAACCCAAACCAACTGCAGAGATATCTAAACAGGAGGAAAGCAGCAGTGGTGAGAAAGCAGAAGAGAATGAGGACAATGATGCCGCCGCAGCCATACCACGCAAGAGGGCACAAAGACAGGCCTGAAAATTGAGGAGGTTTAGAGGGGCGTTTTCTTGAACTTTTGGTAAATTACATAAGCTTAGTTGTTTTTCGTAGTTTGATTAATGGCTATTCCTATTTTTGAACATGAAAAGAAGATGTATGAAGAGTGTAAATGACATTTTATCTATCATCAGGTTGTGATAGTTCCTTTCCTACCTCCAGAAACAGCTTTTGTTTCTCTACTTACTGATTTTTCAGGTAGTTGACTGAAAAAGGAAAACATATAGTGCTTTTATTGATTTGTCAATTCAGTTCATCCAAGTTGTGTCTTTCCATTCTATACAGTCCATTGCGCTTCTTCCATGACTCTTCTATTCAACATGTTCATGTTCCTTCAATGCATATTATAATCGTGTTGCTAATCAAATGTAATTCATACTAGCCTTCGGTTTTCTCATGTTGTTCTATTGTTCACTTCTTGAAGAGAGGAAGTTTACTTTTTTCAAAACGAGATAGTATGGAATCATATCATCAATGATGCTCCAAAAATATCAAAAAATGCGACTTAGATTAAAAACTTGGAACCAAGTATGAACTCTCGCTTTCAAAACGTAAGATGTAAACGTAAACGTCGGAAATTATAATCGTTAAAAAGTCAACTCTTCATAAAAGTTGTATTTTTAGTTTTTAAAAAGGTTACTTTTCTATAAAAAGTATTTTGAAATTTTAAGATCAAACACATTTTTTAAAATAATTGTTGCAGTAATTTTCTATCCTCCAAAAACTAAACCTTCGGATGACAAGATCGCATTGCTCAAATCACATTGAGACTGCCTTTTTGTTATTATTGTTCGGCTTAATGATTGTTTTATTTGAAAGGAAAAATTTTAAAGATTGTGTTATTAAAAAAATGATTAAAATATTCATTAATCAGCCAATTTTTATAAACTAAAATATATAAATAATTTTTAATTAAATTTTAATTTTTTACTCAATAAAAATAATATTTTTTAGTCATATTTTACATTATTTAACTTTTAAATCTGAAACTTCTTATTTTTTAAGATTGAATTTTGTAATAATTTCAATTGTTTAGGTAAGCTTTAACTTCACCATTATGCATGAAAGTGGGGCTGAAAAGCCTATTTAAGGTCCGTTTTCTCCAAAATCAGGTTAGCTACGAAGGAGGGAGGATATGCAAAACTCTTGTACAGCCATCGTTTCCAAAAAAAGACAATAATATGAAGAAAGATCACAAGGAAACCTACTCCATTCAAATACCAAGAACTGTTTATCATGATTCTACATACCAAAAATGGAGCACATGGGTCAAGTTCACCTTATTATGACAATGTATATGTGAAAAATAATAACAATAAGCTCAACTACAAAACAAAAAGAGAACTTTGAAAAAGATAAACAAAACTCAAGTTTCATGCTGCAAATATTTCTTTTGTTTCTTTTCATTCTAAAAGAGAGAAATTGAGAAAACTTATAAAAAAAGAGCATCTTAAGGGCCCCCCTACAGTTCTCATTTTTCTTAATTTAACCATGTTTAGGGAAATGGTTAATTTACCGACGGCCACCGGGCTTTCTAGTCGGAGGAGCCATGTCGTCGTCATCAGACTGGACATCTCCATACACCCACATCCCACATCTACCAGACCTTGCTTCATCCTGGAACTTCTCCAAGTTATCAAGAGCCACCTGCCTTTCCTTTGGTTCCCACTTTCTCCTCTTTTCTATCCTAGCAAGACCCTCCTGGAAAGTAGCAGAAAAATCATATTATCAACCAGATTACAAAAGCATAAACAGAAAGTAACACATCAATAATCTAAACCATCAACTGAGGTTACGGCTCAATCATTATGAATTGGAAATATAATATATATGTAACGACAAGTGGTCATTTTAAATGCAATTATATTATCCTGTGGATTGAACCATACTATTGGGACCAACTTTACCAAAAACCATGTCAGTTTCACTTAAAAATATTGCCTCTATGAGCAATAGATAGCTATATATATACAATAACGGGAAACCTTACACGGAGTACAATGCATTCCTAGTCTAGTCTATACCCGCACAGTAAATAGATGGGTTATAAAAATTGTACCTGAACCATGGCAGCATTTATGCTAATCTCTGCATCCACAGCAACAAGGGTCACAACAACAATGGGCCCAGTTCCTTGCCCTTTAACTTTTCCTCCAGAAAGATCCCTCTCCTCCACCTTTGCTCTAAACTCTTTTGAACTGCTCAAAGTCTGAGCACTAAGATACTCAGCTGCTTCAGGACCACAATCCTCTTCCAAGTTTGGAACCTTGACATAAGCTAGGCTGCACAGTTGAGCAAGACCAGGGGCAGATGACACTGCAGGGTCAAGAGGCCGTAACCTACCGTATGGAACCTCCTCCTGGTTTCCATAGTCGACATAGAATACTTCAAACTTGTCGTTCATGGATTCAACAGCCCAACGTGGTGCATTCACAATCTACACATGCACAATATATTCAATTGGCTTGAAAGGAGAAGGATTTAGAAAAAGAAATAAATTAAAGGAAAAACAATGATTTAGTACACGGCAGGCAAAACTTCCCAATATCCCAGTTTTACAAATAAGAATATAAAATATGTAAGGGCATATTGAGCTAATAAAACAACCCACAAATATTCACGTAGTAGCCAGAATTAAATTAATAAAGCATCTAAAATCAGATTGGTATGAAATAAACTACAAGGATAACCCTCACCATTGCTCGGTTCCATGAATTATCTGCACTAAACTGAGCAAGTACAATATCACCCTTCTTCGGATTGAAAGCTCCTATTACAGGAGCGTCTTGTAGATTCAAGGATGCCAACTGTTGTTGAATAGATGCAACTTTTTGATCCCCAACTGCTTGGACATAAAACTTTCCACCACCCAAGACTTCTGTAACTACTACCTGTAGAGATAAGATGTGTAAGAAAATTACTTAAAGCAAGCATGCTCTCCAATCAGATGTAAGAAACAATCACCTTCAACACTTCTTTCTGTTTGCTTTCAACAGCTGGACCATTAGAAACAACTTCCTCTCCTTCAACATAGTTCTCCCAAATCTGAAAAAGAAGACAATCAGTTGCATTATCACAAGCAAATTCTAGGTAACAAACAAATGGCAGAGTCAAATGTCCTTGCTTCTTACTTTCAGCTTCTGTGTTTTGGCAGATTTCTCAGCCTGTTCAAGAAGATGAGCATCAGGGATCCTGTCAGTACCAAAGGAAGTCTGCAGCTTTGCAAGGCCAGCTTCAAGAAGTGTCACTGCCACATTAGTCCTCGACTCCCACAAGGATCCCAAGAATGTTCCAGTTCTGTCAACAGTTTCCACTTCAATCTGTATTCAAGATCAACTCATCAAATGGAGGAAAGTAATCCAGCCATGAAAAAAATGTGCTTAAAGAAGGAGATCAATACCTCAACATCTCTTTGCATTATTTTTCGTCTCATGAACGCAATTGCTTCGTCAGCATAAGGTTCACCACGGCCAGGGCATCGAACACCAGAGAATGAAAAGGCAATGCTGCATGTTTCCTTTGGAATCAACAGTTTAAAACGATGACCGCTGAGGACATACTCCACCACAGCAGAACTCCTCCTGCTTCGATGCAGAAATGGTAAGAAATCCCTTGCTTTCTTGACCGATGCCTGAATGAAGTTCATTTAGTAAATCAACTGGACCTCATAGGGTAGAGAGAGTATCCAAAAAGGATTAGTATACTCACTGTGGTAAGGTCTGTTATATGCATGACTGGAGGATCCCTGGCGGAATGAATCCCTTTCTTCCCAGAAATAGCACGTGATTCAGCAGCAAGGAGGGCATCATAATAATTTGATCTCTCCTCAAAGTCTCTATGTCTAATCACAGTTCCAAAGCCACGGGAAACTACAAGCTCAGCAACATTAAATCCTTGATGAGAACCTGTGGTGGATGGTGCTGATGAAGTTTCATCTCCATCACCCTTCGTGGGAGATGAGAGGAAGACCGAACCAAAATCCATCACTCTAGAGTCTCCAGGACCAGTGGTAGCTGAAGGTACATCTCCCATGACAACCTTCCTTGAATACTCCATTTGGACATTTACCTAAAAAATAAACGAGTTAACATCATAATACCAATAATAACAACTTTCAAGGTTCACTAAAAGAGATATATCTTCATACTTGTCGACCAATAAGGCGCGTTCTCAAGAATTCTTTGGCTTCTCGAGCATAGGGAGCAGGTTTTTCATCTCTACGAGGATTGCCCATTTTTGGACACCTAATACTTGAAAGATTTACTCTCCTCTCAGCCAAAGGACTGCCAAAGGGCACAGAATCATCAGCCACGATGATACAGTCACCACTCACAACCTCCACCACCTAAAGAAAACCCAAATGTTATCTTTTCATTAAAATAAAGGGAGCTAAAATCACATCAAAATTTTGAGAAACCACTACCTTTCCAGTGAAATTCTGGTCATGAATGGCCTTCGAGTTAGTTGCAGGAGGTACATAATTTGTCCAGATCTTCAAGCGGTTTTTCTTGGCCTGAAGCTCCGCAGCCTTCAACCGACGCTTGGCATCTTCTTCCATCATATTTGCACTCCATTCAACAAATTTAGCTAAACCCTACAATTAAGGAAAGTGGAGAAAGCCAGAGATATACAGAGAGAGATAGATTCAGAATCCTTATTCAATGAGTTTATTCATAATTGTTTAAAGTAAGCATAGTGTCTTGTATCACCAATGCCCATTCTCTAAATACTTCACAATATGGAAGGTGAATGGCCAAAACTATAATATTTCAAACCCCAACACATCATTGTTATCAGCTAAGACTGAGGCGCAAAGAAAGGAATAGCAACAACCAATGCTATGGAAGAAAAATACTTCAGCACATACATTTTCCACAAGCTCCAATGCCAGGTCATTTGCTGTATCCCCCTGTGGGTAATATACTGACCCAATCAAATTGCTGAATTTATCCACACCTTCCAAGACAATTCGAACCTAGAAAAAATATTTGAAGTTGACTTTTAGTAAAAGCATTCCATGGGTAGAAAATAACACAACACAACATTTCATTTCATTTTATTTACCTCTCTATTCAAAACACGAAGCTCTGTAAAATGTTTGGCCTCCAGACCAAATGGATCAGGAGCAACTTCAGCAGCTGTTGTTGAGGCTGCAAGTCTCTGTGCAGAAGTTAAAGGTGCCCGAGGTTCAGATGCATCTCCATTCGTTTCTTCAGATGTGATCTCTGCTTCAGCAACAGTTTCTGTTGCGCCTCTTCTACCCATTGATGGAGACTAATATAAACACAAGAAAACAACATATATTAGATACTACAGTAATACTGGTAAAATAGTCGAGAAAAAAGAACAACTACAGATGCAGGATGAAAGGCAATGCACATACCTGGATTCCTGCAACAAAGACTTGGACAAACTGGAAGTCTGGCAGCAAATACACACGTATGGTGCTGCCATCACGAACTTGTTCTACAATACCTTGCATTGGTCTGCCCTTGTTTGCTGCAAGCAGACCCATGGCATCCAAGTTACTTGGGTCCCCAATGGCAGAGGGAGGTAGATTTCTGATGGATGCTTCAGCAGCACCTGGTGTCTACGGCCAAAAATACAAAGATGCAACAAATTTTATCAAGGGATATGTTTCATTTAAAGAAAAACACAACTTGGAAAATGAATTCTTTCTCGAGGTTATGAAATCAAACCCAGTTTCTTAATATTAAAAGTTTCAATTATATGCTTCAGTCAGGACCCAAATGCTTCAAAGTTCTCCATCATGAAATCAGTAAATTTTAAAATGTACAAGTCATGTCAATTTTTTACAAGCAACACACATATTGCACCTTTTCCTGAACTTGTCAAACAGTATTACTACAGATGTTTTCTTAAATAGAAGTAATATCATAGTGTACTGTGTAGCACCATAACAATCATGGCACATACTAATAATGTGCATTACATTTCTATGGCTTAGCCTGTTCCATGATTACTGGAAAAGAGAATTTTGTACACAGAACTGAGCTACCAGCAATAGATAATGAGTACCTGACTTTCAAATACCATCTTACATGCTTCAATTTATATACGCAAGCCCATATATTATTTCTTATATCAAATGAACAAATTTGCAAAAATCATTGAGTTTATTTACCAAAATAAAAGTATTTCAAACATCCTTTCCACACTAATAGATCACCTTTTCAACTCCTATAACAAATTATGAATGACATCACAAAAGCAATCACGGAAAATTTAACAGATTACCAACTAAAAACTATTTTATTGAAGCAAGCCGATGAAAAACACAGCAAGAATAAATTAGCTTTAATAATGGAAGGGGTAGAAAGTAATGATGAAGCAGGAGCAAGAGACGCTAACCTTACTCCATCGACCCAGACCTTGTTGTTTAGCTTGTTCTTCAAGCTGTAGCAAGTCAGCAAGGAAAGGACTAGCTTCCCCTTTCTGTTGACCTTGCTCCCTCACCTATAAGTGGCTAAATTAATTAATACAGGCAAGAAGAATAAAAATTATATCTCAAGAGTCTCCAGGAAGGAAACAAAAAGGTACCTTTGCCCAGCCTTCTGAAACAACAAGTACGGAAACATTCTTGTCACCAAGAAAAACAGAACCGAATTCTCGACCAATAGATGGCACTGAGTAGTCCACCCTGAAAGTGACTTCCTGTTGAAAAAAATGAAAGTTATCAAGTTATAACCATCCAACCAAATTAGGAAAGAGTTTAAGAAAGAATCATATATCAAAGACCAGTTGAACAGATAGAAATGGAGAAGGACCTGTCCAATGCAGAGCTTCCTCAGATACTCTCTGCTTTCCCAGGCAAAGGCCTCATCAACTCCACCTCTACGAGCCTAGAAGCAAAGGCATAAAGTCAAAACATTTTAACTGTAATATGCGTGATGCTACTCTTTCTTCTAGTATAGCTTCAAAAGCACTTGCATGCAACATCTTGCCAACGATCATGCTAGGTCTAGTTGAAACAAAGCAATGGCTTTAATATGATCAAACTAGAAGATCGAAACTATAGTTTACAAAAATATATCACCATTCATCCATATCTTCAGATGAGTAAATGAACAAACATACAACAAACTCAAAATCAATACTTTAAAAAATCACAAAGAAACATATTGGCATGCCAAAACAGCCGTGAATTGCACAGAAACAACAACCAAATGAAAGACTTTACCAGTCTTGGAGCAATCAGAGATGACAAAGTGATGGTCTTTTCTGGTGGTGGCCCAGGCTTGTTGCTGGTCATAGCCATAATTACCAAGCAATCCCCTGAGGGAACAGCTTTCACTCTTCCTCTGTACCATCCAGTGGAGCCAGCTGTTGACGTTGCCATTTCAACAGCTAAGATCTAAACACAGAAAATTTTAATAACCACCATAAACCCCATTGAAGAGAAACTAGTAAAACCCAAAAACTGCAATATATCACGCAAAGTTACAATCTTCGATTGATTCAATACTGTTATCCCCTGAACTGAATGCAATAACAACGTAAAAGATTTAAACCAAATATAAATTAAAATAGACAGAATGCAGAAAAATCCAAATTTTAGATCACTTATGCAAGAACACTTCCAGATCGATTACATCGAACTAATCGAAGCTAATCCAAGCAGTTAAAATCTATCAAAAATAACACAAATCTCCACCTAGAACTGATCCAGGCAAAAGCTCAAACCAATGGCTCGATCTAATCACTCGATCGCATCAATAAACGCATCACTCCATCAACATAACAAAATAAAACTACCAAACAAAAATTGAGAAAAACTGAAACTTCGAGCTAGAAATCTGCATTCACACACTCATAAACCTCATGAAAACAAGAGATCTGGTGAACTCGAGAATGGAGGTTACCTAGATCTCTCAATTGTCAATACTGATCAAGAAAATCTTAAGGAGAAGAACGAAAAATCAGATTTTTTTCTTCTTTTTTTTTGGGTCTTTTTTCGAGTTTACGACTGCAAGACGGCGGATCGAGGAAATTAGAGAATGACTCTGGTTTCCAAGTTCTGAAAGAGAGGCGGGGCCTTATATATAGTCGGATAAAGATATGAGATAGAAGTACATGTACCCTTTCTTTTGGAAAATATTACCGAAAATGCCATAATAATTATCTTTTTAATTTTTTTCGTCTTTTTTTTAAATAAACGTCCATCTTTTTTTATCTGACTACTGATTGTTCCACTAGAATCTAGGTATTGTGGGAAGCACCGTGACCACTTATACTACTAGTCTTGATCTAACTCTGATTCGATTCATCTCATCTATATATTTATATAAGACTATTAATATAGGCAATTTCATTTGTCAAAAATTAGATTAATAAAATAAAATATTTAAAGTTTTAACTAATATCATTATAAAATTAGTATATAATAAAAAGATTAGATAATTGAAATTTTTGAAATAATATTAAAGAAAGATATTATATTTATCTATTAAATGAAAATTAATCAATAAACCTTGATTTATAAAAATTCAACTAATAAATTTCTGAATTTTTATCATAAGGATTATTATAGCAAATTTTAGGAACAGTTTCTGTACTAATTAAGGGTAATGTTGTATATAAGAATGTCCTGGGTTACTCTTGGCCTAGTCCAGCCCAACAGCGAGCTAGGGTGGTTCATGGCCTGATGGGCCAAGATAAGTCAGCTAGTGGCCCGACTTGACCATCGAATGACTAACTTGTGGCCTGATAGGCTATAGAAGATCGGGTCAACTTAGCCCACCATAATTTTAAAAAAATCATAAAAAATGACATTATTTTTTAAATAATAGTAAAGTTACTAACTGGCTCATGCTCGACCAGTGACCTGATCAATCCGGATCAAAATCGCGCCAGATTAGGTTAAATTTGACATTCCTAATTGTGTACTACTGGATCTCTCTAGATCCCGTATCTCAGCAAGTTTGTCAACGGGATATTGTTGTTGTAAGGATCATTAATTATTGGAATTTATAGTGTTGAAAGATTGGATAATTATTAGCATAATTATGATATGTAAGAGTGATGAAGGTTATCCTTAGAAGAAGCTCTTTGTATTATTACTAAGAAAGATCTTTGACTTTGTTGGAATTCTATAATTTATAAAGTTACCATGTTTTAGTTTTTGAACCTATAACTCAACTTCAAAAAACTATAATTTAAGTTGGAAAATATGTTATTAAGTAATTGGAAATTGAAATATATGCTTTATTATTAAATTTTAGTTATAACATATATGCTTTATTGGTAAATTTTAATTATAATTTTTACAAATGTTGTAATTATTCTTAGTACATATAAGAGATAGATATATTAATAATTATTTTTAATTTTAATATATCAATATAAATTATATATGTTAACACCAAAAACATGGATATATAATAAAAAATTACTCAACAAACAATAACTTTTAATATTATGATCATAAGAATTAAATGCAACTTAAGTGATTAATCATTTGCTATTGAATTGCTTTAAAAGATGATTTTAAATGTTAATTAATAAAAAATCAAAATATTAAGATTTATTTAGAAGTATAAGGACTAGTTTGTATATCATATATTTAATTTTTCTTTGCACTTTTTTGCACATTCTAAAAACAAATAAATAATTAAATTTTTTATTATTCTTAACTAATAAATGTATAATTGGATTGGAAGAGTTTAACCCAATAGTTTCTATTTTAAGCCTAAAAGGTGACTCGAAGCTTTTTGATGTTTCCATCTCATATTCTTCTTTTTTCCTTTCTAAAGAATCAACTTTCTTCATTTGAACATTCTAAAAGTTATGGATTGGAAGAAAGAGAGGCTACGCGCCACCACCATAGGAAAGGTTGCTATCCAAGCCACCGTCACTCCTTTAGGATGTCAATTTTGGTGAGACTTATTTGATCTAACTTTGGTCCAAGTTAACCAAGTTATGATTGACCTACAGGTTATAAGTAGTCAATCCGATTGAACCATAAGTTAAGGTTAGGTTAAGCACAAGCTAGTTCAATTCGACTTGTGATCTAACTATTACTTCAAAAATAACTTTGACATTTTTCAAAATATATATCAAAAGTGGGTCAAGTTAGGTCAACTCACCCGTAGTCTGTCTATGAGTTGGTTAACTTGTGATCAACCTAGACCATAGGCTGACCTATTACAAATCGAGCCATGAGTTGCCCTAACCTCCTGCCCCGATCCGATCTATTGACATTCGTGCATCCTCATGTTATCAACTAAATTCCTAATGTTAAGAGTTAATTCCAAATGTTGTTGCTATTTTCAATTTTGTGGATATTCTTTACATGTAATTGATGACTCTATACTTATTTACTAATTCATAATATGTTAAGAGTTTGTTTATAGAAAATATATTTTATATTTTATATTCTCAGTTCTTTAAGATTCAAAGTTGTCTTTTTTTCATTTTAATAAAAATTTTATTTTTATATTTTATTTATTCCTATAATACTTTTTATTTAATATATATTATTTTTATAATAATTTATTATTTATTGAATCTTTAAATTTTATTTTTACAGTTTAACATTTGATTTAATTTTTTAATTTTTGTTTTTTATGAATCATATTACACTGTACCAACATACGAATGATTAGCATCATTTGATTACTTTTTTTTATTTAAATTTCACCTTCCTTTTGTTGATTTATGTCCTATAGTTTTAATAACGAATTATTTAAAGACATTTTTTATCTTATACATGTTTAGATGAAAATTAATTGATTTATTTCGGATTATAAGAGCTTATTAATTAATAAAATTGATTGATTAATTAATAAATTGAACGATCTTTAACAACAA
>JAOQMP010000007.1:29778851-29793668 GCA_027563575.1 Erythroxylum pedicellare
AAAATATAAATGACAACTTTAACAATTCTTATAGAAAAAATAATAAATAAAATGATCAGTTAACAAATTATAATATGTCATGCTCAGATATTAAAGAAAAAAAGATGACAATTGACAGAAGAAAAACTTTATTGGCTTTTTCACTAGAGGATCAACCAAGGGCATCATTTAATCACTAAAATCACATTCCATAAAGTAATTTCTGTGAAGCACATCTGACTGCATGGAATTGACTTAAATTTCCAAAAAAATATGGATTCAATAAAAAGTTATCATACTAAGGCCTCAACCCCACCAGTTGCTACAATTGCCTCATGATTTCCATTATAAAATGATAAGTTCCATAACGTGCCAGCAATTTATCGTCTGCTTTATGAAAAAGTGAATAAAACTCAATTCTATGGAATTTAGAAATGCAATAATTGCTTTCAAGTTTAAAAAGCATAGCAATTATAAGATCATGAGCTTCTGTGTAAGTGAGAAATAATGTGAAAATTTACAAAAGCAGAGAAATGACCTTCAAATCATTAAGTTCTGTAAGCAATAAGATTTGGTAGTAAATGAGAATTTAACCTAATAAGGTAAGACATTCACCCTGTTGCTCAAAATGGTCATTAATAGAATCATACTTATACCATTGAAATGCAAGGACTGAACACAATAATAAATAGAGTGTGTGGAACTGAAAGGAACAACACTATGGATCCTCTTCCGAATGTACACCTCCTTAGAGGTTACTTTTGAACCAGTTGAGATTAATAGCTTAAGGAAAGTGACATAAATTAGGGGCTAGCAACTCAAATCACATGACACCTTCATAAGGTGAAAGAGTTGAACAAGGGCTTCAAAAGCCCCATCCTTTTATTCAACATTAGCATTGCTGGTGTTGTTATTTCATTATCATTAACGTAAGAACATAAAATGGTACACAATTCAAATTTTACAATAACTAGAAGCTTATTCAGTTTGTATGACATCACCATAAAAAGTCACTATAGAGGTGAGCTCATTTTCAGGCCTCAAATGACAGAGTGTGGGATATTTTCATAGAGAATAATTAGTAGAAAATAAGAGAGTAGCCTACTAATAAATTTGTTGGATCTGGGGAGCCCCCTTTTATGCGAGATTTACATCATGGGCCTAGCGAGGGAACATTCTTGTGAACCTTAACACCACACTCCAACCTAAAACCTTAAAGCATTAGGTTTATGGGTCCTTTCCACCTCTATGCCCCTTACTAGCTCTATCTCTTTCCAATGTAGGATTCCACTCATGGCTGTAATCCCAACAATCTCCCACTCAAGTGTGAACTTCCAGATTGGGCTTGAACTCGTCCTTAAGTGAAATTCGCCTTTTTTCTTAGCAACTTGAATATATGGCATCATCAAAATCCCTTCTACTCCACTAGTCTGGGCCTAGACAGGGGTCTCCTTGCTCTTCCACATAAGGATGACAGCCACGGGATCCGACTATTGTAACCATACTTGTCCCTTACTGAAGCATCGACTCTGATACCATCTGTTGGATCTAGGCAGCCCACTTTCATGAGATATTTACATCATGGGCCTAGTGAGGGAACATACTTGTGGGCCTTGACACCACACTCTAGCCCAAAACCTTAAGGCATTAAGTTTATGGACTTTGGCTCTCACTCTAGTTCCATCTTTTTCTAATGTAGGATTCCTACTCGCATTTGACATCCCAATAATCTCCACCTCAAGTGTGAACTTCCACATTGGGCTTGGGCTCCCCCTTAAGCAAAAGCCTTTTTTCTTCCTTTTTCTTAACAACTTGAGTATATGGTGTCACCAAGAGCCCTTCTACTCTACTAGTCTGGACCCATCAAGAGTTTCTTTGTTCTTCTTAATAGGGAGGCAACCATAAGATTTGACTACCATCTCCATACTCATCCCTTACCAAACTATCAGTTTTGATACCACTTCTTACAAAAAATCAAGCAAGAAAAAGAAAGGAAAGGGAAACAAAACAAGCAATCACACAACACACAGATTTATGTGGTTCACCCCAATTGATTAGGGCTACGTCCATGGGTAACGGTAGATCACAAATTCACTATCAAGAAGGGAAGAATTACAATAGGAGTTCGACTAGGGTTTTTCATCCACGCATAACCCTAAAACAGATGTAGTTTATATATTAAAACAATACAAAATACTAAAAGTATTGAAAATATCCCTGAATAATAAATTGAAGTTTCAAGGCATATCTAACAGATCACTACCTTACAATGAATCTTCTCCTATATTTAAAATTTACCTCTCAAACTCTACCATTACCAGCCCTATTTTAGGACTATTTGAAACTATTAACATTCAGTAAATCTAAGCAACGCCTGAACTTGCTATTAGGAATTGGTTTGGTGAACATATCTGCTAGATTATGTTCAGTGACAACCTTCTTTACCTTGATTCTCTTTTCTGAAATGATGAAGTGATATCTAACATCAATGTGCTTGGTTCGATCATGATGCACTTGATCATTAGCTAAACATATAACACTTAAACTATCACAAAACACTATAGCTTGATCCTGATATAGCCCAAGATCATTGACTAAGCCCTTCAACCAGAGGCCTTCTTTAGCTACTTCTTTCATATATATTCTGCTTCTATACTAGATAAGGAAACTAAAGGCTATAACGTAGCCTTATAATTGATGACAAAACCAATGCAAACATATAGTCAGTCACAGATCTTCTACTATCCAAAATCTGCGACATAATCATAATCTGAATAACCAGCAACCAAACAATATGTATCACCTCTATATATGTGACCAACATCAACTGTTCCTCTTAGATATTGGAATATGTGCTTCACTGTTTACCAATGCTCTTTCCCAAGTTGACTCATATATCTACTCACAACACTAACCTATGTGCAATAACGGCCTAATACTTACCATAACATATATTAAACTTGCCACTGCACTAGCATATGGTACTCCAGCCATATACTCAAACTCTGCTTCTGATTGTGGTGTAAAATTAATAGAGACAAATATTTGCTGCTGAAGGAGTATTTAAAGGCTTTGTTTTACTCATCCCAAATTTAGATAAAATTTTCTGAATGTAGCTCTTTTGTGACAAGAAGAGCTTTTGTTGCTTTTGATCCCTGTAAATCTCCATTCCTAAAAATTTTTTAGCTACACCGAGATCTTTTATGTCAAATTTTGCACTCAGAAGTTATTTTAACTTTTGAATATCTGACATGTTCTGAGCCAAAATGAGCATATCCTCTACATACAATACCAAGTAAATGTATAATCCATCACTGAGCTTGTTGTGATACACACAACAATCATATGGACTTTAGTTATAGTTATGATTTGTCATAAAATTATCAAACCACTTGTACCATTATCTCGGAGATTATTTCAGCCTATATAAAGATTTTTCAAGCTAAAAAACATGATCTTCCTTTCCTTGAATGGCAAACCCTTCTGATTGACTCATAAAATGTCTTCTTTAAGCTCTCCATGCAAGAAAGTTTTTTTTTCACAAAGTTGCTTTAAGTCTAAGTCTTGATATGCTACTAAGGCAAGTAGCACTCGAATCGAAGTGTGTTTAACAATTGGAGAAAAAATTTCATTGTAATCAACTCCTTCTTTCTGAGTATACCCTTTAGCAAGTAGACATGCTTTGTATCTTATACCTTCAATAGCTGCCTTTTTCTTAAAGGCCCATTTATAGCCAATTACTTTTCTTCCTTTAGGTAACTTAACAAGTTCCCAAGTCTAATTCCTATTAAGAGATTCCATCTCCTCACCTATAACTGCAATCCACTGAGCTGATTCTGAAATCGTAATTGCTTCGCAATATGTGGAGGGCTATAGGGACTCCATTTCTTATGCCACTTGCAATGCATAAGTTACCATGCCTTCATATTTCTGAGGAGCCTTAATTTGCCTACAGGAATGATTAATAGCAATGTTATATGGTCATTCTTGTTCTTGTTTGTGCTTTGTTTCTGATTCAACATAGGAATGTTCTTTAACTGGTTTAGGAAGCGATGAACCTTATGAATGACTTTTACTTAGAGTTACTTTAAACTCCACCTACTTATCAAAACCATCTGCTTTTTTCTAAAACAATAGATTTAACAACCAGATGAAGCATAGAATTTTCATCAATAATTACATTTCTAATCATAATAAGTCTGCACCTCAGATGTAGACTAGATTTTATAACCTTTGACCCCAGCGCCATAACCCATAAATATTCCCTTCTTTGACCTTGATTCTAGTTTACCTTCGCTAATATGATAGTTAGCAAGACAACCAAAAACTTTCAAAATAGAATAATTAATGGGTTTTCCATATGATACCTCTAAAGGGGTTTTGCAGTCTATAGCAGTTGCTAAAGAATAGTTCACCAAGTAATAAGCAGTGTTAATAGCCTCAACCCAAAATTTCTTGTCAATCTAGCAATAAAGAGCATGCATCAAGCTCTCTCTAATAATTTTTTGTTCATCCTTTCTACTATTCCATTTTGTTGTGGAGTGTCTCTAATAGTGCGGTGTCTATCAATGCCTTTGTCCTTACATAATTCATCAAATTCACCTGAACAAAACTCTAAGTCATTATCTATGTAAAGACGTTTTATCTTCTTCCCTATCTGATTTTCTACCAGAATTTTCCATTACTTGAAAGTTTTGAAAACCTCATTTTTATGCTTCAATATGAATACCCATGTCATCTTGGAATATTCATCAATCACGGATAAAAAATATCTCGCTCCACCTAAAGATGAAATGTCAGAAGGACCCCAATAATCAGCATGAATGTAATCTAATGTTGCCTTTGTCCTATGCATAACCTTCTTAAAAGAACTCGGCATTGTTTCCAAAAAACACAGTGCTCACAGAACCTAAAAATATATATCATGTGTCCCCCAAGTATGCCTCGTTTGCATAGAATAGTCATTCCATCTTCACTCATATGCTCCAGTTGCATAGTCACAATTGAGTCTGATCTAATTCTGACTACTCTGAAGGAGAAGTTATTGTAGCTGAATCTGTCACTGATGTTCCCTGTAAAATATACAAGGTAACATATTTGACTCCCTTCATTACTACCAATACACCTTTGGTAATTCGAAGTACTCCACCTTCATAACTATACTTGAAACCTTTTAAGTCGAAAACTCCCAAAGAAATCAAGTTCTTTTTCAATTTTGGCACATATCTTACATCATCTAAATTTCTAATCATACCGTCATGCAATCTGGTCTTAATTGAACCAATGCCTATTACCTTGCAAGATGTGTGGTTTCTCATTAAGATGCTTCCACCATCCTTTTCCTTATAGGTTGTGAACCAATCTCAATATGGGAAAATATGATAAGAGCACCCTGAATCTAGAATCCAATTATTCTTTGAATATGATCGATTAGTTACTGAAAGAACCATATTTTCTTCTGACACAATATCGTCTTGAGCAATAGCAACAAGTTGAGTTTTTGCTTTATTCTTTTTTGGACATTCATTCTTCCAATGACCTGGTTCTTTGAAGTAATTACAGATGTCTCGTGGATTTACAATCGAATCTTGAGATTTAGACTTAGAACTTCCTTTGCTTTTACACTTTCCTTTTCCCTTTTCAGGATTTCCTCATGATTTTTCAGAATTTACAGCCACCAATCCAACTGCAGAACTTTCTCTAGTATTTTCAGATGCCATATGCCTAAGCTCTCAAGTATAAAGACTGGACCTAACTTCTTTTAAAGTGATAGTATCTTTTTCAACAACAAAACAATTCACAAAATTTTCATATGACGGAGGTAAAAAGACTAACAAAATTAGGGCAGTGTCTTCATTGCCTAATTTAACATCTACATTCTGAAGATCCATTAAGATAGAGTTTAGTTCTTCCAAATGTTCTTTCAGTGGCATACCTTCCTTCATATGAAGACCAAACAAAAGTTGCTTCAATAACAACTTGTTATTAAGGATTTCGTTATATATAGGCTTTCCAACTTAGTCCATAGACCTACTATAGTATCTTCATTCGTCACTTTGTAAATTATCTCATTCGTCAGAATTATCTCATTCGGTTGGGTGTGCCAACAAAAATAGACTCATCTATTGATTCTGGCTTCTTTCCTGAAAGCAGTATCCAGATCGATCGTTGCTTCAATAAAGCACGCATCTTGATGTGTTAAAGACTAAAGTTGTTCTTCCCAGTAAATTAATCAATCTTAATATTGTGTGATGACATCTCTATGCTTTATTAATAGATTTAGACAAAACCAAAAGATCTTACACCATTTTGAAAAGACAAATCATGATAGAAAATAATAGAAACAAAAGAACAACACTCATATTTTACATGGAAACCCCAAATCAGGTAGGAAAACTATAGGCGAGGAGGAGAGCTTCACTATGAAAAGGATGAATACAATGGCAGAGAGCTTAGGGCGGCTCACAAAAATATTACTTACTCACCCTAGCATAAACAAGATATATAAACCCTAATTTTAAATAGGTCTTACGTGGGCTGTAATTTAATTTTTCAACAATTGTCTCATTACAAACTTTTTAAGCCAGACTAAAATGGAATTTAGGTCACAAAATTTAACAATCTCCACCTTTACATGAATTCTATCGTAAGAAGTCTTTAACCTTCAAAACAAAAAGCTATCAACCTTTTCCATCAAAGCCTTTAAGGGGCTAATCTCAATAAGTAATACCAACCAAGTCTAAACAGTGCTCAACTTGGTTACAGGAAGTGCTTTAGTCATCATATTTGTTGGATTATCATGGGTGCTAACCTTCTTCATAACAATATCACCACGAACAATGACCTCATGATCAAAATGATAATGGACATCAATATGGATCGTTCTTTCATGAAATATTTGATCCTTAGTGAGGAAGATAACACTTTGACTATCACAAAAAATCGTGGTAACTTACATATCTTAACAAAGTTCAGCAAACAAACCTCTCAACTAAATAGCTTCTTTAAAGACCTTTGTAATCGCCATATACTTAGCCTCAGTGGTAGACAAGGCCACAATAATTTGGAAATAAGCTTTCTAACTAATAGAACAACCACTAACAGTAAACACATATCCTATAAGCGATCTTCTCTTATCAAAATCACCTACAAGATCATAATCAACATACCTAATATTCCCATCTCTAGTTCTCCCAAATTCCAAACAAACGTCAATAAAGCCATGCAAGTATCTCCAAATCAACTGAACTGCTTTCTAATGCTTTTTACGTGGATTCGCTATGTATCTACTAACTGCACTAACAACATATGATAAATTTGGACATATGCACACCATAGCATACATGAGATATCTAACTACAGTAGAATATGGGACTTAGGACATATAATCAATATCTTCATTTGATTTAGGAGAATATGGGACTTAGGACATATAATCCATCTCTTCTTGCATAGCTATCATCCATTTGCTAAGTTCGTCACAAGTAATTGCTTCTAAATAAGTAGAAGGTTATTTAGTGGACTCAATACCCTATGCCACATTCAAAGCATAAGCAACCAAATTATCCTCAGCATATCTTTGTGGAGGTTTAATTTCGCTTCTAGGTCTATCTCTAGCTATACAATGCTGCAGTGATTGAGTGGACGTCTCGGCATCATCTTTTATTTTTGTACTAGAATGGGAAGCAATTTCTAGTGTATTCTCTATCCCTATATCAAACTCCACCTACATTTTTTATCTCTGTTTATCTTTATCACCTAAAACATGAGAAGACAAAACCCTTAAGCATAACAATTTCATCAAAAATAACATTTTTGCTGACTATGACTTTACTACTCTTAGGATCTCATAACTTATATCCCTTCACACCTGACTTGTAGCCAAGAAATATACACTTCTTAGATCTAGGTTAGCTTCCCATTGACAATATGAACATATGCAGGAGTACCAAAAATTCTCAAACCACAATAATTAGCAGGAGAACTATACAATATCTCTTATGGAGTCTTTTTCTCAATGGTAATTGAAGGAGAGAGATTAACAAGGAAGCACACAGTAGCTGCTGCTTCAGCCTAAAATGACTTAGGTAAACCAGAATTAGAGAGCATACACCATACCTTCTCTATCAAAGTCCTATTCATTCGCTTTGCCACACCATTTTTCTGTGGGGTACCAAGAACTGTTAAGTGCCTCAAATTTCCTTCTGTACTGTAGAAGGCATTAAACTCATCAGAGCAAAACTCTATACCATTATCAGTACGTAGATGGTTAACCTGTCGCCTTGTCTACTTTACAATCATGGTCTTCTACTATTTGAAAGTTGCAAGCACGTCACTTTTTTTCTTTAAGAAAAATAGTCAAACTTTTCTGTAAAAATCATCAAAAACTGTCAATATATAATTAGCGCCTCCTTTAGAAGTCACCCTGGCTAGTCCCCAGAGGTTAGAATGTATATAATCAAGTGTTCCCTTTGTGCTTGAATGCCTTTCCCAAAGCTAACTCTCTTCTACTTCCCAAAAATACAGTGCTCACAAAACTCCAATTTGCGAATACACTATCCATCAAGTAGTCATCGTTTACTAAGCCCAGCCATAGCATTTTGACTCATATGTCCAAGCCACATATGCCATGATTTTGTAACATCACCATCAGTCATAGATTGGGTAGTAACATCTGCATCACCAATAACTGTAGAACCCTACAAGACATGTAAACTAGCATACTATTTCTTAGACTTAGAGCAATAAAAAGCAATAATATCCTTTCCCAGAACTAATTTCCTTGCAAGCTTTCAATAGCCATAAAAGTAAAGCATCCCCATGAAACTGAAGTTGGTATCTTTTTCAGAAAAGGCATAGCATCAACATAAGCAGCAACCATCACTGCCTGAAGCAAATTGTTGAGTCATTGTTCTTTGACTTCAATAGGTAAAAGATCATCTATATCCTCATCCACATCAAAAATAGACTAATCGAAAGGGGCATCAATGTATTTAGTACTTAAGGCAAGCTGAATTGTGGATTCTTTCAGTTCTTTTAACCCTTATTTAATGTTAATGTAAGGCATAGATAAGAGAAGAAACAACAATTTAATGTCTCAAATCATCAGTAGGTTACTTTACCAAGGTGGATGGCAATTGATAGAGTAGGGGATTCTGCATTTCGTTATAGGCTTCTTGCATACTTGTATAATTGTCCCAAGTTTGACTTTTTGTGCTTTTCGAGCTGTTAATGCAAGCTTATTTTGCAAAAGTGGTTTTAAAAGAAAAAATACCATAAATATTAGACAATGAACATGAGTTTTTTGATATAGACATTCAAGAATCTAAGTAGATCCAATATTTCTTTAAAAGAACAAATGAAGAGACCATTAATGGCAAATAATAAAATTTGTATAGTTGTGTTAAACCTATTGGATGGGTTTAAACACAAAATTCCTGAAAAAATGATAGACACAAAAAACTCAAGAAAGCAAAATGTTGGAATATCTTAATTATACAATATGATCCTTCTTAAATTTACTGACTTGTAGAGAGAACATTACCTAATATTTCAATTTGACTGTAAGTTTTGTCTCTAATCAATGAAGATTGTCACAAATGAGTGTATACAACAAACCTTCTGCTCCAAAGTGACGAGGGTGTTACAGCGGGAACTTACAGATGATGAACATTACAGATGCTTGCCAACTTATTGTTGACCCTAAAAATGAGTGTACCATTAACATCATTTACCAAGAAATCATTCTCGCCAATAGTCACGATCTTGGTGGAAATTGTGAGCTTTACAAGGTTCTTTGTCGAGAACTATGTTTAAGCCAATTCTAACATATATATTCAACATTAATGTACATTAGAATAACATGTATAAACTAAATGTGAAAGAAAACAAAATACCTCCAACCAATGATGTTTTTCTTAGAGAGTTTATGTTTTTGGAATTCTTCTAAACTCTCAATTCCTAACGTTTTATATTTTCATAAGAGAAAAGAAGTTTAAGGACCCCAAAAGTCTGAGTGGAGAAACATATATCAATATGCTCCATCAAGCACATTATCAATTACGATAAAAACAGGACATTCATACCCATTCAATACATAACGTTGGACAATTTAATATCATAATATGAAAATTTCTCGCATTCGCCTACTTGGTTCATATGTTTAACTTGGTATCAAATCCTAGTCTGATCCAAATATAATATATGAATCATAGCAATATATCCTCTAGTAGTTGAGTATTATCTTCCATACATTATATTATAATATATTTTGTATCAACCTGAATGTGATAACTTTACTTAATGAATAAACTTTATGTTTATTCCAGGTCTATAATAATCAATTTTCTAAAAATTCAATAATGTGCACATAATATGAGAAAATATTATAAGAGTTTCACAAAAACAACGTTGTCCATACAACTCAACGTATCCTAGTGCACAAGGCTCCCCACTATAAGTGGGTCATCAATGTACACAGCCTTCCCTTTCCAATTTTTTTATGAAGAGGTTGCTTTTGTGACTCGAACATGTGACCTTCTGGTCATAAAGGAATAACTTTACTAGTTGCTCCAAAGCTCGACCTCAACATTGACCATAAGATGAAAACTATATAATGGAACTCAATCCCCATTCTACCAATATGATCCTTGAACTTCACTAGTGGCATGCCTTTTGTTAAAGGATCAACTATCATCAGTTTAGTGCTAACATGTTCAATGACTACTTTCTTTTCCTTATCATGTTCCCTTATAGATAAAAACTTAATGTTAATATGTTTAGTCCAACTACCACTCTTATAGTTTTTAGCCAGAAAAATAATAGTTGAATTGTCACAATACATTCTCAATGGCCTGGAAATGGAATCCATGAGTCTAAGCCCATATATGAAACTCTTTAGCCATACACAATGTGGTGTGTCCTCAAAATAAGAAATAAACTTAGCCTTCATGGTGGAAGTAGCAGTCAAAGACTACTTGACACTGCTCCAAGATATGGCTCTATGGGCAAACATGAAGATATAACTTGATATTGGTTTCCATGAATCAACACACCTAACAAAATCTGAATCTAAGTATCCTATTACCTCTAGATTGTCGATTCGTTTGTACATAAGCATGTAATCTTTGGTCCCTTAAAGGTACCTTAATACTTTCTTTGCAGTTCTCCACTGATGTAATCGTGGGTCACTCTAATATCTACCTAACATTTTAATAGCAAATGCAATGTCAGATCTTGTATAAACCTGAGCATACAACAAGCTTCCAACTGTAGAAGCATATAAAATGTTTTTTATTTATTCCCTTTCAAAATCATTTTTTAAGCATTGGTCTAAATTGAACCTATCTCCTTTCACAATGGGAGCTACACTTGGCGAACAATCTTTCATATAAAATCTCTCTAAAACTTTATTAATATAGTTTTCTTGAGACAAACCCAAAATACGATGGAATCTATATCGATGGATCTTAATTCCAATGACATAAGACGCATCACCCATATCTTTCATTTCAAAATTCTTAGAGAGAAATTTTTTCACTTCATGTAACAAATCCCCACCACTAGTTACAAGTAATATGTCATCCATATATAAAACAAGAAAACAAATTTTACTTCCACTAACTTTTTGGTAAGTACATTGATCTATGATATTTTCTTTAAAATCAAATGATGAGATAACATCATGGAATTTCAAATACCACTAGTGGCATGTTTGTTTCAATCCATATATAGATCTTTTAAGCTTACAAACCAAATGCTTACTGTTATTATAGGAGAATCCTTCTGATTGTTTCATGTAAACCTCTTCCTCAAGGTCACCATTTAACAAAACCATTTTCACATCCATTTGATGTAATTCCATAACAAAATGACCAACCAATGCCAAAATTATATGAAGTGAATCTTTTCTAGACACGGGAGAAAATGTATATGTGTAATCAATTCCTTCCTTTTGAGTGAATCCATTAGCAACGAGTCTTGTCTTGTATCTCTTAATGTTGCCTAATGAGTCTTTCTTTGTTTTAAATACCCATTTGCAGTCTGTGGGTTTTGCTCCTTTATAAAACTCAAAAACATCCCAAATATCATTATTCTTAATGGAATTCATTTCTTCCTTTATGGTGTTGTACTATAAATTTGATTCTTTACAACCCATGGCTTTTGAAAAGGTTTCAGGATCATTCTCTACTCCTATATTGTAGTCAGATTCTTGTATTATACAATATAATGACTAGTAATAGTTTATTTCCTTATAATAGAAGATCTCCTTAGTGTTGCTCCAATATCCTCCTATAGAGTTAGTTGTTCAACTGATTGTTGAATGCTTTCAAGTAATTCCTGAATAACTAAATCTACTGAATTAACAATAATTTGTGATTTTTTTGTCATTTATGTTGATCGTAGGTTGTTGAATTTCAACAATTGGTTGTACATTATCTATTTGAACCTAAGGAGCTTTGTGAATGACAATCACCTTACTATTTAAGGTGGAAGGTTTAGTATCCATATGATCATTATTAGAAACTATAACTTGAATTTGATCCCTCCCACCGTCATTCTTAAGAAATTTTGCATTTCTTAATTTTACAATTCTAGTGTGAATTGAAGGATAATAGAACCTATATCCTTTAGAACATTTGGAATATCGAATAAAATACCCACTTATGGTCTTTATATCCAATTTCTTCTCTTATAGATTATAAATTCTTATTTCAGATGAACATTTCCAAATGCGTATATGTCGTAAACTAGGTTTCTAACATTTAAATAACATAAATGGCATCTTTGGAACAACCTTATTTAGTACCTGATTTAATATATACATTGTCGTCATTAGAGCTTTAGTCTACAAGGACTTAGGAAGTTTGGAGCTACTCAGCATGCTCCGTACCATGTCCAATAATATTCGATTTCTTCTTTTTGCCACACCATTATGGTCCAGAGATCCAAGCATAGTGTATTAAGCTACTATCCTATTTTCTTAAAGATATGTTGTAAATGAACCAGGTGCTTGTCAAACTTTAATATATCTACCATAATATTCCCCATGTTTATCAAATCTCACAATCTTAATTTTCTTACCACATTGTTTCTCTACTTTAGCTTTGAACATTTTGAAAGCATTTAGTGCTTCATTCTTGTTATGAAACAAGTAGAGATACATATATTATGAGTAATCATTTATAAATGAGATGAAGTATTTTTGACCATACGAGTCCATAGTTGGAATACAAATATCTATATGAATGATCTCTTGTATGTCTGTACTTCTCTTGACACCTTTCTTTGATTTGTTGGTTGCTCTTCCTTTATGCAGTCCATATAAGTTTCAAAATTAGTAAAATCCAAAGTACTAAGTGCTCTGTCATTCACTAATCTTTTAATCTTTTATATGAAGATATGTCCTAATCTTCAGTGCCACAATATAGAGGAATTATCATTCATAACATAACATTTTATTCCAACATAAACATGTGTTCCATTATAACATGTATTATCTTGTAAATTAAAATGGAAAAGACCATCAAATAATGTATCATTCCCAACAAATTCATATTTATAATTTAACTTTAGAAATTCATATGAAAAATGAAAGGAATATCCAAATGGTACAAGTCTTGAAATTGAAGTCAATTTCCTAGAGAAATTGGGAATATAAAATATATTTTCTAATTTTAAAATAAAACCAGTACATAAAATTAAATTGCAATCCCCAACAACCTCTATATGTGAACACATCTTGTTTTTAGATACGATATACTGCTTACTTCTTGTTGGTTTCCTTAGGTCATGCAAATCCTACAACTCATTTGTAATATAAATTATACAATTAGAATCAATCCACCATGTTTCATGACAAAATTAAATCATAATGGATTTAAAGCAAACTAATGAGATTAGATTACCTTTCTTTAAAAGTCATTCCTTATGTTCAACACAATCCTTTTTCATCTGTCTTTTTTTCTTACAAAAGAAACACTTGGATTCCTTCTTAATGTCAGCTTAGGCAGGTATTTGACCTTTTCCCCTTAAGTTGCATTAATTTTTCTTCTTTCCTTAAACAACCAGATGTGCACTCTATGAACTCTCTCCCTGCTCCATCAACAATTTCCCTTCCTTGTAAACACACATGGTCATTAATTCATTTATTAACCACATATCCTTATATGTATTATAAGATATTTTAAAGGGTCTATATAGTGGTGGAAGGGTGTTCAAAATGTAATGCAAGAGGAAAGAATTTGAGTTTCTTTAACTTAGCAATAATTTCCCTTAACTTCATGATGTGCTTATGCATACTTTGGACAATGGCGAGGCTTGTAGATGAAAACTTCATAATCAGGGTGTTTACAAGTGCTTTTTCTGAAGTTTCAAATTACTCAACAATAGCCTTCAGTAAAGCACGGATATTGTCATGTTGTTTTACAAAACCACATATACCAGTAGAAATTTTGGTTTTATGAACATCACACCTAAGCAATTAGATCACTCCCAACATTCATAAAGAGCAATTTCAGTTGTGGTGCGAGCCTCAATTAGCTTAGGTGGTTCCTTCTTCCAAATAGCAAAATCAATGTTCGTCCAACCCATATGAAGAAGAATTCTCTCCTTTCAAACCTTATAGTTTTCACCCCTTAATTCGGGAATTTTGTAATTTATATTAGAGCAACTAATAGTTTGAATAACTGTATTATTTAAATATACATCTACTTATTAATAAATTGAGGCTAATAAATTATATATATATATGTTGTACCATTGTAAATATATCTTAAAAGACATAAATCAAATGACATAAAAATTGCCTTTGGGTTAGATTTTTAATCCAAACATATT
>JAOQMP010000007.1:29801285-29815844 GCA_027563575.1 Erythroxylum pedicellare
GGGGGAGGGGGGAGGGATCGCTCTGTCCCAACAATTTAAAACGAAACTCGACGACCTCTGGAACCAAGCAGTGATTGTGAAACTACTGGGAAGGAGACTCGGCTTCCAGACGTTAGCAACTCGGCTGCGGAACTTATGGAAACCCAGAGGCCCTATTAAATCATCAACCTGAAGCATGATTTCTTCCTGGTGAGATTCATGGAGGAGACCGACTACCTTCACGCCCTCACTAACGGCCTATGGACAATTTATGGATAGGTGTTATTGGTGCAACAATGGATACCAACCTTCCGCCCGTCCCACTACTAGCTTCACCGAGCGGTTGTTTGGATTTGTTTCCCATACCTCCCAATTGCGAGGTATCACCCAGGTATCTTACGAGCGTTGGGGGACCTCGTGGGAAATATTGTACGCATCGACGAAGCCACCCTATTCGCATAGCGTGGGAAATATGCTAGGATCGCTATTGACATCAATCTGACATCGCCACTGTGGGCCTTAGTTTAGCTTGATGGGGAGATACTCTCGGTAGTTTACGAAGGTGTGCCGCACATATGTTATATGTGCGGCAAAGTGGGACATGAATCCCAGGGCTACCCACAGCGACACCGACCCACACAAGCACGACCATCTCAAGTCGCAGACAACGTCGGCTCGTCAGAGAAGGAGATAGTGGAGTTTGTAGCATCGGGAACAACCACGGGAGGCCATGTAGCAGAGTCAACAATGATCTAGAAGCCTAACGGCTATGGCTTGTGGATGAAAATCCAACAGAAACCACGAGTCCCATCATAACGACATGCCCAGGCTCTCCAACGTACTGCACTGGGAAAAAAGCAAGAAGGTGTTCAAAGGAGTGGATCACGTTTTGATCTCCTGACAGAACAGGAGCTGCTGGAGCCTAATGATGAGATTGTGATGGAGGACCCACTCCCTAAGGGCAATCTGGGCTTCGGATATAGAGTGGAGATGACCCACATGAAAGGCAAAGGCAAGCAACCCCAAAGAGAGGCCCTGAATAATTCATCTGGGCCAAAAAACAGAAAAGGGCCCAAGGCCAATTACTAGCCCAAATGTTGCAAACTCAAGGGGAAAGCTCTAGGACGACGGCCCCCCGAGCCCAGGACACAGATACAGTCCCGCAAATCCAATTACAACCCACCCTCAGCAAGAAAAATATAGCGGTTGAATTACTGTCTCATACAGAAATGGTATGTGACAGCCAGCTATTCACGGACAGAGATTCGAATATTGATGAGCTCCTCCAGTTGATGGATGGCATTGAAGTCCAAAGGGAGAAGGGGCTAATCAATGTGGATATCGAAATGACCCATACCGAACCTCCTGACATAGCTACCAACGTGGCAAGCCCAGACCTCTTGCCTCAAACTCACTCTGACAAGGTGCATGAACTACAGCCTCAGGGCGGGGAAACCAACGATGCTCCACTGGAGGTACTGCTCTTGCTTAGTTTTTTCCTTATGTCAATTTTAATTTGGAATTGTCAAGGGGCAGGAGGGAGGCCACTTCATGCCATTCCTCGGAATTACATTAGGCAGTTTAATCCGGGTATCCTCGTATTGATGAACACCCATATTAGTGGATCTAGGGCCCATAAAGTCGTCTGTGTTTTGGGGTTTAACTATGCATTTTGGGTCGAAACTGATGGTTTCTCTAGAGGAATATGGATATTATGGAAGGAAGCTATTCATATCTCTTTAGTTTTAGCTCACGGCCAATTTATTCATACTCAGATCAAGTATGATACTGGCTCGTTTGACTTCACAACGGTGTATGCAAGCCCGCAGGCCAAGTTCCAAACCTACCTCTGGCCGCTCTTAAAATGGGTAGGAAGCTTTATTCATTGCCCCTGGCTTGTCAGGGGGGATTTCGACGCTAAAGTCGAGTTAGGGGACAAACAAGGTGAAGCTCCGAATACGAGGGTAGTGAACAGAAGGTTTCAAGATTGGGTGCACAAGTGTAGCCTACATGATCTTGGATTTATAGGCTCCAAATTTACATGGCGACAAGGACTGGTTCAAGCTAGGCTTTTTGGCTCGATAGCTTGGCTCCATGCCTTCCCTCATACGGATAACCACCATTTACCTTTTTTTTGGGTTGGATCATAGGAACTTGCTTATTCATGTGCAGAGACCGACTCCTAGACTAACAAGATCCCCAATTTTTCTATTCCAAAATGCCTGGCTTACTCATCCAGGTTTTGCAGAAGTGGTAGAGAAGTATTGGTTAACACCCGCGGAGATGTTGAGTACAACGTTAGGCCTCTTCTCCCTCCAACTCTTGAGATGGAATAACTCTGAATTTCGGAATATTTTCTATCAGAAAAAATGCTTGCTAGTGAGACTCTGAGGCATCCAGAAGGCCATGACAGGCGAAAATCTAGACTCAATGCTAGACTTGGAGGAAAGACTAAGTCGAGAAATGATGCAAGTCTTATGTGAAGAGGAAATCTATTGGCATCAGAAAGCCAGATGCGAATGGATCTCGAAGGGAGATAGGAACATGAAATATTACCACACACTCACACTCCCCAAACGGAAAAAACTCAAAATCGAGTGACTCACTGATTCTCAGGGGAACCAGATCTTTGACCCGATACAACTGAGCACATGAGCCCAGGATTTTTCATTACTTTCTATACACAAGACGATGGGCCTCCTCACTAGTACCCATTATCAGGCACTTTTCCTCGGCTCTCGGTTGCAAGAAAATGAAATTCAATCGGCAGTGTTCGCCATGAACCCAAATAAAGCCCCGGGAGCAGATGATTTCAATGCCCTATTCTTTCAAAAGCAATGGGCACAAGTCGGGCCAACAATAATACAGTATGTTAAGGCAGTCTTCAAGCTGGAACGTTGGGAAAAAGACCTGAATCACACCATCCTAGTCCTGACACCCAAGGTTCCTTCCCCAAGCAATATCACGCAATTCCGGCCAATAAGCCTCTGTAATGTGCTTTACAAGATTATTTCCAAGGTTATTGTCAATCGCCTAAAAAACCATATGGCTTGACTCGTGAAGGAGCCTTAAAGCAGCTTTATCCCGGGCAGACAAACCATTGACAATATTATCATCGCTCAAGAAATCATTTACTTGATGCGAAAGAAAAACGGAAAGACCAGGAGTATGGCTTTCAAGGTAGACCTAGAAAAAGCCTATGACCGGATTTGTTGGGACTTTATTCACAATACTCTACAGGACATCGTGCTTCCAAAAAATCTAATCCTAGTCATTATGAAGTGTGTGACCACTGTGACTCTACAAGTCGAGTGGCAAGGCACAGTTATGGGTTCTTTTAACCCATCACGAGGCATTAGACAAGGAGATCCGCTCTCACTTTACCTTTTTGTCCTATGCATAGAACGACTAGATCAATTTATTTCTAGTAAGGTGAAACAAGGCATATGGAGACCAGTAAAACTGAGCCCCACAGGGCCTCCAATATTCCACCTCTTCTTTGTCGACGATCTAGTTCTGTTTACGGAAGCTATAAAGACTCAGACCAAAGTTATCACCCGAACGTTAGAAGAGTTTTGTACGGCTTCAGGACATAAAGTGAACATGGGCAAAACTCGAATTTTCTTCTCAAAGAATGTCTCCTTAGCACTCGAGCATCGACTTAGTTAAGACCTTCACATTTCCTAGACAAACAATTTGGGGAAATATGTAGGAGTTTCATTGTTATCTGAGTGGGCATCAAGACGTACTTATCAACACATTCTGGATAATGCCTGACAGAAACTTGCAGGATGGCGGGCACGTGTCCTGTCTTTAGCAGGCCAAGTGACCCTAACCCATTCTGTGTTGTCAGCCCTGCCCACTTATACGATGCAAACAGTTAGACTTTCGAGACAGCTTTGTGATGACTTGGAGCGAATTACGCGGGATTTTATTTGGAGCTCTATGGATGACCATAGGAAGCTGCATCTTGCAAATTGGGAAACAGTGTGTCAACCCAAGGAAGCAAGGGGCCTAGGCATTAAACGAGTTTGCTTTTCCAATGACGCTTTATTGGCTAAATTGGGTTGGGCGGCAATTACACAACCCCACATTCTATGGATTAGAATTTTAAGGGAAAAATACCTCATAAACCTGTCCCATATCCCTCTTACAATTGATAGGGTAGGGGCGTCTAACATTTGGAGGAGAATATCTACAACTTGGGGTGTCGTTTGCCAGGGTCTAACTTAGCGACAAGGCAATGGCAGAAGAATCCTGCTCTGGTTGGATAAATGGATCCCAGACTGGGGGCCTTTTATTTATGTGGCAAATTCCCCGATCCCTGAAAGCCTCCTTTACGCCTCTGTCGCGGACTTTCAGAATGAGGATAACACCTGGAAGTGGAACCGTTTTCAGCATTACCTCCCCTCCTCCGTTTGTCTGGACATTGCAGGGCTCCCCACTAGTGTAGATAACACAGAGGCAGACACGATACAGTGGGGACAAACAACCCATGGACAGTTTACAGTGGCGTCCGCTTATAAGTTACTCGAAGGTAGGAACCCTGATGACCAACATTGGCTCCGGGATTTAATTTGGAAGTGGGCAGGACCCCAACAGCTAAGGGTTTCCTGTGGCTAATAACAAAAGGCAAACTTATGACAAATTAACAACGCGTGGCCCGTCACATCGCTATGAATAGCAGTTGTCACCATTGTGGACACGAAGAATCCACCCTCCATGTCATGAGGGACTGCCCGCGAGTGAGAGTATTCTGGAAAAAAATTCCCCCCGGAGTTGGTTACTACGAAATTCTTCCTTCAAGATAAGGGATTATGGATGCAATCCAACCTTACGAAGCACTGTCAAATGCAACATTTCGACTGGGCCTCTATCTTTAGAGTAACCTATTGGTTCCTATGGTAATGGAGAAATAAACATGTCTTTGAATCAGACTTCCCTTGGCCGATGGAAGGCAACAAAGCAGTGATGGAATGTGTCGAATGGATTGAAAGGGCACAGGCAGCAGAAAGTTGTGTGCTTCCCACTCAGGGCCTACCCGTGGGCAGTCTAGTCAGATGGACAAAACCACCTGTGAACTGGGTCAAGTTAAATACAGATGGTGTAATAAAACAAGGGGCTACCACTACCACTGTTGGGGGAATACTACGAGACTGGCATGGTCACTGGTGCGGAGGGTTTCTCCAACATATTGGAAGAGACTAGCTGCTAATTGTAGAGCTCTGGGGCGTCCACTCGGGACTCAATCTGGCTTAGACTCTAAGTTATAAACTAGTCCTCTTCGAAGTGAATTCCCTAGAAGTTATAAACATCCTGTCCTCATCCACTATAGTTTTATCTTATGAGAATTCTTTGATAACAGGTACCTGTCGATTAATCCAACGCAATTAGGAGGTGAAATTCTAGCACATACAACGAGAAGGGAACCGATGTGTAGACAATCTGGCCTCACTCACAGCCATTGTCAATCCAGGACTGCATGTCCTCTATGAACCTCCGATGACCTTAATAGAGCTCCTTCACCAAGATAAACATGAAGTGACATATTGCAGAACCATGCGCTAGTTAGCTTGTTTTGGACTTTTGGATTTTTTCTTTATAGCAAAAAAAAAAGGTCTCTACTCTGTAGAGCATTTTAAAAGGAAATTTTTGGAGGAAAACCGGATGCAAATACTACCCTGTCATCTTCAGTCAGTAGTTTGGCGATTTTAGATCTGAGATTGCCGATGATGAGTGCTTAGCCAATCACTGGCCTAATGGTGTACAGGCGGCTTCAACTTTATTGAGTAGAGAACGCAGAAGGAGAAAGATTACACGATGATTCCGGTGCAAATTGAAATTATAACGCCAACAGCAAGGAGGAATCTCAGAGAATTCTTGTTGACAAACCACTACCGCTGACCCATCAAATTATTGAAAGGAGTAACACTAGTAAGCGTTTATCTACAGAAGATTGTTGATTAGTTTTACAACTAAATGATTTTGATTTCTGCTTTCTTTCATCACAAGAAATTTAAGCTAGAAGTTAATTTTCTTTGTTATTTACAGTTGCTTTGTTATTGAGTATAGAATAGTGTCACTTAATCGTCCTTGCTAGGTCAAGAGAGAGAAAATGATTCGTGTAGTTCGCTACTTTGTATGTTAATGTCAAGGCTCTGGTGATTGGTGATACAAGATCTCTCGTAGAGATCCTATGAACAAAAAATTCCAAAAACAGTGAAATTAGCCAGATTTCTTCGTCTAGAGAAATATTCTCTCTTCACAATTAATCTTCTAAGCAAGCTTCTAAGGATAAGACGATTAGGGATTGTTGAGTTTGACTCCTTTGTTTATCTCATATTGGTTGGGGAAAATAATTGAAGCAAGGCTCTTGCTTATATAAAGAGGTTGCTACCTTCTTATTTAATGCATTAATACAAAGTCAAAGATTTGTATAACAAATTTGACTCTAGTTAAATTCCTCTTTTAAGGTGAGAGTTGGAGATTTTATTTTAGGTATTTCTTTGTAGGTGTGTTGGTGTATTGGGGAATTGGGTGAGAGGAAAATTTGTGTAAATGTAAGGATTTTTCATATAATAGATTTTCTTCTCGATGCCCGTAGTTTTTTCTCCAGTTTGGGAGTTTCCACGTAAATTCTCTTGTGTTGTTATTATTTCTCTATTTTTTGATATTTGTGTCTATAAAATATCCTTGGATGTGGGTTCGAGAGGTCTAAATTTCCAATAATTGATATCAGAGCCAAGATGTGTTTTGTTTTCTTGAAAATTCTGAGTATACTTTATGGTCGTAGTTTTGACTGATCTTCCACATTAGAAAATATTTTCTTAAGAAAGGTTCATTTGGTGCGGTGGAGCTTTGGTATGGTAGTGTCGAAGTGCATGTCTAGGAAAGTTCTGGCTAAGGAAAGACTTGGTATTTAACTGTGTCCTTTGTGACCCAACTCTCTTTCTGGGAACTTACCTAGTGTACTATTCATTTTTACGGTAAAATTCATCAAGTCAGAAAAGCACAGAAAGGAAATACGGCTTCGAATCCTCTTAGATTTGAGGTAGAGAAATTAGACGGGAGAATCAATTTTGGCTTGTGGCAAGTGCAAGTCAGGGATATTTTGATTCAGTCAGGGTTACATAAGATATTGAAAGGCAGAGAAATTCCTAATACCAGCACTATTACTAGTGATACTGGCAAAATGGCTAGTACGGATAGATCTAGTATAAGCGATAAAGATTGAAAGGATCTGGATTTGAGAGCAGCAAGTGGGATATGATTGTATTTGACTAAGAATGTCCTTGCGAATGTACATGGAATATCTACAGTAAAGGAGCTTTGGGAAAAATTTGAGGAGTTGTATCAAACAGAGGACGTCTCAAATCGCATGTACCTAAAGAAACAGTTTCATACACTACGGATGAGGAAAAGTACTACAATTTCAGATCATTTAAGTGTTCTCAATAGGATTATCTTTGAACTGAAGGCAATTGGAGTTCATATAGATGATGAGGATCAAGCTTTGAGACTCATCTGGTCTCTTCCACCTTCATATGAACATTTGAAATCTATTTTGATTCATGGGAAGGAGAAGATAGCTTTTTCTGAAGTTACCAGAAAACTCTTTTCAGAAGAGAGAAGACCGGGTGGTGGAAGAAATGTTCCTCCTGAAGATTCAGCTCTGATGATAGCTGGATATCGGAATAAGAACTCCATGAAGAAAAATATAGTATGCTGGAAGTGTGAGCAATCTAGGCACCTAAAGAAAAATTGTCCGAGAGGTGGAACGGGTTCGGCAAGAGGCTCTGGGTTAGTTAATGGAGAGACTAATAATGTCGCTAACATTGTCTCTTTGAATGATGATTTTGTTCTCCAAAAAAAGGGGGGCATGTACATCCTCATGACATGCCACTAATCCCAAAGTTGCCATGATAGAGGATCTATTACTGTTAGCGGATCCACAAGTTTGCACACGAGCATTGGTTTAGCTTTAATGCAAGGTGTGTGGTAGAATTTATGTCGATGACTGATGAACTTTCAGGAAAGCCAAACATTAGAGTTGCACCATAATTTTCAACAAGGTTATTTGCGACATTTGCTAAAGTAAAAACTTGGAATTGGTTTATTTTGAGTGGGTATGCTTTTATGGTGGAGTATGATGCTGTGAAGCATGATAATTCTCTACATTGAGAGTTATGTTATTTTCCGGAGATCTTTATTGAGGTGGAGTGTGGTTGTGGGATCAACCAAAGTCGTTAAAGTGGAGATTGTTGAGTTTGGTTCATTTGTTTATCCCATATTAGTTGGACAAAACAATTAGAGGCAAGGTTCTTGCCTATATAAAAAGGTTGCTACCTCTTTGTTTAATGCATCAATGCAAAGTCAAAGATTTATATGACAAATTTGACTTTAGTTAAATTCTTCTTTTGAGGTGAGAGTTGGAGAGTTTGTTTTGGGTATTTCTTTGTGGGTGTATTGGAGGATTGGGTGAGAAGAAAATTTGTGTGATTGTAAGGATTTTTCACATAGTAGATTTTCTTCTAGGTGCCCATGGTTTTTTCTCCAATTTGGGAGTTTCTATGTAAATTTTCTTGTGTTGTTATTATTTTTTTATTTTCTGATATTTGTGTCTATAAAATATCCTTAGGTGTAGATTCAGAAGGTCTAAATTCCCAACAAGGTTCCTTCGGGAATGAGTGTTTGTCAAATTCTTTTGATACTCAATCAAAAAGGATGCGGTCGCGCTAAACATGTTAAGACGATGATTTTGATGAATCTGCTTTGTAAGAATGATGCTATTTGCGAAAAGAAATCTATAGTAAAAGAAGAAATGTGAACGATTACTTTGGGTTCAGTTAAGCTGTCTACCTCAGGTGCTTTGGAATACTTGGATAGCTTAGTATACGAGGTAAGAAATGGAAGTACTTCTCATAAACTATAGTTTAGGAACATGCCAGAAGAGAACCCGAAAATTGAAATCCCTGACTGAAAACAATGTGAGGCAGCTTGCAGTGACATTTCAATACATTTGATAATTGTTCCTAACTTTTGTACGATCTAATACTTGTAGCCATGTTCAGATGCACATAAATATGTCCTAGTCTTTAGGATTAGTGGATCCATCTACTTGGTTTTAGCATAAATTTGTTAAAGCTAAGTTTTCTTGATGCTAGATTTCCATGATGGTTTGTCGTGTTTTGATGCTTCTCATTGAGGTAATTATTAATTATTAGCCAGGAATTGTTTTCCTGATCAGGCTGTTTGATCTGATGCTTCAGAGCACGCACGACACCTATATGTTAATGTTTCTGTGAAGTCTCTAATAGTAACCTTCCTTGAGCTTGATTGCTGCTTTTGCTTGCCTGCTATCAGTGAATCCATCCGTCAGACATTCTAGTAATGCCACTATGATAGGCTAGCCTTTCTTCTTGTAATATTAGTCTTTGTTTACCAGATTGAACCTTTCACTTCTTTCCTTCACACTCATTTTCATCTCAAAGATCTGGGACAACTTAAGTATTTTTTGGGTTTTGAGGTTGCTCCTTCCAAGTCTGCAATCCAAATTTGTCAACGTAAATATCCTTTAGAACTCCTAGAATCTGCAGGTCAACTTGGTGCCAAACCATGCCCGTTTCCTATGGCTACAAATCTGAAACTGACCAACACAGTAGAATTATTAGATGATGCAACTACATATCGTAGCTTGATTGGACAATTGCTCTATCTCACACACAAGACCTGATCTCTCATTTCCTGTCCAGACTCTTAACCAATTCATGGACAAACTGCGTAAACCTCACATGCAAGCTGCCATTAGTCTTCTTAAATATCTCAAACTTTTAGACGGTCTTTTCTTTCCAACCAATTCCGACATACACTTAAAGGCATTCTACGACTCAGATTGGGCTGCCTGTGTCGACACTCGACGATCCGTCACTGGATTTTCCATCTTTTTAGGAAATTTCTTGATCTTCTAGAAATCCAAAAAGCAGTCCACGATTTTCAGATCCTCTGTCGAATCTGAGTACCAAGCCATGGCTGCCGTTACAGCCGAGATTGTTTGGTTATTTCAACTAATTACTGATCTCGGGATTTCTCATCCCAAACCAGCTCTGTTATTTTCAAAAAGTCAATCAGCTCTTCAATTCACTACCAACCCTGTCTTCTACAAGAGAACAAAACATATTGAGTTAGATTGTCATTTCATTCCACATAAAATTTTAGAGGGTGTCATTAAAACCTTTTATGTTAAATCTGAAGATCAGCTACATGTTTACTAAAGCTCTTGAAACAAAACGTTTTCATCTTTTACTGTCCAAGATAGGAGTACTACTATCAAGAAAAGTTTTTATGTACATGTGCATTTTCGTACATATAAAATATGACCCATTTTGTTAGAATATTCCTTCTGTTCCCAACAAAAGTACATTTCCTTTTGTCATCATTTCTTTTCTGTTATCCAGTTTGTTATAGTTTTCTGAACCTTTGCCTTTTTCCAGCATCTTCTGGTCGTATATGTATTAATCATTAACTCAATAACAAGGTATGCAGAACCATTTCTCTTATTTCGTCCCTCTGTTTTTATACAATGTAAGTCCTATTTCTTTTGGTTATTTGAACATACATTGAGGCCATCACTTAAGGATATAAACGACAAGGAGTTCCTTTTACATAGTTAAAGTTGGAATGAGGAAGGAATTAATCATCGGTGTTCTGCATCCAAAACTTCCACTATTTACATGCAAAAATGCATTTTGCTCATGATACAGCAAAACAAGCACCTAATCAAAAGGGTCTATGCGTGGGTCGTGTTCGCTTGCCATTGCCATTCCAGTGCAAAGGCATGTAGGGCACATGACCTGCCAGACATTAGAATTGTAGAAAGAGAGAAACTTCGAAAGGATATTTCCAAATATTAGCAAAACAATGCCATAAACGTTTAAGGTTTAGCCAAAAAGATGATTATATCCATTAACAAATGCGGAGTACAGAAGGATGATTCCTCCCTACTCAAAACTGTTCACAAGATTATTGACGATAGCCATCACATTTTCATACAAGACAGTGACAGTGACTAGCCACAAGATTTTGAAAATTTTTTAATTTTCTGAAAGGTCCACCATTTTTCTAAATGACTACTGAACAACATTACACAAAGCTAACAAATTTTTAAGATGACAAACTGCAATTCCAGTAAGATGATAGCAAAATAATGATAGAATCATAAAATGAATGAAAAACACTAATCAAGGCATTCCACAACAAATATGAGGTCCAGAGGCAGAATATAGAATATACTAAAGCAATACAACAAAACATTCAAAGTCTAACCTTTCCAGATCCAGAACAATTTGAACATCTTTCAGTTTTGGGTGCAGACAAAGGCCGATCTCCACCATTGACTGTTGAAACTGGTTCAACGAGTACAAGAGCTCCTGTGCCTGAGCAACGTGCACAAGCAAGATACCCTGCATTTGCAAGAAATAAGTAGAAGATGCATGTATTTTGTTATTGCAAGTTCGGTCTGCATTACCAAAAGTGAAACAAATTGGTCAAGCAAAATAAAATCCTAAATTAAGAAAACAAAATCACCAAAGAACAAATTGATAGAGGAAACAGTCTAAACTTATATGTATACTGGGGAAAAAAAAAGGTTCTACTACAAAAAGGAAACAGGCTGACAATTTGGAAGTATAACAGCATTGAAATTTTGAGCAGACTACAACATTTCCTTTCTCATCCTCTCAACAACCAAAATGGGCACCAAAGAGGCACGAATTGATTAAAAAGTATGCCCAGAACAGTTTTTCAAAGAGTAGAAACTGCACCACTTTTTTTATTAGCCTCATGGGCTGAAAATGGCATACAGAAATGACTCAAGGACTTGGGCATAAGACTTCAATTTGGAGTTACTCCTGATTAAATCTATGAAAGAGCACGAATACAGATAAAGAATGCAACATACCAGTTCCAACACAATATTTGCATCTTTTAAGTTCTTGTTGTTTTACATTGTTAATCTCAACCACCATCAAAGCTGAGATCACTCCAACTGCACCTCCAGAGAATGATGCCACGATGGGATCAACCTCACTGCAGGTTGTGAAAAGATAAAGAGCAATCTGTCAACTGATTTTCAAGATAACTATGTGCAATGCATCATACAGGAACGAAATCAAAGGCAACAACATTGTAAGCTAGTCAAACATAAAACACTCGGAGACAAGAGGGAACCATGTGCCACACCTCAACTGCATGGGCAGATGCACACTGCGAATAAAATCTTCATATGAAGTGCCCCCTAATCCTAGCTTCAGCTCCAGCTGAAATGATAATAAATAAAAAGCTCAATCATACAGGTAAAGAAGAAGCTCAAGGATTAAACATTAACTACTTGAAAACTCATTCTTGAATCAATCATTACCATTCACAGCCTTATATGGTGATAGCAGTGGTCAGTAAGTTAGTTACAATTCTGATGTGTACAGTGAACTAAATCGTCCCAAAACTAAAGATATCTTTACTCAAATTTTGCATTTCATAGACACTTGAAGAGTATTGAAATAAGCTCGACATCTTACTAACTGAACATACTAATGCATATCAAATCTGTCAAATTGCAACAACATAAACCTTTTACAAACTTACAGCGGGAGCAAGAAGGCCACCAAAAATGATGATTCCAGCTATAAGTGAAAAACAAGTGGCATAATACACCTTCAGATTTGCCGCACTCTGCACAAAACAAATAGTATATTCACAATGTAATAGACAACGTTAAAACTAAAGTAGTCCAAATGATATGACCATATGAAAATAGAGATAATAACAAAAAACCTAACCAGAGGAGGCAAAAAAGGAATAAATGATGGGAAGTTTGGAAGCTCATTCTCTTCTTTTTCTTTTAACATTCCAAGTTCAGCACTTTTGATCCTCTGTTGTATTCTTAGCCTACGAACCTACAAATTTCCAGATATAAATAGTATCAACAAATTCATATTAAAGAGTTAAAGAAAAGCATATCAGAAAACATCAAAACTTGAACAGAGCAAAACAATTCATCAAAGATAAATGCTCTTCAGGTTATCTTGAAATCACTCTTGAGCATTCAAATACATCTCACAGAAAACTGCGTAATGATCATCGTTTCAGAAATAGTGAATCAACTACGTAGAGACGAGTATTTACGTACATATATAGAATAAAACAAATATAAATCAGTACAAATTTTACGATGAAAACAAAGAAACGTTATGTCAGAACTCTGCTAATAATCAAATATCTATTCTCTTCAGTTCATCCTGAAATCAGTCTCAAGAATTAGCCTATTTGATCGTAAACTGCCTGGTGATCTCAAGTAATTATGCGTCAAAAATAAAACAAAATAAGTTGCGAGGTTTCTATTGAAGCTCTGACCTCCTCCATGTGCAAGAAAATTTTGTTACGACGACTTCGAATATTGTCTTGAATCTCTTCGAGCTCCATTTTGGCAAAGTCTTGCACCGTTTCGGGACCTTCTATGATGCAAAATCTATAATCAAAAGAATACCACATCAAGCCTCTAATCAACTGATTCACATCTCACAACATCAGTCTATCACCTAGTACTCAAAATTTCGCATAAAACTGAACTCTATAAACAGAAAGACGGAGGAAACGAGAAACTCACCCGGCGCTGGAGGTTCTTTCGGAAGAATCAGAATCAACAGACGATCCGAACGAAGAAGAATCAGCCTCCGGCGACATCGATCGCCATCGCGACTTCGATTTCCGGTTTAAACTTACAAATCTACCGGTATATAGACAAGAATCGTACGGCCGAAAAGGAGTCGTCGGGAAAGAAACCGCCAAAACTCTACTCAAACAAGCCATCTTTCATTTAGTAACTGCTCAGAGAGCTCTGTCTCTCTCTCTTTAAGATCTCTCCGTTGCTGGTTCTGTTCGGAAGTTAAACTGGAGCGACGACAAGAAGAGCAATTAAGTTGGATGGGAATATATTGAGACGGTTTACCACGTGGCATGAACGCGTTGGTTAATGGATAGTGGCAAGAGTTGGCCCGATCTGATATGGGCACCTTTATAGAGTTGAGGGTTGCTGTAGTGCGAGTTGAGCAGCTTATAAGACAGAGACAGGCTGAGACTAGTTAGGGATCTAGGGGGAAGAGACCAAGTGACAGTCAGGGCAGTTCTGGTAGGAGTTTTAGCAAGCGCCAGAGCAGGACCTTTAGGTCACCGGGAGGATCCAGGCAGCTTGGATTTGGGCAGAGAGGGAGTTTTGCTCAGATTGGCAGTGGCAGTGGGAGAGGTACAGGACAGATTCCTCCAGCTTGTGAGCATTGCGAGAAGAGTCACAGTGGGGAGTGTTGGCGGTTGACTGGAGCTTGCCTTAAATGCAGCTCCATGGATCATCAAATCAGGGATTGCCCCGCTATTGTGGGAGCTCAGTCTACTGTTAGTGGGAGATCAGGCAGTAATACTACGGTGTAACAGAGTAGAGGTGGTGGATCCGGACAGAGGGGCCGAGGCAGAGCTGAGGATTCCTTTGTGCGGACTGAGGGACAGGGCAGCCGACCACATTCCCAGGCCAGG
>JAOQMP010000007.1:30077091-30090046 GCA_027563575.1 Erythroxylum pedicellare
TGAAAAATCAAGATCGGGTGACATAACGCAAGGTCTTCCAAAAGTGGAACAAGTGTTAGAAGTGCGTTCAGTTGATTTAATATCGATAAACCTAAAAAAGAGAGTTTATGGTTGGAATGAGTATATAACCAGAATTCTTGGAATTCCTTGGGGGTTCGTGATTGGTGCTGAATTAACTATAGTGCAAAGTCACATCTCGTTAGTTAATAAGATCCAAAAGGTTTATCAATCCCAGGGGATACAGATCCATAATAGACATATAGCGTGCAATGCGTGGTGGATTAAAGAGGCCTGTTCCTAAAGGTATTGTGTATGAGAAACGTACCAACCAGGGTGTGCCTCAACTGAAATCCCAATGCAGCAGTGTTCAGTTGCACAGGAACGTGCTGGTCGTAAACTGGGTGGTCTTAAGGTTCTCAACTCTTAACTGGATCAGCGAGGTTCATAAAACTTTACCTAATCATAGACTGCTTCAATAATTAGAGATGAACACTTGATGCTCATATTGAAGTAATGATGGTGAACTATCTGTTGCATATATCTATTGCTGCTTAGATCCTTTAATATAAGAAGGATAGTTTGTATGAAGAACTACGTAGCCTCAAACACACCCTCCTTTTTGTAATATTGTAGTGGAATTGATCCAAGTCATGCTATTGCTCTCAAATGTTGCTTTTGCACCTTATTTTTACGCTTTTAAGGGATTGATATCTATATGCATGATTCTGATCACAGTATGGTTAATACAGGTTTCTACATACAAATACTTTTGAGGTATTCTGACTGATGCTGCCCACAATGCAATCCGAAATGAGCCAAGAATGAATTGGATCTGCAATCCTGTCCACGAGCATAGGGACCTTCGCCGACTTACGTCTGCTGAGAAGAAGTACAAAGGACTTCGTTGAAAGGGAACAACCTCGATACAAGGCAAGGCTATCAAGAAGGGCAACCTGGAAGAGGGACAATACACTTTTTCTATGCCGTTACCGTTGATCCGTGGGAACTTTGTGATATTACTCTATGTTGTGTTTGTTGGACAATTTTGTTCTTCTCTATAAATTGGACAATTATTAATTCTACTTTCAGTTTTAAAATAATTTATTGGTTAAGTTATGTAATTCGATCATAACAAAGATAATCAAGTGATCCAATAAATAATTTGAATTAATGGGTCGAAGTTTAGAAGAAAAATATATTTCAATTAGTATGGGCTGGATCCATATCGAACTTGTGATGGGGAAGTCCGATATAAAACCTATATATAAAAGTTAAGGTCTCTTTCAGTTGCTTATGTAATTCATAAGCATACAGATCATCTGACTCGATAAGAGAGCTTATGTCTTAAGAAAACTGAAGAAAGACATTAATCGAGTGGCGGTGATCGACTTTTGCAAAGGTCTTGGAGAGATTGAAACTCGTTTTAGCATCGAAAATTGCTTTGGAACATTAGATGAAACCGAAATTAGGTATTCCGCGTTTCCTTCATTTTTAACCCTTTCATGAACGATTCGGGACACGTAATAAGGTCTATCATACGTGATACACGTAATATCAGAGCAGTTACGTGATTGGATTGTCGAAAATGAAAGTTTTTTAGTTTCCATTAATTATGGTTTTGCATCAATTTTTGATTCGTTTTTTAGTTTTTTTTGTATATAATTACGTAAAAGTGGTATATATAAAATTAGCTATAAAAAACGAGTCAAAACTGGCCAAAAGTGGCAAAAAAACGAGTCTTGGGATTGTTGAAAATTACCCTCCCCATCAGAGGGTGATGCACCGTCAGGTGCATGCATTGCACGCACCTGACGATGGTATAGTAAGCACGCGTCAATCTCGTACCACCAAGTGACTCTACTGGTTGAGCGACGAGTGTTGTATAGAGTTGGAGAAAACAAGTTTTTTCTAATACTGTTTAATATTTGGTGAGAGAAAACAAGATTTCTCTGCTGCAGTTTAATACACGTAGTTTAGCATAAAGTTGAAGAAATCGAGACTTACAAACGAAGATGATATATTTTAGATCATACAGGTATCATCCTAATTTGCTACACTTCATTTTCCCATTCATTTTAGTGAGATATTAGATATTCATGATTATATTAAACTTGTGTCGCACATGACACATGTGTTTGATATTTTTTGGTATCAAAAGCTTTGCAGGACAGAATGTTAAGCTTTCATTACCTTTGGATCGAATGTTTTAACTTTTAAAAATTTGGTACTAATATATTAACGTGACTTAACCGTTTTTTAAACTGTTTTTAAACTTGAGTCATAACTACAATTAATGCTTATCGAAAAAGGAGAAAGTTGGACAATTTTGTCTTTCTCCATAAATTGGACAACTATTAATTGTATTTTCGATTTTTCAAAAACTTATCAGTTAAGTTCATAATTTGATCCTAACAAAGATAATAAAATGACTCACTAAATGATCTAGATTAATGGGTCGAAGTTCGTGAAAAGAAATAGATCCCATTTAGTGTGGACTAGACTCATATCGATCTTATAATGGAAGGTCCAATATATAAGCTATATATAAAGTTTAAGATCTCCTCTAGTTGCTTATGTAATTTGTAAGCATACAGATCTTCTGACCCGTCAAGAACATTTACATCTTAAGAAAATTGAAGAAAGACATTAACTGATTGTCAGTGATCGACTTTTGTATAGGTTCCGGAAAGATTGGAGCTCGTTTTGGCATTGGAAACTGCTTCGAAATATTGAATGAAACCGAAATCAAATATTTCGCATTTTCTTTATTTTTAACCATTTCATAAACGATTCAGGACACATAATATGATCTATCCCTACGTGTTAATTGGTTTTGTTTTCTATACTGTAGGAACCCCTATATCGGGACTAGTTTTTGACTATTTCAGGTTTCATCATGTATGCATGTATGATTAGCTATTGACTTCTTGCACTTGTTCAATATGTACTTTGATTCTATCAGAAATATTTTAGGTCTTGAATATTATACTGATCCCTTTTGTCTCTAGATGTTCATATAGCTTTAGTAGTCTGCTAAAGAATTAAAGACTCATTCCCCAAAATCAGGGCCAAATTATGTTTTGGTTACCTTGGGAAGAATTTGGTATGTAAGACTCGAAATTGCGCAGATTCGTTCACAAGTCTCCAGTGTTTTATGGGCAAAGAGTAGTTATTTGCAAATGCATCTCTAGTCCAGCGGACTCTGATGCAACTTTTTTTTTTCATCGAAAATTTAAGATTTTGGAAGTTGAAATCAATTTCAGATCAACTCATTTAAGATATGCAATTGCGTAATTCAATATTCAATTCTTCTTCATCATCTATCTCTTTTCCTCATCAAAGTCATTCTGTTTCCTGTTCGTTTAAAAGTTGGTTCCTTTCCATTTAACAGTGATCCACGTATGTGTTAAAGTTTAAAGCTTTGAAATCGAAATCGAACCTGCCTTGCAAATTTAGCAAGTGAAACTCGCAAATGACTCCAAGTTAACAACTGGGCAATCAGAAGACGGTCCGTATATTGTTAAATCGAAGTGGGTACTTCTCACCTAAACTATAGGAGTTCGTACAGGTGGTTGACATCTGTTCGAAGTCTTAACAACCTTCGAAGTCTGAATTTCCAAATCTCAGCAGTTGCAATCTCGAAGGGTTTTAGTTCGCGAGAATCTGATATCTATATTTGAGTTATTATGTCCAAGGAATCAGTAGCACAGCCTGAAACCCTCAGCCATGTTAGTCTCTCACACACTTTCAAGTATTTGCTGGGTTAGTTCTCCTCTCCTTCTTCCTCTTTATTTTTATCTTCGTAATTTGGTCTCTGTTGCGTTTATTGAGATTACCTATCTTAATCCCATGATTATTGTTGTTGGGGGGTGGTGAGATTAGCTACGCAGTTCTTGTCCAGAGGAATTCCATTTGTATTCAATTCGTGGATCGTGAGACACCTTACGGCAGAGGACTACGCGGTATCTAATCCCAATCAATTGTTCACTCTTACCCTTCTAATTCTTACTCCTTTAAGTTGTTTCTTCATTGATGAACTTCCATTTTCTCTCTGACGTATGCAGCTGTACGCCGTACAGTTCCATCTGTTTGTAACCTGCGTCTTGTTTCTTAGTCGGGAGGGCTTCCGACGAGCTTGCATGAGGGCTGACATTCAATGGTACTGCCTTCTGCTATAAATCCTACATCATATACTCTTTGCCATCTACAACTGAGGCTGCAGGATTACCCGTCTCTGCAATTTAGTATTGTGTAGGCTATGGGGGGAGACTAAACTGTTGTAAACTATGCCGAGTGCTGCCATTTACGGGACAAATGCTGAAAAGTTGCTGATAATTAAGAATATTTTCAAGTTAATTTCCTTGAAGAAAACGTGATTGTGTTATACCTCCTTGATATGCTTATGTTTCATATTTATCTTACGATGCAGTGATGGTTCTTCAAGTAAAGAATATGGGACTAAGTTGTTAAAAGTGGCCTGGATGACTCCCCCTTTGGGAATAGTCATCACAATTGCAGCATGCGTTTTTGTCTTCTGGTGGCAAGGCTTAAGTCCATCAGATCCGTATGCTCAAGCTATCTTGATTAATGGTAAAGTATTGTCATTGGCTTTGGTGCTTCAATTATTGTGGTTTTCTGTCTTCACATGCTCTTTGATTATCACTCATGTCTCTGATTACTTTTAGACATCTAATTTGTGGCTCTGAACGTAAAAAGTTAAAACTTTCTTTCAGTAATTCTCAAGAATATACTATTGTCACCAGAATACACGCTCAACTTACGCCTTAATGGTGCTTTAAGTTGATTTTTCAGAGAAAACGATATAGATAACTTGTTTGTTTATTAAGTTCCCCATCAAGCTATTTGTGTTTTATTACCTGATCTTGTTGGTAAGTGTTTCAATTGGCTATTCTTCATTCCAGTAATGTTGATATCAGTTCACTTCAAATTGCAGGTTGTGCATGTATATTGGAGTTATTGGCTGAACCCTTATATATTCTTTCTCAGAACTTGCTTCTGCTTAAACTGCGCCTGGTGGTAGAAACAGCAGCTACACTTTTTCGTTGTCTAACAATGTACATACTTATCGTGAAGCATACTAGCATGGTAAAATTTTTTGATGGGTTTGTTATCTATGCATTATGCAATTTTGATGTCATAGTCAAACTAGTGGCACGACTGAGATAGAAATGTGCATTCTCAATAAAATGCTCAAGCTGGCTGTTATAATCATTCTGGATTTCATGATAGTCAAATGTTATGTTAATTTCGAGTCCATGTTTCTCAGCCTTGATTATGTTTGCTGCAAGTTTTACTGTGTACATGGGTTGGAGAACACCACGCTGGGATGTTAGAGGAAACTTTCTTTTTTCCTGGAAATACTGCAAGATAACAGCATTTGCTTTTGTTAATACCCTTTCTTGTCTTTTACATATTTGGTTTCCTTCTCGTTCTGGAAGATATACGAATAATAATTTCAAGATGCTCTTGACAAAACTTGGCTCTGTTTACTTTATTGGTACATATGTTTGGAAATAGACATAATTTTGAAATAGTAACTGCTGAATCCCAGTCCATTTCTTCAGCCTAAATAATTAACCTTTTAAAAACCTCCACTTATACATGCTTGATGAAAACTTGTGGTTACATTTGCAGGAGAAGGTGATTGCTTTTGCACTTTCACAAACAGCCTATGGTTTTTGCTTGTTTGTAGGATATTGGAGTTATTTTCTCCTCTCTACTACTTTTCAAAGTTACGATCTTTTCCCTTTCAGGTATGGTTTCCTTTTCTCTTGTTCACCCCCACTTCTGTTCTGATCATTATGTTTGACTCTCACTCCTGGACCCTTCTATAGTGGAATGAAAATGGGGGAAGAAATTTGGTTAACTTAACTATAAGAATCCTGGTGAGCTTTTATACACCATAAACCTGCCTTCTTGAATGGGTACTTGGAACTTCCAAGTTTCTAATGCAGGATCTTAAATTTTGCCCGAACCCATTTCCCAGATTGGAAACCTATCCAAGATATGACTGGACCCAAAATGTTTTTTTTTTATGGCTCTACTTGTTTTGAACTGCTTAGCTTGTTAGTCTCTTAAATTTTAAACTAGTGGTGTTTATCTCCTTTAGTTTAATTTAATTTTGCTGATCATAGATACATGCACATTAGTGTTCCTTTTCCCATTGACACTAAACTTTTTCACAGATTGCAAACTATTATGGATTATGATAAGCAACTTTCAAGCATGTGTATGCTCTTTACTTTTCAATCATTTCGGAAGCTAATACTCCAGGAAGGTGAAAAAATGGTCCTTGTATGGTTGGATACACCATATAACCAAGCTGTATATGGTCTTGTTGATAAATTAGGTATGTGACTGGACTATATTCTATGACTTGCAGACTATAGTGACAATTCCCTGATCACAGTGTCAACATTGAATCCAATCATTATTGTATTTTTTATTTCAGTTGGATGGATGACGTTGATCTTGCACATGAGTTTTTGAACAAATTATAACTGTTAAAAATGATTTCTAGGGAGCCTGGTGGTGAGGATGGTGTTTCTTCCCTTTGAAGAGAGTTCATATGCAACATTTGCCAGGTCTGCTTCAGGTCTATCTCGTTCCTTCATTGTTCTCTGGACAGTTTTTTGGTTTTATTAAACTATAGGATGTATTATCACGGAAGAAATACCATTCATTTTCTTCTGATCACCATATGCAGCATCTTGTGTGGGCTGTTGTGTGTCAAGACAATATTGAGTCAGTCTAAATTGTGCATCAAGATGATATTGAGTCAGTAGGGACATTTACTGGCTTATAGTTTGTCCATTGTGTTGCAATTGATGAAGGTATTTAATACCGTTGTACTTATGGGTATTGCTACTAGCTTATGTTGTGTCTCCAAGAGAATTGACTTAGAAAGGAGTGGAACTTTCCGTTTCCTCTTTGAGGATGGTAAAAGATTCGAATGTGCTTTTGTCACGTATTCTAAATGGAAAATACTTTGGTTTTCTTTCGTCTGGAATGAGAAGCATTTCTGCATATAGTTATTGAACTCCGTCCAGAAATCACAACGTTTGCTTTTGCTTGACAGGACAATATTCAGACAAAAGCAGAAAGTTGGGAAGCTGCCTAAGAGAGGCCTTGAAACTTGTTTTGCTAATAGGTATGGTCATTCATGCACTCCTTGACTTTGCTTTCAAATTTAACATTGTTTTTCCATCCTGAAGAACTGTATTTTGATATGTACGTCAAGGTAGTGAAAGTGGGAAGATTTCTTATGTGCCAACTATGTTCATCTCTCCCCTCTCCCTCATCACTGAAAATTGAACACTGCATGTGATCAAATTTTGTTTCGTAAGGACTTACTTTCTCTTTGATTTTAGGTCTTGTATTTATGGCATTCGGTCCAAGTTACTCTTACTCCCTTGTAAGAATATTATATGGCCAGAAATGGAGTGATGGAGAAGCACCGATAGCCCTCCGGTATTATTGCCTTTATATCATTGTTTTGGCCATGAATGGTTAGTAAGACTATAGCTCTCCAAGCTGTATGATTTACTTGCTAGCTACATCTAATAGAGGCTAAAATCTATTACACCCGGAAGGCCATGATATATATTTTTATATTGCATATCATATTATCCAACCATCCACACCAACGTGCACACACACACATTTTACAGTGCCAAAAAATAATTGATAGTCATCTCTACCCCTTTGGTGGAGAATGCATGTTACACTTCCAACTTTCTGATAATGCTGAAAAAACTTTTACCTGAGTTTGATTCTATGTAGGAACTTCTGAGGCATTTCTGCATGCTGTTGCAAATGAGCACCAACTCAAACGCTCGAATGATTCATTGCTCTTGTTCTCCATGGTATACGTAGTTCTAAATGTCCTTCTTATAAGGTCAGCTGGTGCAGTTGGTTTGATTCTGGCGAATTCTTTAAGTATCCTTACTTTATGTTGTGGATTCCGTGGACCATCATTGTATGAGAACTGAAGTCTTTACAATGTATTCTAATCCTTTTACACCCAAGGTTATGCTACTCGTAGTATGTGAAGATAATTTTGTTTTCAGGCATATTTAATTACTGAATGCAGTGTTTACGAAGTTCATATAGTATATTATTGGTTCTTATCACAAAGTAAGAAACATGGTTATAAAAGGAATGACTTAAATAAGTAATCTCAATCATTCTTCTTTTCTTAACTGTTGCAAAGATATGATTTTGAGAATAACATACTCTGCAGTCTTCATCAAGCATTATTTCCAGGTTGGTTTTGATTAACCCTTCTCTATATCTTGGGTATACATGGAACCTTATGTTAACATGATTTGTTTCCTTAGGAGTCTTCTGCATTTTCTTTTGCAAGCTGCTTGCCATCTGGTTGGACAATTCTGTTGCTTTCAGGAGTAGTTACATTCATTTCGGAGAGAATGTTTCTGGATCATGAAAATTTCTGGCCAACATTTTTAGTTCATTTCTGCATTGGGTTCTCATGCTTCTGCATGTCATCTCTCATCATGTAAGTAATCTTCTTGCGCAGCAAGTTCTCTTTTCCAATTTAAAGTGATTGTCACACCTGATTTTGATGAAAATAGCTATCGTCACGAGAGGTCATTCATCAAGAGAATTATCCGCTTTCGTGATCACATGGACTGAAGAATGGGCTGTAACCTACAACTTTTGAAGGTGAAATTATATTCATCTGAGATTGTTTTCTCATTTGTCATTTTCATAAGCTAAAACCATTAGAACCAATAAATTTCTGATGCAGATCAGCTAGAGGAGCACAACAGAACCGAAAGCCATTTATTTGTTAATAAAGTAGCATGAAGATGGCTCACACTCTATAGACTTGGTAGGAGTTTTTGCAAGATGACTAACTGCATATCCTATTTAGCTGCCTTTGAAATCTAGATATGCAATTAGATTCTCGAACTTAACACTGGAAAATGAGAATTTAACTTCAATGTTGTGCGTGGATGAGGACTAATTTCGATATATCGAATTTTAAATGATCATTTATGAGTAATATTTTGAGGATACCCTCTTAACATTTCATTACAGGGTCTGATTCCTTCTACTCTCCTAAGTAATATACAACACCATCGTTATATTTTCATTATCTTCAACTCCAGCATGTCTACTTCTCTTGGAAGAACTATTACAAATTGGTCCGTCCATGGGAAGACCTTCAAGATAACAGTAAGACGAAGATTTCCCTTGAGACTTTATTCTCTGCTCTTGCAAATTCTTTTGGTTTTCATGAAATGAGACTATTTTCTTGTACCAACTACCAAGGTTTCTAGACTCTAAAGACTTCATATCTTTAGCATAAAAAGGTGGTGATGGTTGAAACAGCCATAATAGTCATTATAATGCGTTCTAGTCAATGGCCCCAGATACAGTAATTTCAGAGATGTAACAAAAGGGAATCAGCAGAGTTGGTGGGTGAGAAATTGAGCAAATTTAGCAGACCAACTTGAGAAGCTTTAAGCAGAAACAATAGTGATGAAAAAAAGAGAGGGCCATCTAAAGGACAACGGTGATGATTCATAGGATACCCACGGGTGTGTGGGTTGTACTCCAGTGTTACTCAAAGATGGTCACCTGGTAATTATAAGCTTTGAAAGCTTGGTAAAGTAAGGTAGAGGAAGGAGAAGACAAACTACATGGAGTTTGAAAGCCTGGTAAAGGAAAAGGCAAGGAAGCATTACTCGGAGCTTATGATTAAGATGTGGACTAGAGTATTATCATTGAAGTTTAGACAAAAGTATTCAAAAACAAACACACGAACATAAAGTTGGCTTCCATCTTCTAAAACGAAATGATGGTTTTGTTTGAGCTTTGCTTAAGAGCTAGGATTCGTAGTGGAGATACAGTTGCAGGGTTTGGATTCCAAGTGGATTAGGTTAGTCAAGCCAAGCCTTTCTTGCTTCAAAATGCAGGAATAGCCATAGGCCAGTAAAGTTGTCATCAAATTTATTTAATTTGTGTAATTTGTAAATTATTTCATATATTAAAAATTTATTAATGTGCAACTTAAATAAGAATGACTTTGAGTTCTACGGCATAAAAAAATTATCTCAAAAAAATTAGGAATAATATGTTAAAAAATGAAAATAAAAGTCAACATATCCGATGCACATGACTCTCCACTTTACTGAAGTTTGAAGAAAGTCATAATATACGCAATCTTTTCTTTATATTTTTATACAAAGACTGTTTTCGTAACTTGATGTTATGATCATATGGTCATAAAAGAGCAACTTTACCACTCCGAGGGTTTAATATGTCTTGCATTTTTTGCATGTTTTACCCACTTGGTGTTCTAATAATTCTCATATCTCACCATTAAATCTTATAATACCCTTTAAATTATTACACATTTAATAAATTAACAGACATATATAATAATTTATAAATTATGTATTTTGAATAAATTAGAGATATGTAATGAGTTCAAATCAATCTGTACCGGAGATCCAAGGCTTTTTGTTTGTAGAAAGCTTCAATGTCATGCTCTTGAATATGAAAGTGTGATATAAGCACATTAAAGTTTACACGAGCTCTTTATGAGACATTAATCAACGGACCAGATTATCTATTTCACTTACTTAGTTTCACCTCCTCTTATCTACATATTTACGGGAGATTCAAAAAATATGTGAACGAAATAGAATGGCATAGAATATGATTAGGATAAGTGAAACGGGTGATTTCATTCCTTAATCTACACCCATTTTTGCCATTACCATCATAAAGAAATTTATTATTTATTGCTTTTGGTTTGGAATTGGAAGGTCTAAATTGTTTGAGATTTTTACTTTTCTAGGGTTAATTGTAAAAAAACTTAAATTTTACTTAATTTTGTAATAATAACCTGAATTTTAAAAATAACACAAATATTCTAAATTTTAGTATTTAATAAAAATAATTCGACGTTACATTCTTTATTAATATAAATAACATGACTAGCTATGTAAAATTGACAATTTTTTTACATAATTGTTGCATATTGTTTGTCAATTTTATTATTTAATAAACCAAAAATATAAAAAACCTAAAAATAATTATGAACTACTTCATGATAATTTTAAAATCTTTGATATTTTTAATTTATTAAGTAATAAAAGTACAAATACATTATATGACAACATCATGTAAAATAAATATTAATATAACGTGATTCGACGTGTTATCCACATTAATGAAAAATTTAACATCGGATTATTTTCATTTAAAATTAAAAATTAAAACATTACATTGTCATTTTTTAAAAGTTAGGATTAATATTATAAAATTAAGAAAATTTTGAATTTTTAAATAATTAACACTATTTTTTTATCCTTTTAAGTTTCTCAAAGTAAGTGGTGGTGCAAGGTTTCTTTGTCTCTCCATCTTATGTCTTCTTATCAAAGCATCTCTTTTTTTAGGTACTAACAAATGAGAGAATATGAGATTTAATGATGATTATGGGACCCTTTGTGGAAACAAGGCTTTTTGTTATTCTTTTGCTTAAATCCTTTCAAATGTGTGAGTGATTAGTCCCTTAGATCACATGCAACTCTTAATTATCCTCTTTACTTTTCCAAATCACCAAAAGGACTTGTTCAATTTTTCTAAGTGTTCATCATGCTCAAACAAAGTGACTCTCCAGTTAGCCTATGCAGCTTTTTATCTTTGTCAAAAAGTGAAGTTACTGTATAGTTATTTCAATTTAGGATTAGAGTCGATTGGAGCTATTTGATGAAGAGTACGTAATATCATTTTTCTCTTTTTATCGATCATTATTTATTTATTTATAGGAGTATTTAAATAAAAAACCTTCTCTATGATTATAAAAGGGCAATTAGGGTTAATATTATAGTTCAAGTTGGATTCGACCCAAAATCAGTTGATTAAATTTGAAATTGAGTTTGAGTTTAAGAGGTTCAGTTTATTAATAAAAAATGGGAGAACAAAACATAATGTTCATAGAAGGCAACCTTTCTACACGAGAAAACTTAAATATATAACTCTACTTAGAAATAAAAAACTAAAAAACCTTGAAAGCTAAGTAAAATAAATTGATCTTCAAGTTGTGCCTCTCATTCTTGTAAGTTCACAAATGCTTGCCATAGTGTCGGAAATACTTCTTTCGTATGAATTGTACAATCATGCAGGCTGCAGCTATATGGGTAAGCTTGGGGGCCTGTTTTACTTTTGTTGTTTCTATCATTTTTTAACTCATCTTATTTATATATTTATGTAGGGTCAAATTACTTATTTCACTTTTGCTATTCCTATCGGCTATGTGCAGTGTATTTTGATAGCTCTCCATATACTATTGGTCACTTCATACGTGATAAATAAATTCATCTGAATTGTTATAAGTTAATAAAACGATATAAATAATTCTTTTCTAACATATGGAAAAGTAATTCAATAAAGAGTTTAATTGAACTTAATTCACTATTTTTATTATTATTTTCTTTATTAGAATTATAACATATTTTCAATCAAAAAAACTTTTTATAAAACAATTTTTTTAGTTGATAAACATGGGATAATATATTAGTTGAAAATAAGTAGAAATTAACACAAACTCATTATTTGAAAAAAAAAAAGGTAAGCAACGTAAATCATAACACAAATATCAGAAATTAGAGGCAATAATTTTGGAAACTTTAATAAATATGTGAGGAAAATATAGTTCTATTTAAATAATCTATAAATAGATAACTTCCTTTTTAAAAAATATAATGTTTTAAAAACTGAACAGACTCAACCAATTTAACAGTAAAAATCTTGAATCAGTCAAAATTTCGGTTTGATTTTCTATTTGTTGGTTTGATTTAGTTTAATAATTAAAAATTGATCAATTTATCGATTAATTAGCTAATTTTCTTAAACTAATCAACTTTTATAAATTAAAATAATTTAATTATTTTTTATT
>JAOQMP010000007.1:30093588-30105329 GCA_027563575.1 Erythroxylum pedicellare
AAAGAAAGGGCAAAACCGTCAAAAACAAAGGCAAGAAGCGTTAAGAGCGGGAATTGGGACAAAATCACGCGTGAGATGGGGCACGCCCTCATCATTCATCGTGCTCCTTCGTTCCTTACTCCTTTGATGATGATCATCATCATCCATGTTTCTAAGTGTGGGGTCACGCGCATCACGCAGGCGAGGAGGCATGAACAGGCACGTGCCAAGTTACTTTCAAATTATTATTATTATTTATTAAAATAAAAGCAAAAGACAATTTTATTCCTTTTTTCAAATAATTGGTATTATTGACCGCCTGCAGTTGCTAAATCCAACTGAAGGGTATTAAGGAGACAAAAAGTTGAATTGTTGGGTCCCACACGCTTATCACTCCCCACTGCGTCCCACTCCACCGCTTCCCTTTTGATAATTTATACATAACATCATACATACGATACAAGTGAATTTGTGTTCATACCGTGGACGTTTTGGTACTTTCGCTCCACTCTTACATATTTTTAATTTATTTTAAAATTTAAAATATTTTAAAATAGATCAAAAGTAGAAGATTATTTTGCCTGAAATTTCTATAATGCCCTCGCGGGAGACCAGTATAGTATAATGCCACGTTAAGTACATTTCTTCCTAGGACCGCCCAAAACACTTTGTTTCTTTCCTTTCCTGTTATGTTCTGCCCCTTCCTTTTATTTTTTTAATAAAAAGAAAATATAGGGATAACTTTTTACTTATTTAATAGCAAAAATATATATAATATTATAGAAATATATTTAAAAAAGAACCCAGTTGTTTTCATTCGTTCTAAGTTCGAACAGTATGTTATTAGGATGTTATCGGCTTGATCTGACCCATTGGCTTACTTCGCGGATATAAAAACATTATATCCCAAACTAAAAATGCATTATTCAGATAATAGATGATATAATGAAGTGCATAATGATACTAGAAACTTAAATTGCAAGGTACAAGAAGCATGTGCTCTTCTACTAACAATCATAATAGTACCAAATGCCTTGGGAACCATCATAGTTCCAATGTATTAACCTTCCCCAAATGATGGTACACAAGCATTTTGCTTGTTCAAGGATCTTTCGTGTATAATTTTATATAATCTCTGAGTGTTATCAGTTTAGTTGAAATAAAGTAAATAAGCAAAAATGAAGTTTTACCATAATCCAACTAACTTTCAACTTAACATATCAAGTTGGATAAGCCAAATTTGAAGCAAAAACAAGAAATGGGTACGGTATTATTGAATCATTGTAAAAGTTGGGGAAAAGATGTTGGCCGGATGTATTGTGATGATTCACTTCTAAGTTAATATACCGATGATACAAAAGAAGATGATTACGTCCTGCCAACTTTGTCGTTATCTTAAGGGATGCCTTGGACAAAGGATAATAACAAACAAAGTAAATGATAAGCATGTTCAATCCTTTTCACAAAGTCAAACCAGGCAATGAAAGCCTGGCCTCACAAGAAGATATGATAATAGTATACATTAAGCTGTATTAATTGGACATTAATGACACAGGATCTTGGTTGGAGAATATAATGTCTTGTGCAGTGTCCTGTACTGTACCTCCATGTTATGAATGAATGGATTATACTCCGTAGTTACATACTCCAAGTGGTTAAAAATTTATGATCCCAAGGTGAAAAAAGAGCGTGAAATAGCATGACAAAGATGGCTCTTCTGGGTTCTGACGAGCCACTATTCTCTTACAGGTGCTATAATTGTATTGGCCTATCCAGGATGAGCGTGCTTTGAAATGGTAGTAAATGAAAATGGTTTTTCTTTTTTTACAAAAGTTGAAATCTTGAAGAATGGTGAGATGAAAACAATTACCCAATTAGGGTGTTTCAACAATGATTAAGCCTAAGGAAGGAGGAAAATTGACACTGTTCGTGGTTTGTGGAGATACGTGTTCTGAGAAGAAGGTAGTGTATGTATGGGATGGTGGTCCAGGAGGCTAGCCTCTGTCAGGGTTCACCTGGAAACTCCACAGTGGAGAATGTTGGAGAAACACTTTAAAAATATGTTTGGTTCTTGAGAAATTGGTGGGAAATTGAAATGACTTTCTTGGATCCTGTGAGACACAAACACTGTTACACACCAAATTTTTAAAGAGAAAAATAAAAAAATCTGATAAAGCAAACAAGGAATGATGAAAAGTAAAAACAAAAAGAAGGGAAAAGAAACCAAGAAAACCAAAAGTATGTGGGAGAGCAGACAAAGGAGAAATACTTACTAAAGAGAAAGATGGTGGAACTGTTGTGTAGTGTAGAGTGACACAGGCTCTTATTAACACACCAAACAGCAAGAGACGAGACTCTTGGCAGTAGTGGTTACTCTTTCCCTCTCTTCTTTCTCTCTCTGTAGCATTTCTCCAGCAAATAATCATTGATCATGAAACACTCTCAGTGCTCAGCACTCAAAAAAAGCATCATCATCTCCGCTCATCAAAACCAGCCTTCCCTTAAATTTGCTTCTCTTAGCCTTGCTCATCTGTCAACCAAAATCTCCATATCCTAGGTAACCATGAAACCTCATTTTCTCTTCTTTCTCTTCACATTCATTTTCTTCTATAGACCATGGTTAGTGCTTTCTGCTACAGCCTTGCCTCTACAACTTCGTGCTCTCCTTTCTTTGAAGTTCTCGTTAAAAGATCCGCATGACACATTCCAGGAATGGGACCTAAGTCCTAGCTTCTCCAAGTCTGATTCACAAGAGCCAATTTGGTGTTCATGGGTTGGTGTCAAATGCAATCCCAAAACAGGTCAAGTCACATCCCTTAATCTTTCCCAACGAAATCTCTCAGGTATTATTCCAGCGGAAATCCGATACTTGAAGAGCTTACTCCACCTGAATTTGAGCAGAAATTCTTTTGATGGTCAATTCCCACAAACCATTTTTGAACTAACTGACATTAGGACACTTGATATAAGCCATAACCTCTTCAACTCAACTTTCCCACCTGGGATTTCCAAGCTCAAGTTCCTGAGACACTTCAATGCATATAGCAACAGCTTCACTGGACCACTACCAAAAGAATTGGTCTTTTTACACTTTTTGGAGCAGCTAAACCTCGGTGGTAGTTACTTCGATGGAGAGATTCCGATGAGCTATGGGACTTTTCCGAGATTGAAGTTTCTTAACTTAGCTGGGAATCAACTTCAAGGGCCACTGCCACCACAAGTAGGATTCTTGAGCCAGCTCGAGCACATGGAGATTGGATACAATATCATGTTCTCAGGCAGAGTACCGGAGGAGTTCGCATTGTTAACTAATCTTCAGTACGTGGACATCTCGAATTGCAGCCTCTCCGGTGAGCTCCCTCAAGGAATTGGAAACTTAACAAAGCTGGAGTACTTACTGCTTTTCTCGAACAATTTAACAGGCGAAATCCCAGTAAGTTTTGAGAACCTAAAAGCTCTGAAGATTTTTGATTTGTCAGATAATGGATTATCAGGCATTATTCCAGAAGGTTTATCTTCTTTAAAAGAGCTAACCAGATTGAGCCTGATGAAGAATGAATTAACCGGAGAAATACCACAAGGAATTGGTGAGCTTCCAAACATGGACACACTATTACTGTGGGACAATTCGCTCACCGGAATTCTCCCTCAAAAACTGGGCTCCAACGGAAAATTACAATGGCTCGATGTGTCATCCAACTCGCTTACTGGTCCCATCCCACCAAATCTTTGTCAGGGAAATAAGCTTTTCAAGCTCATACTCTTCTCTAACAACTTCATCGACAAAATCCCACCTTCACTCGCTAACTGCACCTCACTGGCAAGGTTTAGAATTCAAAACAATCAACTCAACGAGTCGATCCCAAGCGGTTTCGGCCTCCTGAAGAACCTAACATTCATGGACATAAGCAACAACAACTTAACCGGCACAATCCCTCTGGATCTCGGCAATGCACCAGAACTACAGTACATCAACATCTCAGGAAACTCATTCCACAGCGCTCTTCCAACAAATATCTGGAATGCACCGAATCTTCAGATATTCTCCGCCAGTAGGTCCAAAATCGTCGGTGAAGTCCCCGACTTTATCGGTTGCAACAGTGTGTACAGAATCGAACTGCAAGGAAACTCTCTCAACAGTACAATCCCCTGGGACATTGGTCATTGCGTGAAGCTTCTATCCTTAAATTTAAGCAGCAACTCGCTCACCGGAATAATCCCCTGGGAGATATCAACGTTGCCGGCGATAACGGCGGTTGACCTCTCCCACAACCTCCTCACCGGGACGATTCCCTCCAATTTCGAAAACTGCACCACATTGGAGACCTTCAACGTGTCCTACAACCGCCTAATCGGTCCTATCCCGAACACTGGTTCGATATTCCGTAACCTACATCCATCGTCGTTCTCCGGAAATGAGGGACTGTGCGGAGGCTTGTTGGCCAAACCATGCCCCGCCGATACATTAGAGGCTGGGGAGCTGGAAGTACGCCGGCGACAAGAGCCGAAGAAGACGGCGGGGGCTATCGTGTGGATCATAGCAGCAGCGTTCGGAATCGGACTCTTCGTGCTCGTCGCCGGGACAAGGTGTTTCCACGCAAACTATAACCGGAGGTTCATGAACGACCACCGCGAGATCGGGCCGTGGAAAATAACCGCTTTTCAGCGGTTAAACTTTACGGCTGATGATGTGTTGGAGTGCTTGTCAATGAGCGATAAGATCCTGGGGATGGGGTCCACAGGGACGGTGTACAAAGCAGAGATGCCAGGTGGCGAGATCATAGCGGTGAAGAAACTGTGGGGCAAGCACAAGGAGAGCATCCGACGGAGGAGAGGGGTGTTGGCAGAGGTGGACGTGTTAGGGAACGTGAGACACAGGAACATAGTGAGATTGTTAGGGTGTTGCAGCAACAGGGAGTGCACGATGCTGCTCTACGAGTACATGCCTAATGGGAATTTAGACGATTTATTGCATGGGATAAACAAGGGAGAGAACTTAGTCTCTGATTGGGTTACGAGGTACAAGATTGCCCTAGGTGTGGCTCAGGGGATTTGCTATCTCCACCATGACTGTGACCCGGTGATCGTTCACCGTGATCTTAAGCCTAGTAATATTCTATTGGATGGTGAGATGGAAGCCAGAGTAGCCGATTTCGGGGTCGCTAAGTTGATCCAGAGTGATGAGTCCATGTCTGTCATCGCCGGATCTTACGGCTACATCGCACCAGGTCAACAACAGTTTCTTCATTTTCATTTTTAAGTATAATTCCTTTTGTCGGATGATTGAAACGTCCACTTGCAGTGTCAAATCTGTCAAAGACTTGACATTGAAAAGATGATAAAACTCTTTTGTCGGGTCGGGTATTAGTATTTGAGTTATATTATACCGACCCATAATGATAATACCTTCTCTTTTTACTTTTATTTCCTTCTTTTCCTTTTAATAAAGCATATGGGGTAGGACTAATTAACCATACTTTCAAAGATAAGTGAGTCCTATAGTGTCATTGTAGTAATATTACGTAGAATAACAACAAAAGCTATGTTGATGAAAGTTTAGAAACACAGAGTGTTACTGAATCTGATAGGACCCTCCATGAAATGATTCTTAATATCCTTCTATTCATTGTGCTTTTGATGTTTTTTTTCCAAATGGTATGATTGATTTGGTTTATGTTTTTCTCTCCCAGAATATGCTTACACTCTACAAGTTGACGAGAAGAGTGATATTTATAGCTTCGGGGTAGTATTAATGGAGATTTTAAGTGGTAAAAGATCGGTTGACTCGGAATTTGGAGATGGTAATAGCATTGTGGATTGGATTAGGTCTAAGATCAAGGCGAAGGATGGTATAAATGATATTTTAGACAAGAATGCCGGAGCTTCAATACCGTCGGTGAGGGAGGAAATGATGCAAATACTTAGGATTGCTTTGTTATGTACTAGCCGGAATCCGGCGGATCGGCCGTCGATGAGGGACGTGGTTTTAATGCTACAGGAAGCGAAGCCGAAGAGGAAGTTGCCGGAAGCCATTTTTGGCAGTAACGGTGGTGATAATCTGATTACTGCCGAGTGTGATGTTGAAGAAAAACCTAATGGGGAGTGTTAATATCATCAATTTTTACTACTAACTTTTTTTATTTTTTTTTTCTTATTTTCAAAAGGGGTGGGGGCGATTGGTATAGGATATGTGATTTTTACTTTATTTTGAATGGAATTTTCAAGTGTTCTTGTTCTATTTTGTGCTTGGGACACCATATATTTTTAATTTGGCATATAAAATTAATAATTAAAAATCAAAAATTAAAACTAAGAGTTGTATTGTCATACAACTTGTATTTTTTTAGTAAAATAGAAAATTAAAGTGACAATTATGAAATTAAATGAAAAATTACCCAAATAAAATTTAAGGCTTAAATTGTTCAATAGATAGATAAAAAAATTATCTTTAATTTAAAGTTTATTTGAAAAAGAGGTTGTTAAAAAAATTAATTAATTAATTTTGGTTTATTAAAATCAATTATAAGTTTTTATTTTATATTTGGTTAATTTCACATAGTCATTTTGTAATTTAAATTTTTTATTTAAATTTTCAGATAATTATCATTTATTTTTATAGTATTATTTAGTTATTTTATATATTTTTCGTTAAATTTCTGTTCCTATATATTGAACTTAACAATTTTAACACTACATCGTTTTGTGTAATAAAATAGATAAAAATAATTATATGATAATTAAATAATATGATAAGCGATAAATAATCAATTCAAAATTATAAAAATTAAAACAACAAGATTAAATTACAAAAAAATTAATAGATTTAACTATTTTATATTTAAATACTTATCCTTTAATCTGATTTGGTTCAAATATAATCTTTTTATCTTTACCTTAAGCAATAGGCCTAATTGATTTAACATAATTTAGATTTAGGTTCAAGTATTAAAATTTAACTTGACTTAAAATTAAAATTAATTTTTTAAAAAAATCTAATCAATCATGGTAAATTAGTTCAAGTTTGGATCGATATTACCTAAAATTAGTAGATCATACTAAATTTAATAAGATTTGCATATACTGATCTCATGAGAATGAATTATATGAAGAGACGATCTCTTTCTTAAAAAAAAGTCTTCATGGTATTTGAGCATACCCCAAACCCATCTAGTATTGAAATACCTTACATCATAACTTTGTAAATCTCGTACTGTGTCAAATGAAACAGTCAATAGTAACCCGCAACCCATCATCATGAATCACGATAGTGCTCTTTTTCCCATCATTATCATCCTTAACAAAACCAACTACCTCCTATGGTCCCAACTCATGGAAATGTGAATCATTGTATACAACAAAATTGGATATTTGACTGGAGCTGTAGAGAAACCGAACGAAGGAGACCCTAAATTGGCCATTTGGATTACTGACAACCAAATAGTTCATAGTTGGCTTATTGAAACCATGAGTCCGACCCTTATGCGTTGGTTTATCCGATTGCCTACTGCAAAGGATATATGGGATGCTCTTGCTTGTATGTTTTATGATCCTAGAGATGAAATTGTGATCTTCGAACTCAACAAGAAGTCATTTACAACAAAGCAGAATGGAAGGCCGCTATCTGTGTATTACATTGAATTGGTTGTGATCTTCCAAGAGATCGACCATCGCACCAGAGAACAAGCAGAGTCGGTCGTCCCAGGTGTAGTACAAGTACGTACAACAATAACAAGGTTACGGGTTCATATCTTTCTTACAGGATTCGACCCTGAATTTGATCAAGTGCGAAACGAGATACTTCGAAAGAAGCTCGACTAGATGTGGAAAGCATGTATGCATACGTTCAGAGAGAATCTCATCAATGCCAAGTAATGAATAGTGATCAAGCACCAGTTGATAGTACTGTTCTTCTTGCAAAACAGACACACCAAGGGCTCAACCCTGGAACTTCGAAGCCGAAGGGTTGGAAGAATGAATCCTTGATATGTTCTAACTGTGGCAAGACAGGTCACTCGAAGCCTAAATGCTACGAACTCATTGGCTACCATGAATGGTGGGATTTCTCTAAGAAGCCCATGAGAAAAATCAATCCAAAAGCCATAAATACTCACTCTAACGACATACCCAACTTTACTACACCTGAGCTTGACTCAATAAACCCAACTGCTAATGTACTTCTTCATAATGCAACTGGTAAGGAAAAATTTCCAATCTCACATAATAAATGGATTATTGGCTCAGGCACCTCGGATCACATGACGAATGATGTCAAACTATTAGCTCGAGTACAACCTCATTCAAAGTCATATGTATCCACAACAAATGAAGAAGAAGAAAGTATCTAAAGATAGGGCTCATGTCGCATCTCCAAAAATATAAAATTGGATACAGTTCTTTTTATTCCATCACTAGATTACAATTTAATGTCTATCATTCGAATCACTACTACGTTATCTTACATAGTAACATTTTGACCTTCATTCTGTGTAATTCCAGGACATTCTAACTTGGAGGATCATTAGTTATGGTGTTAGACGAGGCAATCTTTATTACCTAGATCTAGAACCAAGTGAATCGGTATGAGCAAATAATGTGGTTAAGGATATAACATAAGCAGATATGTGGCTGTGGCATCATCGTTTGGGTCATCTTTCCTTTGGATATCTAAAAAAACTAAAGCCTAGTTTGTGTTCTAAGGTGAATAATTCCAAATTCCATTGTGAAACTTGTGAACTTACAAAGAGTAATTGTGTTTGTTATGCACCCAGTATGAATAAAAGCAATGAACCTTTTACGATTATTCATTCTGATGTTTGGGGCCCTGCGAGCATACCCTCTTTTTCGAATGCCCATTATTTTGTCACTTTTATTGATAAATGTAGTAGAATGGTGTGGATTTCTTTACTTAAGAAAAAAGTGATGCTTTCCAAGCTTTTCGGGATTTTTATAAAATGGTGCAAGTGTAGTATAAACGAAATATTGGAATATTGCAAATAGATAATGGAATAGAATATGTAAACCCTGTGATGGTTGAATTTCCTCATGACCATGGAATTAAGCACCAAACCTCATGCTCTTACACTCCTCAACAAAACGAATTAGCCAAACGTAACAATCGATATCTCTTTGAAGTGGTTCGTGCCTCACTTTTTGGTATGAATATGCCTCGAACCTATTGGGCTGTGAAATCTGCTACTTATTTGATAAATCGAGTTCCCTCCAGCTCCTTGGATTTCCAAACTCCACTACAAAAGTTGCATTCTCTATTAAAGATTCTACACATGCCAAATCTAGAACCCTTTATTTTTGGTTACATAACTTATGTCCACATCCCTCAACCTCTACGTGGCAAACTGGATCCATGTGCTATCAAGTGCATTTTTTTTTACTACTCATAATTCCAGAAAGGTTGCAGGTGTTAACGCATACCGTGGAAGGATTGATGATGATTTGATGGAGTTTTCGATGGGTGTTTTGTTTTGGTGTGTTTTCGACCTTGAGGAATTAAGAACGATGAAAATTTTGAATTTAACAAACAAGAAAAATAAGGACACGCAAGGTTTGATTTCTACGACACCTCTTGGAAACTTATTTCAAACAATCCCGATGATCAAAATAAAACTCAGAGAAACGAACAATCGACACACCACAATTGGGGAAGCAATTGATAAGTGAAAGATGGTTTGAAAGGTGACAAGAACAAGAGAATAATGTTTCTCCCTATTGAAGCCGACGACTTTTCAACAATTATGTTCTAAAAAGTTCTGAAAATTTTGACCTAAAAACACATATTTATACCTAGTTTAAATAATAAAAGATTGGGCTAAAATATATCGTAGCCCAAAGAAACAAAGTCCAAAAACTAAATAAATAGGTATGATGTGTTGCGCCACTACTGGATCCGTATGCATTTGGGCTTAAGTGATGAAGCATTAAAATAGCCCAAATCTTCTTATCTTTAAGCTCCAAGTCTGGTCCAAGGATTTGAGTTAAATGGGTTAGTTTGGGCTCAATTCCGTTAAATTCTCCTCAATAGGCTTGGAGCTCGCCAACCTCTCAAGATAAAAGCCCACATACGTATAAAAAGCCTTTTTAAGTCTCTTGGTCCTAACTTTGGTCATGGGCCCTTTTGGCATGGCTAGCTCTCTGCCTGGTCCTGCTCGATGATCCATAGCCCCGCTCACATTAGTCGTTCCTCCTCAAGAAGATTCGTCATCGAATCTGAGTCCATATCAAAAGGAGAAAGATCAACAATATTAAAAGTAGCGGACACATTATACTTACCTGGAAGATCAATTTTATAGGCGTTGTCATTAACCCGCGCCAACACTTGGAATGGACTATCATCCCTAGGATCCAACTTGGATTTCCTCTGTGTAGGAAACCTATCCTTCCTCAGATGCACCCAAACCCAATCTTTAGTGCTATATATCAAAATGTCATCAAAGTAAACAACCACAAATCTACCAAGAAATGCACGCAAGACATGATTCATCATCCTCATAAAAGTGCTGGGTGCATTAGTTAAACCAAATGGCATAATTAACCACTCATACAACCCATATTTAGTTTTAAAAGCAGTTTTCTATTCATCTCCTGGTTTCATTCTAATATGGTGGTATTCACTTTTCAAGTCAATCTTTGTAAAGATACATGCACCATGCAATTCATCAAGCATATCATCTAACCTAGGAATAGGATGGCGATACTTTACAGTGATTTTATTCACAAACTCTACAGTCCACACCCATCCTCTAGATTCTATCTTTCTTTGGCACCAGCAATACAGGCACAGCGCAAAGACTCAAGCTCTCCCTCACATCTTTCTCTAGTAGCTCATCCACTTGCTTTTGAAGTTCCTTTGTCTTCTCAGGATTGCTCTTATAAGCTGGGCAATTAGGAATCTGAGCTTCAAGCATAAAATCTATCTGGTGCTCTATGCCTCTTAAGGGTGGCAATTCCTTGCGCATCTCCCCAGGAAAGACATCTAAATAATCCTGCAAAGAGATGAAAATACACTAGGCAAAGAATCAAAAGGGTTAGTATTAGAAACTAAACACTCTCTATGCCTAACTATCACAAGTTCTTTCTTCTCTCCAGTTGCTCTCCTCAAGTCTTTTCCTCTAGCATACAAACTCACTCTTTTCTCTTTCTTTTCACTCTTCTTTTCTCTCCCTAAATTTTTCTCTCCTGCATATCCCACTTTCTTTTCCTCACCTGTGTAGTCACTCCCTATTGGGCCAATCTCTTTTTTCTTTTGGGCCTCTTTTCTCTCATCATTTTTCTTTATCTCACTACCTAAACCCTCCTCTCTTTGCAAAGCTTTAACTTGGTCTAGGTAGATCTCATGAGGCGATAAGGGTAATAAAGTGAAGTTCTTACCCTTGAACTTGAATGAGTACTTGTTTGTGTACCCATCACGTGATACTCCCCATCAAACTGCCAAGGCCTCCCCAATAGCAAATGTCCTGCCTCCATAGGTATCACATCACACAACACCTCATCTTTATATCTCCCTACAGAAATGGCACTAGTACCTGTCTAGTCACCTTCACATCCACACTATCATTAAACCACTATAAATTATATGGCTCTGGATGTTTCATACATATCAAGCCCAATTTCTCCACCATAGTTCGACTAGCCCCATTGGTATAACTACCTCCATCTATGATCAAGTTACACACCTTTCCACCCACCAAACACCTTGAATGGAATAGGTTCTCCCTCTGATCCAAAATCTCATCTCTAACTCTAGCACT
>JAOQMP010000007.1:30227395-30238464 GCA_027563575.1 Erythroxylum pedicellare
GCATGTCCTTCTGCTGCTTTTAACATTGTCGTCTTTGCTGATTCTTCACTTGGCTTGTTTCTTCTTTAGTTTTCTTTATATTTATCTTGTCTTTTAATTTCCTTCGTCTTGCTCCATAAAGACAAGTAAATTTTGATCTTTAAAAAATAACCCAAATGTAGTACTTTTAACTCACTTTAATTTATTTGCTTCCAAATTATCCTAAAATCATATATAAATTAACGTGAGTATCTTAAGCATTTTTTGTATCATTAATCACTAAGTGTAAACGATTAAATACATCATCAATTAAACACATATCAGTTGGGGTTTTCATCCGATCGATCAAGGGGTTCCTAATTGAGTCAATTCTATGGGTTTCATATCATTTGGTACCAGAGCTTTGGCTCAGTTTTAGGTTCCTATCCATTATTCTTTTCATCTTCATTTATTTTTATTGTTTCTTTGCTGTTTTAACTTTCTATTTACTTTTGTCCTTGTTTCCCTTCTACTGTTTATGTCGCTCCTTATTTTATCGTTATCGTTTCGTTACTGTTTGTTAACATCGTCTTCGTTGTTATTATTTCATAATTTTATTTCAATTCATACTTTCTGTTATATTTGTAGTTAGTTTTTTATTAAGATTGTTCCAATGAAAAAAAGTTAGAAAAATCCAAAAAATAAAAAGATCTGAAAAATAAAAAAAGTCTTAAAAGATGTGCTTTGTTGACTCATTGATCATAATTTGCTGAGATTGTGGACAGTTCATCTTGAAGTGTTTTTACGATTATAAGTTGTTAACGAAAGAAGTTTGTTGGAATTTGTGAAGATTGGTGATTAACATTAAAAATTATGTGGATTGTTAGAAGTTATTTTGCATTATTGCTTGAATTGAAATTGAAATTCTTGAAACTTGAACAACGAAACTTTGAAAAACTAATTCCTATTAAAAAATTTCTCCTTCAATCCTTTGAATTTCTTTGGTTCTTGATCCATACAAGTTACTTTTCATTTCTCTCTTATTGCTTCCTTTTGATTTCTTCAATTTTATTTTATAAGAGTGTCACTTTCAATTTGATTGTCCTTGATTTGTTTGGAATTTTGATTAGCAAATAATTTCGGGAAAGAATCAAGAGTGGTAAAAGACAAGAGTGATTTACATCAAAAGAAAAGGCCAAAAAAAAGAGCGAAATATAAGTGAATCATCATCTATTCGAGTGAAACACATAAGGGAGTGAGTGAGGTGAAAAATGTAAGGGAGTGAGTGAGGTTTCTTTTAATCTAACCTTATTTCACTTGTTTTTCTTATTACTTTGTAATATCTAAGGCAGGTGATGAAAGGAATTCAGAAGACCTAGCCATAACTTTAAAGGCTTTACAAGAACAAAAGGCCCGAATGAAGCTTGCATTTGAAAGCTATGGAGAGAGGTTAGAATGCTTAAAGGCTCCAAAATGAGGTCAGCCAACACCACCATTGACCAACCAACCTGAATTTAAGGATTTTGAAACTAAAACGAACATGGAAAAGTGGGATAGATATCAAACTAGGGAGGTATACGACAAGAGGTCGAAGAAGAGGTGGCATGCCTAGAAGAGAACCAAGAGCTAGGGAAGAAGCTGATAGAACCCTGAGCAGTATAAAAATGAAGATTCCTTCTTTTCAAGATCAAAGTAATCTAGACTAATATTTTGAGTGTGAAAGAAAGCTGGAGCTTTTGTTTGATTGTCATAACTATTCAGAAGAAAAGAAGGTCAAATTAGCAGCTATAGAATTTACAGACTATGCCATAGTTTGGTGGGATAAGGTTCAAATTAACAGAAGAAGAAATGGTGAGAGACCTATCCAAACTTAGGATGAAATGAAGGTTGTCATAAGAGTAAGATTTGTTCCTAGTCATTATTATAGGGAACTGCATCGAAGACTCCAAAACTTAAAACAGGGGTCTAAGAGTGTTGAAGAGTGCCATAAAGAAATGGAAATGGCTATGATCAGGGAAGATGTTGTAAAAGACCGAGAGGCTACTATGGCTAGATTCTTGGGTGGGATGAATAGGGAAATTGCTGACATAGTTGAGCTACAACATTATATGGAGATTGAAGATATGGTTAATGTTGCCATGAAAGTAGAGAGACAATTTAGTTACTAAAAATGAGCTAGACAGTCTCAATTCAGTAATAGTGAGGGATCACCGTAGAAGGCAGGCTATAAGAGAAGTAGGGAAGGCAGGAATTCGTCTAAGTTCAAAGATGATAGGTTTACTTCAAAATCTAAAGAATACGAGTACACACCTAAAGAAAAGAGCATAACTTTTTAGAAGAATAAAGAAACCACTCTAGTGACCACTAGCAGCAAAACAAATTGTTTCAAATGCCAAGGGTATGGCCACATAGCTTCTCAACGTCCTAACAAGAGAGCTATGATCATAAAAGATGATGGGGTCATTAAAATAGATGGAGAGGAGATAGATCCAAAAATGCCACCATTGGAAGATGCAAGTGATGAGAATATCCAGAGCATAGAGATTTACTAGTAGCAAGGAGAGCTTTAAATTTGTAGGCTAAGTATAATGCTCCAGAAGAATAGTGGGAAAAATATCTTTTACACTAGATGCAATGTAGATGGGAAGGTATGTATTCTAGTTATTGATGAAGGTAGCTATACTAATGTTGCTAGAACTTACTTAGTGGAAAAGCTTGGATTGTTGTTATTGAAACACCCCAAGCTGTACAGGCTACAGTGGATAAATGATTGTGGCGAGGTCAAAGTGACTAAGCAGGTGGTTATGCCATTTACCATTGGCAAGTATTCTAATAAGGTTTTATGTGATGTGATTCCGATGCAAGTAGGCCATATACTTTTGGGTCGAGCTTGGGAGTATGACCGTAAGATCTCACGTAATGGTTATCTAAATACTTATTCTTTTCCTAAAGATGGAAGTCTTGTCACCCTCAAGCCATTATCTCCTAAAGAAGTATACGAAGATCAGCTGAAGCTTAGACAAAAAGAGGAGTCAGAAAAAGCAAAGAGAGTTGAGCTGAACAAACACAATAGGGAAAAGGGAAAAATGAGAGTGAGAGGGGAAAGGGAAACACTGAGTGCAAGCAAGATAAGAAAGTGAGCTTATATGCGAGAGGTAGAGATTTTAGTGATGCTTATAACGAAAAAAAATCACTTGTAATGTTAATGTACAAGGAAACTTGTTTTAGTGCTACTAACCTTGATGATTGTTTGCCTATCTTTTTCCAGGAATATAGTGATATTTTTCTAGAGGAACTTCTAAAAGGTTTGCCGCCCATCAGAGGGATTGAGCATTAGATTGACTTGATGCCTACAGTTTTTGAAAAGATAAATGACAATGCCTACAAATTGGATCTTCGAGGTGAGCAAGGTGGCATTAACGCGTCATTTAATGTTTCTGGTTTATCTCCTTTTACCATTGTAGATTTGAGGATGAATTTTTTTCATGAAGGGGAGGATGATGTGAGCTAAAGAGAGAGTTAAAAGACGAGTCAACTATTGGATGACCTATTGACTATTTCAAAAGGCCCGATTACTCATGATAATGCTAAGAGGCTTAGAGAAGCTTTTGGTGGGCTTATATGTACCATGGTTGAAGAAGAAAAGGCCTTTGAAGATCAAGTTACAATCAATAACATCAAGGCAATAACACTCTTCACGTGCTCTGACTTGGGCTGAAATTCTAACATTGATTCAGGCTGAATCAGCCAAACTGACCAACAAAAATTATATATTTTTGACTTAGCTTTCTAACGGTATAAGATTTGCCTTAATCAGAGGTCCGTAGCCCAAGATATGCTCAATTTACTAAAGGTTGTTTTGCCAAAAAATTGTTTACAACTTCTTACGTGACTTTTCATTTTTCTAGTAGGCTTTTAGTTTTTAGGCCCGCTTTTTGAGACTTAAAAAGGTTGTTTTCTTCACTTACTATTTAGATTACGTTGAGAATAGTTTTAGGTCACTTTGTGAGGGATTCAATCCTGAAATTCTCTACAAACCAATTTTACGAACCTATCAAGTGATTAGTTGGATTATTTGTGGCATTTTTTGATATCTTTGTGCGTTTTGGTTTCTAATCGCATTGTTAATCTTGGGTCAAGGCGTCAAAGGATCTTCCAACAACTTTGAATTCTTGGGTGGGGTTTTGATTCGATGCATCAAAGGTTTCCTAATCGAGTCGATTCTAGGGGCTCCACGTCACCTATTTGATGCTATCAACGAAATTCTTTTAAGCTCCTAGCATATTTTTAAGTTTTTCATTCCCTTTAGTAAACTTAGATAATGAGTCCTAGAGGGAATCTACCTTCTTGTTCAATGTTTTATTCTCATGCATTAATGCATCTAAGTCATTATTATTATTAGTAATCATATTTTTGGATGTTTCACTTTTTATTTTTTCATTCTCATTCATACATGCATCTAACTATTCTTGTAATTCCTTCTATTTGGAAGACAACTTCTTCCTTTCTTTATTCATGATTTTTAGTGGAATTAAGATATAGAAAGCATCACATATTTTATGGAATTAACTTGAAAGAAAAGGCATAAGATATTAGCCTAACGTCAAATAAAATAAGGGTTCCCTTATTATCTAAAAGGAATATTTCTCGAAGAATTGATCAATAGCCTAAAGAAATTTGAGATAAAATAGGATGGGTACATATTGTATCATTCAAATGATAATTAGATCTAATGTTAGAGAAGGAATCCATAGTCCCATTAATGTAGCAATCATAGATGACAGGATACATAATCGAAGAGAAGTATGCATGGGAGTTCTTAGAGGCAATCCTAGATATAAAAAGCTTTTTTTTTAACATCTACCCTAAAATATCATATAATATACAAGAAAAAGATTTTGATAAAACATTTTCCTTAATATAAGATTTTAAAAGAAAAGATTTAATTAAAGATGGGAATAGACCTTATTTTATTACCTATATGATATCTTATGCATTGTCTAATACTCATCATATGAAATGCTTTTCAGCTAAAGATATTATTGATTTTCCATAATTATTTTCTAAAGTTGAAAGGATTTATCCTCCATTTATAGGAAACATAGAGGATCCTGGAAAAGGGAATATCTTTCTTAAAAGATAAGTTAAGTGAATGGTGTGATGAGGACATTTTATTAATGAAAAGCAAAGAGATAAAAAAATCTTCTTTATGTTGTTATAATTTAAAGATGCTTGCTATGATTAGATATGATAGTACTTATAATTATTTTTCCTCGCTAATGAGAAGTTTGTTAAAATGCAGATAGGGATGATAAAGAGCAAAAAATTTAAATCAATCCCAGAAGCACAAGAAGATTCTGCCACCTCAAAAAGCACATAGAAAAAATCTATTCAGCATGTACCAGTGGCATAAGATCTTCAAAAGGAAACAAAAAATATGAGATTCTAAAGTCAACACTTACAATGACTCAAATTGGACAATTACAAATGTTTTCCAAGATGTAAAGATAAGGTGATAAAGAAATCTTCTCGCCCAATAAAGTAAAAGAATCTCTATAGATAAAAAGGAAGAAAAAGAAAAAGTTAAGATAATCTCCTTATCCAATGAAAAAGGAGGGGAATTTCTTGTTAATAAGAATGGAGTTCGAAAACAGATAAGATGTAGATTTTAAGTTTCAAATTTAAAATCCACTTATAAATTATTACTATAAATAAGTCCTTTCTATATGTAAAGAGGCATGCTATTCATAACTCTTTTATCTATCTTGTAATTTCTCCTCTCTTCCCTATATATTCTACTATTATGAAATAAAAAACTTCTTTTACAGATACGGACTTATATTTTCCATCTTAAAGCTTTGCTCTCCTATTAGCTTCTTTAATTTTTCCTTAAAGTAGGAAAAAAAAATAAGGAAGTGTTAAACTTTGTTGAAGGAGTCATTAAGGTCTACCTCTTGAGGTTGGAACTAGAATGCTTGTTAAAAGGCTCGACAATAACCTAATGAAGTGATGTAACATCCCACTTCCATAGAGCATATACTGACGTTCCAAAGAATATCCAAGCACGTACCCTACTGAAGTGATATGTTAGAGCAGTCACATCACTTATTGTGGCATCATATAGAACATAAACATTTCAGAAAAATTAAGTTCTCTCATTTCATTCATGAACATTAGCATACATTGCACTTGATTCATAACATAAATATCCATTGAGTTGATACACTCATAACTCTTATTTGTACAATATATTACATGTTAAAGTTCACAAGTTTATACAATGTGTATAACAAACTAGGGCAAGAACAAAATATTCTATATTGATGCTTAAGTATCAGTTGACCAGACCATTGAGCCATTCTTGGTTCCAAAATGGACAATGTTAGGTTACTTTTAGATTATCTTAGAAACTAGGTTGTTCCGGTACCTAAAAATCATTGATGCAATTTTCGTGAGTTTATGAACTCAGTGAGTGAACCATCATCGACGTGTTCACTCAAGTTAGGACATAATATCGTAAACACATATAATCCAAGTTCTCAAACACATCATATTATTTAAAATCAAATCCCAATTATCACATCATTACTTTTCTACCAAATGACAATATATGTATACATTTTAGCAAACACATTGGGAACATAAACATTTTATATTACTATTTTAACACAATTTAGTAAATTCCTCACAACAATTTACATAACACGTACATGATGAATAAATATATATATATGTGCAAATGCATATGTGACTCCACTTTCCTTTTAATTTTTTTGTGAACGAGCTCCTATTTAACTATCCCATATCTTTTACAGATACTGAGCTTATTTTAGACATTGTTTCATACCCATTGTAGATTCTGAGATCATTAATCGTTAAGCCTGTGGCTCTATGCGCACATTTCTAAGCTTTAAGTTCCTTTTTCACTTTGGTCGGTCCGATCACAAGTCCTTTATCTAATCACCATTTCATATAATATACTAGCAATCACTATATAGTCATTTATCACATTCATCAGATCCAAGTCTAACATTCAACATTCAGTTGAGCATTTATTTCCCATATTCACATACAGTAGTTAACACTCCTAATACAGTCCCAAATATTTAACTCCTCGGACAATCAATTACCTAGAATCATCAATATCACAATAATATCCAAATCATTTCAATATATATGGATATCAAGATTAATCATTTCAATATGTATGGATATAAAGATTAAACAAAAGCAATTCAAATAGAAACACATATGTAATTGAGATCACACATCTAGGTAACTCACTACATATATAACTCATACAAAAACACACATATAATTTAGTTTACACATCTAGGTTGACTCACAATTTACTCCAGATTAGCTATTGCCTTGACGATCTGACAATTTCTGGATGTTGTCGGTCACTTTGTGCTTCTATATCATACAATACGCACATATTTACACATCACTAACTTATTTAATCAAATAAGTACTCAATATTACACATGTATATATGATATGTTCAATGCAGGCTCAATGTACTATCCTGGGTATATATCCTTATACACAAATCTTACTCTCATTCATCCTAGCTTATGTTCACAAGAACATCCTTATACTATTGACATCTCATACTTTCCAAATTCATATGCATTGATATCAAACAATTCATTTATTGATTTATAACATCATTTAAGAACCTAAACTCATCAAAAACTTAATCAATTGATTCATCATCAAACTAAGGTCATTTTAGGCCTTAATCAAGCCTAAAAGTGCCAATGTATACTATTTTATCATTATATGACTCAACCAAAACAAATAACACAAACTCTCCTTTCTGCCCAGCATTTCCATGATTGTGGGAAGGAACCATACAATTCCCAGGATCGTGGGATATGTGATCTAAGACCCACCTTCCTTTTTATTTAAATTTTCTTCCAATCTCTAACGCCTTCATGATAGTTCTTCAACTATACCTCACTTATACTTTAAGGATACTTCAATTTCTAATCATTTCATCTCAAACTCCAAGCCAAAGTCATTTAATTGATAGTTCATAAATAATTTATCTCTTACGCATCATCAATCAAACAAATGCTTTCATTGACTATCTTACATGTTACACCGTAGTTCTTTTCCATTCCAAGAACATTACATTAAAATATTTCTTTAACATAAATTCATCTTTAACATACCTCTAATATTAACCTAATTTATTCTCAAAACAATCTATAACCTTGGGTTTCCATACATTAGAAACAAGACTAATTTATTCGACACATTTCGAGCACATCTCATCATCAACCTTACATGCAATTCACCTAATTCATCCCTAACCAATCTTTATGGATGTTATGCTCACATATAACTCAATAAGGTAATCAAATACTTACTTTTTTGTCTCAAGATTTCCTCAATCAATAAGGTAAGAAAGTCTCCCAAGCATCAAACATACATTAATAAGAAGATGGGATTAAAGGTTTTAGTTTACATGATGAGGGTTACAAAATTTTAGCAAAACTTTAAGGGTTTTAGGGATTGTGTAAAAGTGTGGTAGATGGGAGGAAAGAAGGAGAAACAATATACTAAAACATGAATGATGGCGATCTTACAAAAGTGAGAAATGTGGTAAGGTATGTGTCATACTAAGTGTCAAGCTAAGAGCCATACTATGTGTTTTTGTCCTACACCCCCAATTGTCACTCCCTTATTAGTCCATTTGTCATTATGTCGCTCAACTATACCTCCATTTGTCACTTTTTTATTCAATCCAATTATCACTCTATTATTGATGCCATATGTCACTATCTTATAGGCTCGTTCAACCTAAATTCTCGTGTATCATTTTATCTTACCCTTTTAACACTTTTCTTATACTAAATGCACATATCACTTTATCAATCACGCAATTAGAATAATAAATTCCCAATTCACTAATTATAATTCATCAAACAAAATTAAAGACATAATCAACGTATAAGCATGTCATAATCATTTAAGATCTTTCATACCCTGCAATATATCAGTGAGTGCATATACTATTTTTACAATATCCCTAGATCATGATTCATATATTTATGAAAATGAAATGCACTTTATGAATTCTCATATGATGACTCAATCTAACCGTTAAATTCCTAAGTATAAGAAAGGGCTACTATAAGTGATGGTCAAATCATTATAGAAATAGGTACAAAAGCATATTGAAGCTTTTAGTTTGGAAATATAATTCTATTCCACATTTCTGGATATTTGCAATGACCACTTATTTTTAGAAAAAAATTTATGTAGATTGTTTGTACTAGATCTAGAGTTGATAACTTCCATAAACTAGATCTACATAAATAAAACATATACTTCACTATTTGAAGAAGTTTCGATATTATAACAGATAATGATAATTGAATTTTTTATATCTTGAAAATTTTAGATTTTATAAAGATTGTTATCTTATCTCATAATTAAGTTGTGTTTTACTTATAAATTAATATGTGTTTTATTTGTGATTTTGTTGAAACGAGATCAAACACTATGATATGCATTGGACTAACTAGGACAAAATGGTTTCAAATCTATGAAGGTTTTGTGTTCTAATTACGAAGATATTCATCAACAAATTCAACATAAAAGAAAACAGATATTTTAGAACAATGATTATATACAAGAATTTTAAAAGATAAATTCTTATATTAAACTTAATAATGGACTAACTTTAGATATCTTTTAGATTTCAATTACTCTATTAGGGAGTATGAGAATGAAATCATTATCTCTCTAAGGAATATAAGATATTACATCTTCACTTTTCTAAACATTATAGGTTATATCTAGAAAGAGGATATGAGTGAATGTGTTTATTGTAATCAATTATTTTCTAAAATAATAAACTTGGTACTCTTGTAGAAGAACCTCATATTGAATTAATTCATTATACCAATAGATATAATTACTTGTTATTTTCAATCTGTCAGAAAAGAGCCATACAAACTATTAAAACAAAGATTGAAGAATAAAATAAAAGATATCAATAGTATAAAAAATTACAAATAAAAATTCACTTAGAACTAGTCAATCATTATAAATTTTATCTTTTAAATAGAGGAAGATAAATATTTAAAAATTATATTTGAGGGGTTAAATATAGAAACTAATATGGCTAAAATTAAAAAAAGATAGAAATGATAAATCAAAAACAAACGGAAAACAAATCTATTAAAAGTATAACAAAACTTCAAGAAAAAACTTACAAAATATGATAGAAATGATAAATCAGAAACAAACGGAAAACAAATCTATTAAAAGTAATGGTAAACCTCATACAAGGTTATGATTCTAAAATTGAAGAATCAAATAAATAGAGAGAAAAATTAAACCTAGAAACTTTAACTCATATCAAACCCAATGCATTCAAAAGAGAAGTCCATTTGAACCCTAATATCAGTGATATTCCTAGTACTTAACAAATTCGTCCTATATATCCTTCTACAAGTTTGAGTAAACTTAATAGAGGATATGCTAGAACTCATATGGTAAATTAAATATAAAGATGGTTTTGCTCCTATAGATAAAACAAGAATGAAATCTACAAACCCTTTTAGGATTTATCTAGATATTGATTGTATTCAAGATATAAAAGAAGCAATGGATAAATGGGAAACTGCTCTTCGAGTAGCTATTGCTATTAACAAAATGGATTATGAAACAATGAAACAATTCTTAGAGAAAAATCTATTAAACAGTTTACTTCGAATTTGGAAAAAGTTAGATGAAAACTCTAAAAATTCTATATTTAACTCTAATAATAATATAGGTAATTTAATAACTCAAGCTGCCAAAGCATTTCGATTGGAGTTTATAAGAGAAGAAAACATTTTAAAAGATACTATTACTATAGGAAAATATGTTATTGTTTTACAAAGGCTTCAATTATGCGATATGTGTGAAATCAATAGATATATCTTTGTATTTTTCCTAGACTATTATTATCATATTTATAATTAAGTAGATAATACCCAACTTTATTTAAAATGTTTTATAAAACTTGAGCTTTGGGGAATCAAATTATAAGCAACTTATAACATAGGACTTATTGTTACCTTAGGAAAAAGAATTTCTTTTTGAAAGGA
>JAOQMP010000007.1:30265532-30276509 GCA_027563575.1 Erythroxylum pedicellare
CTCAACATCATCCATACACAATTCATAATTCATTAACAACAAATAGGAGTTTACAAAGCTTTAATGGCATTCCAAGCAACATTACATCATTGGTATCAAAATCCAAATTACAAAAGATACCAAACCTAATAATTCTTGAAAAGCATCTAAAGTCTTGCTTTTACAAAATCTAACTTAATATACAAAAACATTGCAAAAGTCGAATGATGCCCTAAATCTTGGTTACTCGACCTCATTCTCTTCACCTGAAGATGGGACAAAGAGAGGTTGAGCTTAAAAGCTTGTGGGTAAAAATTTTATAACCAGTAACAAGCAAAACAATTTAAATACTTATTTCCATTGTAACAAAAATTCACATTGAATAATGAAGAACATATTTCTCAAACTCTCAACTAAATTCTCAATAATGCAAATCACGTATGCATCCATCTTGTCAACATATCATGAGCACATAAGCACATCAAAATGGTTTGGAAGGTCCAAAACAGAACATACTACACATTTCCCATAAGGGTTCTGTGTAGCTGTGAATAGAACGTACTATCACATTCGCACAAAATGGTTTTGCGTAGCCGTAAACTTATAGGAGTCCATAAAGGAGCTCCATGCCACTATCGGGAAGGCAGGAGAAGCCTTTAGTCAAAGTACAGTTGACATACTTAAAGGACTAAACCAAACCCACATAACATATATTTCATAACTTGTAAACTCGTTGCCCAAAATGGCACATTTTTCAAACTTGATTTTCATGAACATGAGATATTTCAAAAATCATTTCCGAAAACATGATTTTTCAAACACAGTGTCTTTTTAAAAAAATCATTTGCACAATCTTTTCAAAATTTATCAACACAATATGCTCATACCAAACACATAACACATTCACAAAGCATTCAAAGATTCATAAAGTATGTTCATGAAATAGTTGAAGTCATTTATTTTCGTTAGTTAAAAAAACGTAAATGGCTTATTACTTAATTATAAAACTGTAACTCACCTTGAATTTCCTTGCTTAAAACTTCTTCAAAAATGCCTCTACTTTTTCTCCTCTTGCCTCTTTTGATTCCCTTTTATCAAAGACAAAATTCTCATTCAATAGGGATTTAAATTGGAGAACCCACAAGACATATTCACTAAAATTGATCATAGAATTCTTAAACCCATACATTTCTTAAACTTTATGAACCAAAACCCTTTCAAAAATCCAAAAGATTAAAATCAAACTTACCTTGAATCTTCACCAAATAGTGAGATTGTTGGTTCTAATGGAAGCTCTAATCCTCCTCTTCCTTTTTTTCCTTCTGAACAACTTTAAATTTTCTCTTGAACACTAAGAAATGAAGAACCCTAAGTCTACTTCCTTCCTTTCTTTCAAAAACCAAAACACATAACTCTCTTTTCTCATTTTCGGTGTTCTCTTCTTCTTTCTATCCTCAAATCACGTTTTTACCTCTTCCTTAAAGGCAAGCCATCACTTCTTATTTCAATTTTGCCATTAATGATTCTAAATTGTCCATTTTGCCTTTCCTTATAAGCTTATGGTCTTATACCCTTAAGTGGTCTTCTAAAAATGCCATTGAACATCCTTATTACTGTAGTACTTTAATTCCATTAACCAATGTCATATAATCTTACTAACATTAATATAATAATAACTCCAAAAAAAATTAAATCCATCAAAACCACATAATTCGTTTAAATCATGCTTAACTAGAGAAAAAAAATATGGGGGCCAACATTGTGTCTGTGTTACTGCATGAACACAAGAGTCACTAGGAGTTCAAGTAGGATCGCCAAAACTTTAGAACTTGATATCACTCGATTATAACGAGTAATTCGAAAAGCAAGACACTAAAAAGAACAGACTGAAGAAACAATGATGGAAGAATTCAATTAAGGAGATTAGCAACAAGCCCTTATGGATTTTATAAGATCATGGTTCAATGTTGCTCATCAAGGTATGACTCGACCACTAATTCAAGCTGCATCATTAGAGATTAAGTCAACTTTGCTAAACATACTGCAAATCACTGTGTAGTTTTATGGGTTTACTAATGAAGATCATAATGCTCATTTAGTGAATTTTCTGGAAATATGTGATACTTTCCAATATCATGGAATGTCAGAAGATGTTGTTAGGATGAGACTCTTTCCCTTCGCATTAAGGGATAGAGCTAAGGTATGGTAACCTTTGTTAAGCCCTACAAACATCATAACTTGGGAGTAGTTAGTGCCTGCATTTTTTGACAAGTACTTCCCCTCACTAAGACAACAAAGTTAAGGAGATCACAAATTTCCATCAAAATGATGGGGAGCCACTTTATGATGAATGAGAACGGTTTAAGGATTTGCAAAAGAGGTGCCCTCACCATAACCTACCCAAAGATTTATTTTTGCACACTTTTTACAATAGAGTTAATCCACCTACAAGAGGCACCATAAACGTAACTTCTATAGGATCTCTTATGTGGAAGACAATTGAGCAAGCAGAGGAATTGCTAAAAGAGATTGCGAACACAAGTTGTCTTTGGTCGTCGAAGAGAAGTAGATAGCAATTGACTTTCCGAGATTGTAAAGGAGTCATTGTTATCCAATGATAGCAATGCAAGCTGAGATTGACAATTTAACAAGATAGCTTAATAGCCTTCAAGCCTCTTCATCAACTTAAGTTAGAGTAATTCAACACAGATACGAATTACGTGAGAAAATAACCATTTAACTGCTGACTTTTTTAATGCAAAATAACAACATGTAGTAACTCAAATATATAGATACACAATTTAGTCAATAAGAAGGAAATAATATTTATTCAAACAATAATAACTCTCGATGGAAAAATCACTCAATTTTTTCTTGATCAAACAATCACTACAAGAAAATTGCAAATTATTGACGAAAAATTTCTTACATAAAATATTATGTTAAAAATTAGCAAAGGAAATTGATTCCCTATGTAAATTTGTTGAAACCAAGATATTTTGTGATAAAAAAATTCATTCTTAAAAGAGGAGGAAATTTTACTACCAAGATATTTAGCACCTGTTTGGTTAAGCTTTTGAATAGTGGAAAAAAATACTTTTTTTCCACCGCAAAAGCTATTTTGCTGAAAAATAAGTATTTGACTGTAAAATTCAAAAGCGCTTTTTAAATAGAAATAGCTTTTTTAGAAATTAAAATATAGCTTTTTAAGAAGCTCAAATTTGGAGTTTTTCAAAAAAGCCCTTCATTTTAGCTTTTTTGGGTAGACATTTTCCCATCATTTACGTTTATATCGCAACCTACCACCGCATAACGAAACTACTCGATTTGTTTTTCTTCTGAATGTTCTTTGTTTTGCTGTCAAATTGTGATCAAAGTGTTTTCTTATTCCGTAGTCAATGTGATTGTTGTTCTATTTTGCATCACCATTTTATATGATGATTTGGTTTCAAATTTCTTCAACACGCAAATTTTTTCATTTTGATTTCCATTTCTCGATCTTGAATCCAAATTCATATTGTGTTTCTTTTTACTGATTAGGAGCTGGATATTCATTACAGTTTGACTCTTCTTTCTGTTATCATCAATTTATTCTTTAGATTTAGGGTTTGAATTTTGGGGATTCTTATGCCCTATTCCGATTTTTGTCTATTGTTTTGGCTTATAGAAGCGGGTAAATTCATCTTATTTGATTGGCGTTGTTTACTTTTGTTTCATTAATGACTAATCACTTTCTTTTTCCCTATGTTTTTGCAGGTATTCGTGGTTTTGTAATTTGGTGTTGCGCATAATTTGTTTTATTGGCTTTCAATAGTATTTATACTCACTTGGGATTGTTACCAGCTACACTTTAGAGGATGGAGCTATGTTGACGTAGTCCATATGAAAATCTGGGAACTGGGTTTTGGCAAAAAGGCTTTTCCTTTTTCTGTTGGGTGTAAGTTATTTAGCAATTTTTTTTAGTTATACAGTTTTAAGCTTCATGGGTTTAGTATTTTGGACAGAGTTATCGTTGGATAAGCTGAGATCAGAGAATTTAACTGGTGGTAGTTTCATAAACCTGGAGAATGGAAACCGAGATGTTGAGCTGCTGTCAGTTCCTTTTAGCACCATTGCCTTGCTAGTGAATTGTGTATTCAATGTGTTTATTCTATTTAACGTCTGTGTTAAGGTGAGTTTAATCTTTTGCCAAATAACACTTCAAATTTGCATTATGGCATCCTTTTGGCTCATAAATCTTGAATGATTTTTATGTGGAGTCTAGTAATGTCCATACTGAATTCAGGCAATCTCAGTTGGTTACACCCATCAGAAATGCATAATTGGTCAGTTCTGGTAGACTTTATGGCTGTTAAGGTTGTAAATCAAAATGGAGATATACTAAGGATTAGGACAAAAATTTTAAGGACATCTGCTACTGATAAAATGTATTCCATAATTCATGAGGTGAAGAATATTTTTGGGCTTAACCAACCTTTGAAAGACTTTCAATAGCCATACAAATTGCTGTTCAGTTTTTCGCTTTGACAAGAATCTTCACATTTACTGATAATGGTTATAACATGACCTTACTGATCCAGCTATTTAGATCAGAGTAAAGATGAGATCTTGGTGTTGCATATCACAAGTGTGCTTTCTTGCTTATGAGCTTGATTCACATCATTCATATTTTCGGTTGTGGTGGTTGTGACTTTATTTTCAATGTGCAGACTATTTTCTTTGGGGACTTGTATCCTTCTGAAACTCGAAAACTAGTGGAACGGCTTATCAATTATGTGATTTACAAGGTGAATAATCTAGTTTGTAGCAATAATAATTTAGTACTTTGTCTGTGTCTGTCACTGAGTTTGTTATGCTACATTTGTGGTTAAGAATTGGGGTTTTTGAACAAGAATGAGAAAGAACATAACTGAAACAGATTCTTGCTTATGTGTTAGTTTCCTATATTTATGAATCTTACAATTGCTTTATGTTTGTTGACGGTGTACAATAGGGCCTTTTTCTACCTCTGGTTATTCCTCATACAATTATTCATGGAGGCCTATGGGTAGTCTGGTTGACTGTTTTATGCTCTTTAAAGGTATATACTTGTGATGGATGTTGCTTGTTTACTTGAAGAGTGTTACCCATAAGACTTCCTTGATTGTTTGTTTATGCCGTACAGATGTTTCAAGCATTGGCTAGAGATCGACTTGAACGCTTGAATGCATCACCATGTGCATTGCCATGGACTTATTTCCGTGTGTATTCGGTATTGTTGTTGGTACTCGCTGTTGATGTTTATTGGTACTTTGTCACATCCTGACCTTTCATTTGCAAATGTAACAATTAAATCCTCTTCTCTCTAATTTTGATTAGGGCCAAACTGAACGATCTTCATTTTCATGAATTTTATGTTTAAGAGATATGGTCTAAGCTGTGTTTACATGCTAGTAAATTATTATGGGAATGTTAATCTGATACCTGATTAGATATTCAAAGATCAATTTACGATGAAGCAAAACAAGTTCTTTGCTTGTGTTTGGGTGACCAATAATTTCCATAGTTGAGTTGGAGGCTTTCATTAATCATAGGGAAGACTGAATACAGTTAGTATCGTTTTCATTTTGAAGTAAGAAAATGCGGGGCAGACTTGTATGGACAATGTACTACGTTGAAGCATTAGGTCTGTATGGGAATGACTTTCAAATAAAGCAAGGGAATAAAGAGATTATTTTTTCTCATGGTTTCAAATTAGGATGCAATAGGTTTTACTATTCTTTATCTCCCTGCTGACTGAAGCACAGCAAACATTTTACTTTGCGGAATAGAATTTATGAATGTTGCTAAATTTTACTTTTTGTGCTTACAGGATAAGACTGTGCTTGGATATATACAGAAGAATGGGTTCAACCTTGGTTCTGTTGTTGTTCTTTGAGCCATTAAGTGTTGCTTTTGAGACGATGCAAGTAATGTCTTTGAAACACATTTTAGATCTTTGAATGGTTGATAATTCTTTATAATATTCTGCTATGACATTTCACAACCCAGATGCCATTTTCCTCTGCAGGCCTTGCTGGTTCATGGTTTTCAATTGTTTGAAATATGGCTTTATCATTCAGCTGGGAATAGTTCAAATTGCCAAAGATTCAGAATCTTTGATGCAATCAGAGCAGGTAGTCCTATTGAATTTTAACGATTAATGCGTGATCATCTTAGATCTGATTGGTTGGTTAATTTAGTGTTTTTTGAGTACAATGTGGCTTAATTGCAACTGTCCCCAGTCCTGGCAAAGTTCAGGTTATTTGATCCTACATGTATGCTAATTGTAATGCTCCTGGACAAAGTAAAGCCATAATTGAAATCGGGTGAAACTGTCACAGGGACTTATAAAAGTGGTATATAAAGAGAGAACCACACTGATTCCTAACCTATCAGTGAAAGATAATCAGCGCTCCACCTTTGGACATTAGAAGTTATTCATGAAACAAAATATTTTTCCAACCAAAAGTGGATATTCTGTATCCATGGGGAGGGAGAGGGAGAGGAACCCACCACTTTTTATTCCATGCTATTGAGACTTTTCTTCTGGCTGCAGACAAAACGTTTATGGCCCTTCTTATGGTATTTGAGATTCTCAGATATACTTTGTAAGTAGTCAACTATAAGAATTTTAATATATGCCTAAGCCATTTGATTTAGCTAAATTTAACTGACTTCCTTCCACCAAAGTGGAATCGTGAGCCTATTCATGAAGAAAATAGTTTGACATGTAATGATAAGGTTTCATATTCAGTCCTACTGTACTAAACCAATAGGATGCCTTTCTGGCAACTTGGTTGCACACTTTGAACTGCGGTTTGATCTGAAAAAAAGACAATTATGTTGTTCAAATGTTCTTTGTGCTTAAATGATGCCTATGCCAGCATATGACAAATTCGATTCTTGCCATGTTAAATGGAGCTACTGGTTAATTGTGCCTAGCATACTCTTATCGTGTATTTGGTGTTAGTATGTTTCTGATCTTACTGCCACTGCAGGTTCATTCTCAGAATGCAAAGGCATTCTTATTCGCAATTTGTGTTTTTCTCTGGACATGGCAACTTTGTTGATGGCTCTTGGTCATTATGTGCATATTTGGTGGCTTCATGGCATGGCATTTCATATTATTGATGCGATCCTGTTCTTAAATCTCCGTGTAATTATTCTGTACTCATCTTAATCAGAACCTACTTTTGGCAAACCATAAGCTAAACTAATTCGACCAATTTGTGTCTCGTGTATTCTGATTTTGTTACCTTGAGTAGGCCTTGCTAAGTGCTATAATAAAGCGAATAAAAGGATTCTTAAAGTTAAGAAGAGCTTTTGGTGCTCTTCATGCTGCACTACCTGATGCAACATTGGAAGAGCTACAGGCATATGATGATGAATGTGCCATCTGTAGGGTATGGATGCTTTTTTCATTTCTTGATTGTATTTTCCTTTGAATTTTGGAAGTCAAGTGAAATGGGCAAATGATAGGAACCTATGGCTAGGGCGAAAAAGTTGCACTGCAGTCATCTCTTTCATCTGGCATGCTTAAGATCTTGGTAATATCTAGAAACTTTCCTCTTTAGTTGTTTATTCATGTTATATCTCTCGTGTGATGTGTGCTGAATATTACTAAATAATATCAGGTTGGATCACGGTTTGAGTGATAATTATTCATGCCCCACTTGTCGAAAGCCACTGTTTGTGGTTAGACATGAAACCGAAGGCAATCTTCCTACTGCAGGAGTTTTAACTAATGAGCAGCTTGCTCATCAAATAAGTGACCGACTTGATCAACAAATTAATCCTGCCCTAACTGGTGGTGTATTCCCCAATCAGACTCGAGCCTCTATGGAAGGCGGTCCATGGAGGTTTAATTCCTTACTTAAGATCTTCATAATATGGGGTTTCTTGCATTTCTAGATCTAAGCATCCTTGCTGCTTCTAGGTGAAACAAATATCCCGATCATAAATAATTGAAACCCCAAGGCTTTAATTCTGAATTTCTGTTTGGTTTTACAGAAGTACAGGACTGGATTCAAGTTGGCTGCATACATGGCCAGGCCAGGGTTTAGATGGTGCTGGTCCTTCAACTCCTATGAGATCAGTTGGGTTCGGCAGAGTTCAGATGATGATGAGGCATTTTGCAAATGTGGGAGAAACTTATTCTCAGAATGCTCTTGAGGATGCCTCTTGGAGCCTTTGGCCGATTAATCCCTCTCACAATGCTTCATCTGGTTCTTCTAATCTGCGTCCCACTGGTGGAAGATACCCTGCTGAGACTAGTGAGTTGCGTATGAGGACTGCTTCCCGATCAGCCAATAACAGCATAGCAAACATATTAGCCATGGCTGAGACAGTACGAGAAGTTTTGCCTCACATTCCTGATGAGTTGATACTTGAGGTAAAGTTTGGTTTGATGCATGATGGTGTGTCCAAAAGTTCCAGTTTTTTTTTTTTTCTGAAAAAGTTCCGGCTGCTAACATAGTCTCATATTGCTTCTACTTTATCTTGCTCTACCTTCTTATCTTTTATAGTTCAGTGGAAAGAGGTTCGTTCTATTTCAAGAATCATTATAGTGAGACTTTTATTTTTGAAGGGAGGTTATTTCATGGAAATTAGTTTGGGGATTCTCTTAGGAAGATCAAGGAAATATTATTGTGCTAGAATTTTTTATTGCAAGTATTATGTAGACATGCTTGCTTTATGATTGAGTTCCGGTGTTTTTTTTTTAACTGTATTCCATTTGTTGCGATAAATAATGCATTTACTTTTGCAGGACTTGCAGCAAACAAATTCCGTCACTGTTACTGTGAACAATCTTCTTCAATTGTGAAATGGCTCATCTTTAATATGGTTTTACGACCGACCTGTCCTTTTGTATACCAGGTACTAAAAGTTTGTGGCTGTGCAAGTAGATGTTCAGATATCCAAGACTGATCATCCTTCACGCTTTTTCTTTTCCTATTTACTCAAGAAAATACGCACTTGCCTCAAAGCTGTATATAAACATCAGAAAGAAGGAAAGGGCAGAAGTAAAGCGTTTTAAATATCCAGAATAAAGTCGCTACACATGCATAGATGGACAAGTTGAGGTCTGCGTTCCAGTTTTTAATCCAAGCACCAACAACACATCACCAGGGATTCAATAGCACTGTCCACTTCTGAGTATGTATGGTCTATATCTATGAGTAATGTTTACAAACTCCATGGAGTAGCTCTTGACAGATACTGAGTTAACATATCGAATTACTAGTTAAATAATGATTCAATGAAAGTTTTATTCAAATTTCTGTCCCAGTTGAGCTTCATAATCGGTACTGATGAATTTGAGTGCTTAGTGTGCTTTCTTTGCGTATGGCATGACCTGAATTTAGTAGTCCTTTTAGTGTCCTATACTTGAGTTGGTAGGATTTGGGAGTGGTAATACTCTAATCTAATTGATTCAATGTTGACTTGAAGCATTATTAAAGCTGTAAATCGGATAATATAATTCAACTAACGTCATCGTTTGCAGGTTTTGATTGCAGTTCTATATCATTACTCGAATTTGTAACCTGTATTTTGGGAGATTGTTAGGGGTTTTGTCTGACAAAATTGAAGATAATATGGCTTTCAACATTGATTTCCATATAATCTTCACATTTCAATGAAATAAGTTCGACTTCTACTGTGACATGATCCAACCCTTGATGTGTTTAATAATGGCTTAATTTCCCTCTTAGTCTCTTGCATCTTTCTCCGATTCAAGTACTGCGTGCCGCTAGGTTCTCTAAGCCCTATAAACTGGGGGCAATCTTTCCCGCATGTCTTTGCTTCTAATGCTCACTTGGCCTTTCGGGTTCGAAAATGGGATTTTTGTTGCATGATTAGGGTTTCAGGCTGGACTCGAGTTTGACGAACCGGTTCAAACTGATCCAGGGTAAAGTCAGGTCCTTTTGTCTAATGACTAATGATCCGAATGTCCCCTATCCAGCATTTTTGGTCAGGGCCTGAAACTGCATTTCTCAACCGTCGTCAATGTATAACTTCCAAGTCCCAATTCGCACAAAACTACAAAACAAACCGTCCTATAACTGAAACATCACAGCCCCACTACTCCTATTATCTCCTACCACAAACCAAGAGTATCAGGTTAGAAGTAAGGAAAGGACAAACATTGGACCAAAACATGACAAAGAGATTCGCCATCTTGCAGAACAAAATCGACGAACTTCAGTCCGAACTCCTAGACCTCGCTCATCACAATCCTGACCGCCAACCTGACTCTCAAGACATAGAGCAAAGGTTCGTGTTCTTGAGAACCCTCTTGTCCACCGAAGTCGCCTCCAGCCCTGCGAAGCCACATCACTTGCAACACATTGACCAGAGACTCACAGAGCTTGAAGCTGCTTTCCACAATTGGGACGAGTTCAGGACAACTCTTGATGATGATGATGATATGGTTTCCAAGTGTTCATGTACGGAGTCGTGTCTCAATGAAGATGGCGAGACACAGGCGTGTTCTTTTGATGAACTGGGTTCTACTTTCTTTCACGAGCCACACCATGTGGTTGATGAACTTCTGCCCGCTGAAAAGGCTCCTCCGCCCCAGCCGCCGCCGACACCGACACCGCCAGAGACGGAGGGCAAGGCGGTTCATCAGAAGAGTGAAGAGAAAGAAGTTGGCATAAGGAAGGTCTGTGGGGCTGTAAGTTGTGGGGTGGTTATTGGCATAGTGTTCATGGGACTTGTAATGGTTAGAATGTGTGATTGTTTTTCTCGTATCAAACATTCTGTGTGTCCTGTCCCAACTTAGTTTAAGGAATTAGTGGAATGTTTTGCAATATATCGTCTTACTTTAATTGCAAATTATTCCTAACTCAACTAATTACGTGAATTTAATCCTTTAAATCGTTTAATTTTTAGTTCAATTTAAAATTTAAAATTTTATTTATTTTAATAAATTTTATTGTTAAAAATTGATAAATTTATTAATTATTTGTTTAA
>JAOQMP010000007.1:30305988-30320184 GCA_027563575.1 Erythroxylum pedicellare
CGCGTTGTTTTTGAAGGGTCTACCTGCATTTTGCTTCGTGTTGTGATTTCTGAAGGCTTTTGGATTGAACTTGGACGTTAGGTGAATGCTAGAAAATCTAATCTTCTTGAAAGATTGCGTTTTTGGCTCTCAAATGCTCTGCGCTTTGTTTGGTTTCTATGTTACATTGGGTTATATCTGATTTTCTGGTTCTTGTTTTGGGATGCGTTTCTTTTGGCTGGCTGCTATTGTTACATCACGGGTCAGTTCAGTTTTGTTTTCTTCTTTCAGTTTTTTTCCCAGCCCCATAAAACCGATATTTGGGGTTTCGACTTTGATTCTGACTTGCTTCCTCTTGATTAACCAATGATGTGATATGGCTTTTGTTTTTATCTTAGATTCTTTCCTCAAGTCCTTAAATAAACTTTTGAGTAAAATGGACTGATTAGAGATGTCAAAATGTTTTAGAGTAAAACAAGCGTATACTTTTCAAGTCATTGAAAATATGGTGGTGTTTTCTTTGTCCAAGTTGCTAATTTTCTGTAAACCAAAACATTAAAGTCGGTATCTAGAATCTTGACCGTAGTTAAATTTCTTACCCGTTCTTCTATTCAGTTGGGTCACATATGGTATCAAGGCTTAAACAAAACTATGTACGCGTGAGAAAATGTACTCGTGCTCGTGTTCTACTGTGTTGCTTTCGCTGTTAGAGGCCAAATTACATTAGAATTTGTGATAGTATAGGAGAATGAGATGTCTGTATCTATATGTATGTGTGTGTTGTTAGTTCATTTTCATTTAAATGATCTATAAAATGTCTGAATCTTTGTTTAGTGTTGGGTCCCTCATAGATAGTTGCATGTGATAATTGAGACCCTCCACTATGTGAGGTTGCGAGAGTATTTTATTGTCTGCAACTACCCCCAATTACTAAAACTTTCTTTGCCAGATATCTTACACGAAAAGACTGTTCCTTGATTCCTAAATCATGCATCTGATGAATTTTATTTTGCGGTTTTAACTTTCTTTTTTTGCTAAGAAAACCGATGTATGGTTTAATGTGTTTAATGTCCTCTTTTTACCATCACCATAGTGATTCCACTTGTCCTTTAAACACTTTTTTTTTTTTTCTGATTAGTGATTTCTTTTATTGTTGTTTCTTCTTTTTTTCGTCTGCTTTTTGGTCTCTAAGATGGTAGACGGCTATACTTGTTTCATCGTATGTTTTTGTTGCAGCTGCATATAAATCTATGTTTTTTGGCTGATGATGATAATGCCCTGTAGGGTCCTAGTTTTCTTTTCCTTGCAACCAAAATTCAATGGAGCATTAAAATAATTATTACCTTAAGTTTAGATTTTCCACTTCTTAATGCATGTTTGGTTTCCCTTCAATTTGGACTGTTTTGAAATCTATGTGAATTACAACAGTCCTTATCAATCTGCTGACTCAGACATGGATTTGTTGATACATCCCCAATCAATATACTGATTTTTTTGGATATTTTTGCATTTTTGCAGTTTTAATTTCAGGAGTTTATACCGATTCTGCTCCCTAGTTCTATTGTTTTTTTCTTTGAAAGATTCCCTAGTTCTATTGTTTGCTGCTTCTGGCATGAGAGAGTGAAGGGCGTGAACAGTTGATAATGATTTTTCCTTTTCAGCAGTAACTAATTTACTTTGGTGGGAATGAGACTGAACACAGGAAAAAGCTAAGAGTGAGAGAGATCACACAAAAAAAATGATAGTTATATTATATTTAGCACCTGCATCACTATCCATTTCTATAATTTACATCTCATGTAGGCAGTATGGAAATGGCAAAACAGAGCCACGTTCTCTGATTCTTTTTTTTGGTTAATTGTACACTGCTTTGAGGATATTCTTGTTGTGCTTACCTTGCTCACCTGTTTTTTCATTCTTGCAGAAGATTGTAGATTCACAAGGAATTCTGAAATTATAGTCTTTTGTCTAGATATACACATAGTCAGTGCAGATATGAGAGCATATAGGTAACAAAAATTATTCTGCTACTAGAAGATTATCCATTTCTTTATTTCATCATATTCTTACGGACCACATCTTATACCAACCAGTGTTCAGGAGCACCGTTCTTGATGGACTGCTCACAAAGCAGCTGTGACAAGAAAACTTTGAAAGGTGGTTCTTCTTTGATAAACGAGTTGGCTGAAGAGAAATCTTAGATATCAATACAAAAAACCTACAATTATTCTTCATTTGGAAGGTTGACTGCTGTTAACATCTCCTTAGTTCAGACATCATACGTGTTCAAATAAATTTAGATCCAATGGACCTTAAATCAAATCACACTGCTCCTGTTCTCACAGATCAGTCAACATTCGGAGTTCATAACAGTCTGTTGCAATACTCACCCAGAGGAGCAGCTTTCTCATCAAATTTATTATTAACTATACCAAGGAAAAAAACTGGAGTGCTTGATGATATTCGTTCCAGTGGTTGGCTGGATGCCATGATGTCCTCTTCTCCTCCTCGTAAGAAGATAAACAAGGACATACAGAATGAGCTTCCTTTAGCTGATGCAGATTTTGCTTATCGCTCCTGGCTGGTAATTTTCTGTTCCTAAGAACAATTTGTTATTTATCTCTAACAAATAAGTCTGATGGTGATCTTTCTGACCTGTGTTTCATCCTTCTTGCAGCTTAAATACCCTTCTGCTCTTACTTCTTTTGAGAAAATCACAAACTTTGCCAAAGGAAAGAGAATTGCCCTATTCCTGGATTATGATGGTACACTTTCACCAATTGTTGATGACCCCGACTGTGCTTTCATGTCTAGTAATGTAAGAAGAACTTCTTGATTGCTTAGAAGTTTTTAGTTAATCTTCTTTTAAAATGTCCTGTACATGAATAATCACCAAGATATCCTCTAATTTCATTGTAGATGCGTTTGGCTGTTAAAAAGGTGGCAAAATATTTTCCAACAGCAATTATTAGCGGGAGAAGTCGTGACAAGGTAGTCGAAAGGATTGTCTTGTAAAACAGTAAAACATTCCAAGACGGTTTGTTTGTGTTGGTAGTTAAGATTTTTATTGTTTCATCTGATTATATGTCATTTGTGGATTTTGGTGATCCAGGTTTATGAGTTTGTAGGATTAACAGAACTCTACTATGCCGGTAGCCATGGGATGGACATCATAGGACCCGTTACAAAATCTGCCTGTGTTGCTCATTCAAATTCCATCAGGTCTACTGATAAGCAGGTAACTTTCTAACAAGTCCTCCGCAAGTTGTTAATCTTTCTCCACCTCATGATTTATTTAGCTTGTTTTAACCTACTTATGCTACAAACAGGGCAAGGAAGTTACTCTGTTCCAGCCTGCTAGTGAATTTTTACCAATGATTGAAGAGGTATGCAAATATCTTGTACAAAGCAATAACATCAACTTGTTCTCTTTCTTTGTTCCCCTTTGCTATTGAGCATTTTGTTAAATTCATCTGAGCAGGTCTATGATTCCCTTGTTGAATGTACCAAGGACATTGAAGGAGCTAAAGTCGAAAACAACAAGTTCTGCATCTCCGTGCATTACCGTAATGTAGATGAGAAGGTACTGTTTCATTTTTTCGCCACGAAGTAACATCCACTAGTCGGTAACTTGAATGAACAATTTTCCTTTTCAAGCTTAATGATATTGTTGCACCTTTCTTCTATGTTTAGAGTTGGATGACAGTTGCACAGCGTGTTCATGATGTTATAAAAGAGTTCCCACGGCTGAGGTTGACACATGGGAGGAAGGTAATTTTCATATCTATCATGACTGTTCTCAATCTATTCTATTTTCTGTTTGTCTAATTTTTATTTGGTTGACAAAGTTTAGGTTTTAGAGGTCCGGCCGATGATCGACTGGGACAAAGGAAAAGCTGTACTATTTGTACTTGAATCACTAGGTTCGTGAACCTTTTGTCTTGAAGGTCTTTGATTACTTATTAATACAAAGAACTTCAGTTTCTGAGCCACTTATGAAAGAAAAATTGTTTCAGGACTAAATAATTCTGACGATGTTCTTCCAATTTATGTGGGAGATGACCGGACAGATGAAGATGCTTTCAAGGCGAGAAATAGTCATTTCTTTAGCTACATATTGTTCTGATCAGTTCTTGTAACTATAATTTTGTTTGTTTGTACAATTCACTGACCTTAGGATCTCTCTAAACAGGTTTTGAGAGAGAGGAAATGTGGTTATGGCATCATAGTGTCGTCTGCACCGAAGGAAAGCAATGCATATTATTCCCTCCGAGACCCCTCAGAGGTACAGTGTGATTAACAGTAATGCTTTGAAGAAATCAGGTGTTCTACTGCTTGTAATCTTCTTCTCCATTAACAATAGTGTGACATTATCTGTTACTTGTACCTTTTCCATTTCAGGTTATGGAGTTCCTCAACTCCCTGGTAATGTGGAAGAATTCAAGTGGCTTATAACATGTGCAAAGAATAAAACAGAAAAAGGTATAATCTTTGATATACTATACAACAAGAAAGCATATATCTCTATGTTTTTGAGTTCTATGGGAATTAGACCAAGCAGCTTTGAAGCAGACTTGCACAGGAACACATTACATCAGGATCCTTCCCCTACCGAGCAACCTTAGTCTGCTCAAAGCTTCTTGTCTTAATTGTAAATGTCTTTCTGATTACTTTCCTGTGATGCTCCTATTGTCCAAGTATATTGATCATTCAATTCCAGTTTTGGTTCTCTGGAGATGATATAGTTCCCAACTATTTGTTAATTCTTTCTGGTTTAATAGAGAAATGCTTCATTTTTATTTCATGTTTTTGGACACAAGCTCCTGATGATATCACTGATATTGACATCTGAGCTACTGTCATTAAAAATCATTTAACTTCGACCAAAGATCATTACATGGTTGATGATGTAGTAATTTTAGTAATTTGTTAAATGTGAATCAACTTTGTGCGATAAACACTATAATGTTGACTTTAAAGGTAGATGATCATCTATAGCCATTAAAATTCGAGATTAGTTAGATAATTGATCAAAACAATATTATGATCTTAAAATTTTTAAATTTATAGATCAGAAACAACTTTTACATTAAAAATTTTGAAGCCTTTCGTTAAGATAATGGCACCTTTGACTATTTCTTCAAGGCCAAGCAAAAACGTTTTGCATTTGCAGTTCTTCTGCTTCATGTGAGGGTAATTTAAAAGTTGAAGAACTTGGCTATACGTTTCAATCCCTGGAATGAACCCCTGCGATTTCTACACTGTTTCCTGTTACTCAGAAACTGCTTTTCAGTTAACAGATCGAATGCAACAACTTGGAGAAATTTGGCTGTCAGATTTAGCTCTAAACACTAAATTGTTGGTGCTGACAAGGATCTTCCATTTCATTTCCTTCTCTGGAAATGCAGAGAAATAGCTTCTCATAAGCCAATGCCATTTTGGTTGCAGTGAACAATTGCAATCCTCTTATCCTGGCAATTTCCCCCTTCTTCTCCAGAATTTCTCTGCCATCTTCCCATGCCCTGTAGAGTGCATTCTTTAGAGAAACCATGGTTGGTGAAAAGATGTAACCCATATCAACCTCAGCAAGAACAGACCCTGTGATGCTTGCAACTCTTGTGGCCATTATAGGTTTACCAGAAAGCATAGCCTCCAACAGAGTATGATCCAATCCCTGAGCTCGTAGTGTCGGGTTCACGAAAATGTCTATGGCATTGTAGAACCTAGCCAACTGAGATTGTTCTAGCGATCCCAGAACAATTGCATTAGTTCCAAGATCTCTATACCTCTCACTCCAAGGTCCATTACCAGCAATCAGGATAACAACATTGTCACGAAATGTGGAATTTTCAGTGAGCATCTGCTTCAATGTTTCAAACATTAATGGATGCCCTTTATCCTTCACCAACCTCCCGGCCATACCGAAAATCAATGAACTTCTACTTCGCGGGATTCCGAACTTCTGATTAAATTCTATGCCCTTGACAGAATCTGGCTTGAAAACTTTCTCATCCACACCATTCAGAATAACATGAACTCTTTCTTCTGGGATCATGTATACTCTTTTCAAGACATCTCCAGCATGATCACTCGTAGCAACATGGTGCATGTAGTCCGGGAAGAACTTGACCTCTTCCACAACCTTAATCACTCTTTCACTCAGTGCATATGCTTGTGGTTGTTTTGGATTCCGCAGAAGCTCTTCAATGATATCAGTATGAATGGTTTCATATGCAATACCATGCCAAGTAACAGCTAAGTTGATCAAGTTGTGGGATCGGGTATGCAGGAGACTAACACTCTCAGTGTGGATCACATCAAATGGTTTCCCAGTTGAGTTTTGAGCTTCAAATTGTTTCCAGACTAAAGACTGGTCTAGATAACCAGCAGCTGTCAGCTTTGAGAGGTGAAAGTATAAGTTGCTAGTTTGAAGCATTGGGAAAGACATGTTGGGGAGAGAAGAGGTGAAAATGTGAAGCTCATGCCCTCTTTTGGCAAGAGCAAGATGAAGGGTCAAAGCATGCCGCTCTAGTCCACCAGCTAAAGATTGACGAGGCCATTTCTTGACGAAAACCGCAATTTTAAGGAGCTTTCGCGGCGGTTCCGAAGAAAACAAGAGTTGATTCCAGGCGGATGGAAAAGAAAGGAGATCAATAGGATGAGGATGGTTCTGATTCTGAAATGTCATTTGGCTTCTGGAATAGCAAGGGCCAGAGCAGCGGCACCAGAAGAGGAACGAAACAAAGGAGAATGCAGATAAGACGGAAATGATGAAGCAGAAACAACGGAAACTGAAAACAACAACTTGATCCCTAGCCATCCAAATAATGAATTCAAGACCATATCCTACCTCTTTCCCAGAGACAAAATCATTGAAACAATGAACAGATGGGAAACAGCATTAAGAATCTGTTCAATTCTAATCACCTCCATCACTCATATTTAAGTTCCAGAATGGCATCAACTTGAATCAAAAGACATACAAATCTTCAAATTGGATTAAACATAAAATCGGGAACTTGTCATTAAACTCGTACATCACGCGTTGACTTCACAGATTAAGTTTATGTGGTGCAACAACTTTGAAGCTACTCTACTGCCATTTTCAATATCACATCATTAAAAAAGGGCACAAAATGAACCATTTTCAATACAATCAGAAATATAAAAATTGCAAATTGCATTACTTTACTACTACCTAACCCACTAGATCTCATCGAACCAGTCAAAATGGCAAGCGATAACACGTGAAGAAGACTGATGTTAAGAATATGAAAAACTGAACAAACCGAACAAATACCCGTCTCTCCACCACAAATGAAACCTTTCTTCATAAGCATTTACAGATAAAACACAGCAACCAAATGGATTTAACATTTCAATTCTTAATTTATCAAACTATAAACATACATTAACTTAGAGAAATATGAGTTTTAGCTAACGAGTAAATGCATAAAGAACAAGAAAGACGAAGATAAACAAAGCCGAAGGTATCAAAATCACCAGAGGAGCAACAGCAGCTAAAGTATAGAGATCGCCACAAGCCAAAGTTCCCAACTTTAACTGCACCAAGTCCACTAGAGCCATCATCAAGAACCCGCAACCGAAAACCGAACCGAACCCAGAAAACAGAGTCCCTACTCTTAATGCCACCAAGTTGATATGAGCTGTAGACGCACCCAGACGCTCAAAGTTATGATCTTTGTCAATGATCTTGATTGCTTCTTTGATAGCCAATGCGATCAGACTTGAAAACAAGAAGCAGCTAAAGGAGTAGACATGGAAAACCACTAGGCTCTCTGCGACGGCTGGACCAGCAGCGACGCAAGAAACGTCGGTGACGAGGGTGGCGGAGGTGGGATACCATGTGAGGCCAAGAAAGAGTGCTAATGTGAACAAAGAGTTGACGTTGACAATTCCATCTAATGCCATTACATGGACTTTGGTGGTGGTTATGAGATTGCTCCGAGACGTTGTGGCCGAGAGGGAAACATCTTTAGATGGTTTAGAAGCCTCTGTGGTGATGTTATTTGTCAGTTTTGGTGTTTGTGGGAGGAAAGAGACGGAAGAAAAGGACGGAGGAGCATTGACGTTAAAGTAGGTGTTGATGGCAAGTTTGGTATCGGAATCATCGGGAAAATGCGATTGAGTGTCTTTCCCGGCAAGGGACCGAGAAGGTGAACACACCAAAAGGTATTCGCCGTTGCCGGGGATCGAACCCGGGTCACCCGCGTGACAGGCGGGAATACTCACCACTATACTACAACGACTTGATTGATCGACCAGCTTTCGGCTAATATTCATTATTACAATTAATCGAAAATACAAATTGGTTTTTCTAAATTATAGTTAGATCCTCATTTTATCTGCAAATTACTCTTTCACAGAAGTGGTAGGAGAGTTTATTTTTAGTAATTACACTCTCTAAAAAGCTCATTTCAACGAACTCCATTTTAAAAAAATGTAATAGGGACAAATCTTCCATGTCCTTGAATATAGTAAAGATGGCACTAATAAAGTAATAATATGATGGTAAGTATCGAACTTTATAATTAGAAATGATAATATATATCGGAACTAATGACTTAAATTTTGGATTAAAGTTTTATCAAATCTGATTAAACTTAAATAAATAGGTTCGATTGCAAAATTTTAACTTGAAAAATTTAAGAATGTTAATTAAAGTGGATTTTAAACTTTTTTTAAATCAAATTCGGCTCAATATTATTATATAATATGCGAGTTTACTAGATTCGAACCGGATTAATTGAGTTCTATTTTTAACTTTATGTACGAAACAAGTAATTAAAACTTGGATTAACATGCGATGGTTGATTAGTATTAACAATAACAACAACAACAACTTCAATGCACAAGACTTTCCGCTTTGAGAGGATTAAGAAAGGGATAATAATTATATACTGCCTTCTCTTTGTACATACTTAATTCAAAATAAATTATATATTTTTTAGTAATTTGGTAATTATGTACTCTAATCCAATAAAGCATAAGTATGGACAAAATCTCTAGAGGAACTGTATTCAAAATCCTTCATAACTCTATTTAGATGATCACAATTACACTATTCCAATGGAGTTCTACACATTCTCAGATAGACTGAATTGATGTTGACAATCACAGAAAGGGACTAATGAATCTGTTTAGCCTGTAACCGGTTTGTTCTAATCATGCTCCATGAATTTAGGGAAAAGAAATGCTTAAGGCGGCGCCTTCAGGTTTTCTTGTTCTATCTGTTCTTACCTAACCCTACGACGAACGTACACTATAACAACAACCGCTTTATCTTCTATTATTCTCGTATGTATGTGTTTGTATCTCTGCGATCAGAAGAACTATGTAATCGTTCGTAAAGTTTCACTGCATTGAGAATTTGATTGGCTCTCCATATCTGGTTACTGTAAAGCATGACGATTCTTCGGTTTTCGCTGTCCGTTTTGGTCCATGTTGCTCTACTCTCATACCTCTCTTTTGCGGATGACCCGATCGTGTACTATGAACTTAAAGTCTCTTACCTCACTGTCTCTCCTCTCGGCGTACCCCAGCAGGTTCTATCCTCATTTTTAATGTTGTGATGAGGTGGTCTCAGGTTTTTGCTGTTTCCTTAAAATTTCTGGGTTGCAGGTTATAGCTGTAGGTGGGAAGTTTCCTGGACCTGTTTTTAATGTCACTACCAATTTCAATGTTTTGATTAATTTGCACAATGAACTCAATGAAGATTTTCTCATGACTTGGTGGGTGTGTCCTCTTTTTCTTTGCTTTTTTGATTCTTTTCAGAGATGTTGTCTCAGCTTGACTGATTGGTTTCCGAGATTTTGACAGGCCTGGGATCGAAATGAGACGTAACTCATGGATGGATGGTGTTCCAGGAACCAGTTGTCCTATTCCTCCAAAACGGAACTTCACGTACAGTTTCCAAGTGAAAGATCAGATTGGAAGCTTTTTCTATGGTCCATCCCTTAATCTTCAAAGGGCATCTGGAGGATTTGGTCCTTTCATCATTACTAACCGGATAGTTATTCCAATCCCTTTTGCAAAACCGGATGGTGATCTTGTGATTATGATTGGTGATTGGTACACTCGAAGTCGTTTGGTTAGTGTTTTGATGACATTTCATTTCAAGCTTTTTAATGCCTTTTGCATGACTTAAGAAAAGTAAATTCTGGTGATGATTGAATCTTGTTTAAGGATTTGATGAGTGACCTTGAATCTGGGAAGGAGCTTGGAATGCCAGACGGAGTTTTGATTAATGGAAAGGGACCATATAGGTACGACAAAGCTTTTGTTCCTGACGGCATTAAGTATGAGACCATCAATGTCAATCCAGGTAAGCGATCAAGATGAGATCCTGTCGCGATTTTTTGATACGGTTTACTCGGTTGTACTATTCGAAATTGCAAACAATTCCTTTTCTTTGCAGGGAAGACCTACCGTATCCGAGTTCATAATGTTGGTACATCAACAAGTTTAAATTTCAGGATTCAGGGTCATAATCTGCTTCTTGTGGAAACCGAGGGATATTACACTGTACAACAAAACTATACCAGCTTCGACATTCATGTGGGTCAATCTTATTCGTTTCTGGTTACTATGGATCAGAATGCAACTTCTGATTACTATATCGTGGCAAGTGCTCGATTCGTGAATGAATCACTTTGGAAAAGAGTTACAGGAGTTGCCATCTTGCACTATTCCAATTCCAGAGGAACAGCAACTGGTCCTTTGCCTGATGCACCACCAGATATCTATAACCGGTGGGCAGCAATGAACCAGCCAAAATCCATCAGGTTAGGGCTTCTCTTTGTTTTTGATTTTCTATTTTCATTTTTTATTAATTTAGTATAAATTTGTTTAATTTTTGGTTTTCATTTTTTTCTTTTTCGTTCTTTACAAATTAAAAAAAAAATTTCTTTATTATTGGATCTTCTCAAATTCTGCATATTTATAATAAATGTTGTTCCGCTAAGCCCTTGGTATGCTGTCAGGCAAAATACTTCTGCAAGTGGAGCTAGACCAAACCCTCAGGGCTCTTTTCACTACGGTTCAATCAACGTGACTGATACATACGTTATAAGGAGCTCGCCGCCGGTAACAATAAACGGGAAACGACGTGCAACACTTAATGGACTATCGTTTGTGAATCCTGATACACCGATTAGGCTCGCAGATATTCATAAACTGAAGGGAGATTACAAACTTGATTTTCCTAATCAACCACGTAGATGGCCTGCTAAGATGAGCACGTCTTTGATCAATGCTACATATAAAGGGTTCATAGAAGTTGTATTGCAGAACAGTGACACCAGAATTCAGAGCTTTCACATGGATGGCTACTCATTTTTCGTGGTTGGGTAAGAAAAGAAAGTTTTTGTTTCTTCATTTTCTTGTTAATTCTGTCTGGAAAGCCAGAAAATAAAAAGAATGATTTGACTGGAAACCAGAATGGACTGGGGAATTTGGACGGAAGCTGACAGAGAACAATATAACAAGTGGGATGCTATTTCTCGCAGCACCGTAGAGGTATCTCTATTTGTTGATTATCCTTCCTATTGAATTGTATATGACACAGTCATGAAGTTACTCCTAGAGCTGTGGATTACATTACATAGAATGTTTGATTTTTTATGTCATAAAAGACCTTTGTGTTTCTGTTTCTCAAAACCAGGTTTACCCTGGGGCATGGACAGCAGTTTACGTGTCTCTTGACAATGTTGGTGTGTGGAATCTTAGGATTGAGAACTTAGACAGATGGTATCTCGGACAAGAAACATACATGAAAATCATCAATCCTGAGGAGACCGGCTACACCGAGAAGAGTCCTCCTGATAATGTCAGATATTGTGGAGCTCTTAGATACTTGCAGAAGTATAAATCTGACACTCTTGGCCTCTTTTGCATGTATGTGTCTTTGGTCATCCTCGTAGAGGCTAATACATTTTTTCTTGTCGTCAGGGACGGTCATTTCTCCTCCGTCGCGGTGTCCGAGTTCCGCCGCCGTTTCAAGCTAGTTTTGGCTATGCTAATGGCAATTTCTGCTACAGTTTTCGTTTCCTGCTAAACATTTTTTGTTTTGCTGGTTGGATACATGTTCTTTTCCGCATCAGGTACTTAGAATCTTTGTTGGTAGAGATTCAGCTGTTCGAACAGCACAAAGAATTGTAACTTGGTTCAAATGGGATCCACCATTTTCTATCATTCTTTTTCACTGCTTGTTGATTGATGATTGAGATCCATATTACAGCTTTTTACTTGTAGGGATACATGTTATTTCTTGAAGGTATGTATTCTATGTAGGAAATATGAAATATGCACCCTGAATTTGATAGGTTTCAGCGCAGGTACCTATATTTTAAAATTTTGACCGAAAGTTAAATAATTAAAATAAATTTTAAGATTAAAAAGATTTGGTATTGGAGTATCAGTTAAAGATCAAATAAAATTAAAGAATTTAAAATATAATTAAATAATTATTTTACTTATAAAATAATTTAAAGTTTAATTAAAAAAGAGATTATTAAATAAAAATTAGTTGATTTATTTTAATTTACAAAAACTTATTCGATTAATTAAAAACTAATTAGTTTTTAACAATAAATTATATTAAATAAATCAAAATTAAATTAAATAAAAATTTGTTGATTTATTTTAATTTATTAGTTTATAAAAACTGATCAATTAATTAATAAATTGATCCGTTTTTAATAATCAAACCGAAATATCAAACCGTAAACCAATTTTTTTAATAGTTTGAGTTTAACACAGATTTAAAGTCAATGGATTAATTCAAACTTATCCAATTTTAGGTCATATCAATCTAAAACTCAGGAGCATCAAATCGGTTCAATTACAAAAAAATTGAACCAATTCAAACTAAACAAATTAATGGTCAAACCTTCCTTGACAGTGTCAAAGGAAATCCATAGTTAGTTCCAAAAGATGCGGAGTTCCAAAAATTTAGGATGGTGGACTTGCTTTACAGACGACAATCTTAATATGATCTTAACTTGATGACTCCGAAATTGTAGGGATGAAACTGAGTCGTAGATTATCTTTTTTTATTCTCTATTTTTATTCATAAAATTTACTTTAAGGGAAAATATCATTATTAGGGAATTATCGTCCATGATCGTAAATTTTGTGATAGTTAATCAGTCAAATGTTTAACATAGTTAAGTAGCGTTAGATGTTCTAAGCTTATATTATTATGCAAAAACTAAAACCGGTAATATAATAGGTGTAAGGTTTAAAGGTTCAACCAGTATTAAATTATTATAAAATTAAATTTTTTTAAAAAGAATTGAAATAGATTTTCCTTGTTAATTAAAAATTTAAAGCTTAATTGAAAAATAAGATTGTTAAATAAAATCTTTGAATTGACCAATGAAAATAAATCGATTAATTTTTATTTAACAATTTTCTTTTTCAATTAAACTTTAAATTCTTGAATAAAAAAATCGTTAATTATTTTTCAAATCATTTAAATATTTAACCGATTTTATGACCGAATAATATCGATTGATCCTTTTAAATTCTAAATTTCTTATTTTCGGTTCCCTTTTTAAAACTTTACAAATACTTTCGTATAGAAATTTGGATAAATGGTATTTTTGAATTATTTGTTTAAAATTAATAAAATTGAATGATTCAAAAGATCAAGGGTTTATAGCTCGTGATTTTAAAATTAATCATGTACATTGAATTTAAGATTTTATCATTGTGTTCTGATCGTAGATTCTTATAAAAAAAAATACGGTAAAGAAATGCATAAATTGCAATAACGAATATGTCATTGAAAATCGACACATTCTGACTTATTTCAGCTTGTTATTAATAGTACAGACTTACCACTCTAACCTTGCGACAATGAGGAACAGATCTTTTGTTCATGTAGATCTGTTCTCTCTGTTTTTAACAGATCTCAACCATTCAATGCACGGGCTGGGTACGGTGTGAAGATGAGGATGAAGAAGGTATTCAACTGTTTGTTTGTTTATGCATTGCAGTAAATTAATTGAATGCAAATTAATGTATGACATTATTTTTTAATTAATGAAAAGACATTATTTATCTTTGTTTATTAATTTTATTAATATTTTATGTTTTAATATTTAAGATAAAATTCTTGGAATAATTATTATGTAATTGAAATTATAATGAAATCATAATTATGAAATTGAATTTATACTTATACATTATTCT
>JAOQMP010000007.1:30335947-30356113 GCA_027563575.1 Erythroxylum pedicellare
AGAAGGATGTGGAAAAAGAAAAGAAAAGGAAGTAAAAATTTTTCTTTTAAGAAAAATAGCAAAGAAGAAGTCAATAACGAGAAGACCTCCATCATTTGCTACGAGTGTAACAAACTAGGACACTATAAGTCTGAACGTCCGTTGATTAGAAGAAAATTGAAGAAGAATAAAGAAAATAAAAAGAATATGATGGCAACTTGGGAAGATTTGGATTCATTCGAATCTAATTCTGATTCAGAAGCATCAATATAAGCAAATATATGCTTGGTAGCCCAAAAAAAAGGTGACGAGTAAGTAACTTCTAACTTTAATGAACTTCAAGATGCATATTTAGAATTGTTAGAAGATTCACATGCTATACTAAAGCAGTATAGATCCTTAAAAAGAAAGTTTGTCACGGAAGCGTTAAAAAAGAAAACGTCTGATACCAAATAATGAGCACAGCGGAAGGATTGATGACAATTTGATGGAGTTTTCGATGGGTGTTTTGTTTTGGTGTGTTTTAGATCTTGAGGAATTAAGAATGATGAAAATTTAGAATTCAAAAAACAAGAAAAATAAGGATATGCAAGGTTTGATTTCTATGACACCTTTTGAAAACTTGTTCTAAACAATCCCGATGATCAAAATAAAACCCAGAGAAACGAACAATCGACACGCCACAATTGGGGAAGCAATTGATAAGTAAAAGATGGTTTGAAAGGTAACAAGAACAAGAGAATAATGTTTCTCCCTATTGAAGCCGACGGCTTTTCAACAATTATGATCTAAAAAGTTCTCATCTCTAACTCTAGCACTTAACACCCTCCTAACTACAATTGCTTCTCCTGTGATAGCTCTTTTCACATATTCATCATTATTATCACAATCACTATCACATGGCAAATCATCAACATCACTATCCTCATAATCAATAACTCCATTATCACTCATATACATCACTTTTCTATTAGGGCATTGAGAAGCAATATGACCAGTACCCAAACATTAAAAACATTTTATAGTTGAATATTTACTAGAAATAGCTTGAGTGTTAGAAGTACCTTTTTGCTCAAATCTCCCAATTGGTTTCTTAGGTGTTTCTTTGAAGTCTACCCCCTTATCCTTGTACTCCTCCTCCTTCTTGGGTCATTTTGAGTTCCATGAATAACTAGAACTTGCTCCATTCCTTGCTGTCATTCTAGCTTTGAGCTGTCTCTCCACCTTCATGGCCATGTTCACCATGTCCTCAATCTCTAAGTAATGCTGTAACTCCACCACATTTGCTATCTCCCTATTCAATCCACTCAAGAACCTTGCCATGGTGGCCTCGGGGTCCTCCACTATATTAGCACGGATCATAGCAATCTCCATCTCCTTGTGGTAGTCCTCTACTGACTTAGACCCTTGTGTGAGTCTTTGGAGCTTTTGATGCATCTCCCTATAATGGTAAGAGGGCACAAATCTCTTCCTCATACACGCCTTCATCGCTGCCCAAGTATTGATGGGTCTTTCTCCATTCCTCCTCCTAGAGGTCATAAGCTGATCCCACCATATTAGTGCATAATCTCTAAATTCAATAGCAGTAAGTTTTGCCTTTTTCTCCTCCGAGAAGTTATGACACTCGAAGATCATATCAACCTTACTTTCCCACTCCAAGTACGCCTCAGCATCATTCCTTCCCTTGAATGCTGGGATCTGCATCTTGATGGATTTGAGGTCTCCATCTCGTCTATCGAGGGGTTCTCCTCTCCGAGCTCTCCTAGGCATGCGCTCTTCATAGTCCTCCTCCTCCTCCTCCTCCTCCTCAGGCTCATACCGTGGTGGTTGCCGACGAGGTGGTGGCTGTCGCTGATGTACATATGCACGCCTGCCCTGAGGTTCCTCGCGTCTCCCTTGTCTAAACTCTTCCATTTATCCCCTAACCTCATTTAAGGCTAGATTGAACCTCTCAAATTGTTGCTGTATGGCTCTCAAAGTGAAAGCGATGTTTGCATCTCCCCCTTGGTTGTCGTCATTACTACCTCCCTGTGACATTGTAAATAAAATGATATACCTGCAAAATAAAGTTAGCGATAAACAACCTCACACACTCCTTCACGTGTTTCACTCAGGAATTTGTCACTCCCCTGGTGTTTAAGTCACGACAATGACTCCCTCAAATAAGCTCATACACTCTTGCCTTTTACCACTTAAAGTTCTCTGAAATCCAAGTTACAATCAGAACCATGACTTCATCAAATCAATGTTCCCAAATGTAGCTCGAGTAACAAGAACAATAAACCTCAGTCAAGTAACAAGTATGAGAGATCATATTTTTTTTGCAGACTTTTTTTGACTTTCTTTTTTATTTTTTGACTTTTTTAACTTCTTTTTTTTTTCCTCCTTTTCCTCCGACTCTCTTCTTTTTTCAGACTTTTTTTTCATTTTTTCGTTTTTCTGACTTTTTCCCCTCCTTTTCCTCTGACTCTCTTCTTTTTTAGCCTTTTTTCATTTTTTTCGTTTTTCTGACTTTTTTCGAAAAAAAATTTCCGATACAAGCTGAAAGTTTGCAACAAATAATTGAAAACCTTAACTAAAACAAAAGCAATAAGAAAATTGAAATCTTAGGTCAAAAGTTAATTCACACCTGAATAAAAGATCCGATGATAATTGGATGGCGATGGGCGGTGGTTTCTTGAATTTTGATGGAGTTGAATAAGAATCCTCCTCCAAACCAAGTCTCTGATACCAAAATTGACGCACACCGCGAAAGGACTAACGTCGATGTGATGATGTTTTCAATGGATATTTTTGTTTGATGGGTTTTGACCTAGAGGGACTAAGAAGGATAGCAATTTCGAATTCAACAATTAAAAAAATAAGGATACGCAATGTTTGATTTCTACGACACCTCTTGAAAACTCGTTCCAAACAATCCCGATGATCAAAATAAAACCAAGAGAAACGAACAATCGACACACCACAATTGGAAAACAATTGATAAGTGAAAGATGATTCGAAAAGTAACAAGAACAAGAGAATAAGGTTTTCTCCCTATTGAAGCCGATGACTTTTCCACAATTCTGATCGAACTCTGTTATAAAACCCTAAAACATAAGTATTTATATCTAGGTCAAATAATAAAAGGTTGGCCTACAAATACATGGAAGTCCAAAATAAAATGAAGTCTAAAAATTAAATAAATAGGTCTGATTCGTGTCTTCAAGCTCCAAGTGTATCCGGTCCAAGGATTTGAGTTAAATGGATTAATTTGGGCTCAATTCCATTAAACTCTCCTTCAATAGGCTCGGAGTTCGCCATCTTCTCAAGATAAAAGCCCATATACGTACAAAGAGCCCTTTTAAATCTTTTGGTCCTAGCTTTGGTCATGGACCATTCTAGTATGGTTAGCTCTCTGGCTGACCTTGCTCGAATATTCACGATCCCGCTTACATCAGAACCGACTATTAATTTCACTTGGGAGACTTGGTATGGGTCAAATTACAGCCTTATAGGCAGCATTCTGTAAAGCTACGATGGAACCACAAGATGAGTATGTGATATTTTGGCCCTTTTCCAGTAGTAGATCGAGTGGGTAGGGTTGCTTACCATTTTTGGGTTCCAACTATTGAGAAAATCCACCCTACTTTCCATGTATCACAACTGAAGTTGTACCAAGGAGATTACGTGTCTCAAGCTTTGCCTCCTTTGTTGTTTGTCAACACACCTGAAGACGTCGATGAAGAGACCTCTAAGGCAGCAGAGGTTTCCCAAGATTGAAGGTAAGGAGTTGGTGAACCACAATCTGTTGACGTCTCATAGGGGCAGTGTGGCTAAGGATTTATCTGCGCCTGTACCTCTGGCTTTGGAAGACACACCGACTCAAACTAGTTCAATTGAGATTAGTTTCCAAAATAAAGTGAAATTGGGTAAGGATCTGGTTCAGCAAAACTTCTGTGAGGATAGTGGGATAAATGTTTCAGGAGATGCCACATCAGCCAAGAACAAATTGATCCTTATGGATATGGATTTTAATGGTGGGGGACTTGTCATATACCCAAGCCCAGTTTTGGATGCCAAGAGTGAGGAACCATTGAGGAAGAGCACCAGGCCATGTGTCGTAAACCGATTTTTGGAGCCTTACATTACTTATTAAATATATAGCTAGAATAATGTAAGAGCGATTTTTATTGTGAATTTGGTGGTTTCCTCTTCTTCGTGGATTTGTCTCTTCTATAGGCAAATATTTTTAGAATTTATTATTTAGAGCCTTACACAAGTCCTTATCTTGCACATGTTGGTCATATTCAGTGCAGCTGAAAATGGGAAGATTTAAAACTGAAGGAATGATTTGAATTGGGAAATGTGAAAGGGAAAGAGTGAAATAGAAAGATGAAAATGGAGAAAAGAGAGATGAAAAAGGGGTTTAAAAATATTAAGTATGGAGAAGTTTAATTGTAGAGCTAGGGAATTGTATGAGGTATTGATGGATGCAAAAGGTGGAAAGGGTTTACCCAGAGCAATGCAAAGATTAGTAGAGAGGTTGATGGGAGGATAGTTTTTTGAACAGTTTAGTTACTAGAAGTACTATGGAGCTGCAGGATGACAAGTTGATAGTTTAGAAGTAGAGCTTTGGAAGCTGGTGTGATGAGGCTACTTTAATAGTAAAGATTTTCTTCGAAAGGAATTTGATTTGTTTTTGTTACTTGCACATGATTTTTAGTTTATGAATATTGTATTGTGATGGTGAATTGTTGAGTGATATATTAGCTTAATAGAATTTGGATGATTGTTTTAGGTGAAATTGACTTTTGATAAGCCTGAACTTGGATATTACGATCGTAAAACTTATGCATACTAATATTTCCAAAAAAGACATGTTAGTTCTTACTTTTCTTACTTGAAAATGTAATTGTATGTTATGGTTTCTTGCTTTTTTTCCTTCTATTGTTTGGTTGTATGTGCAAATATGGAAGTGCAATTGTGGTGGAGAACACAAAGCAAGGATGGTTTGACCAAGCTTTCCACAAGGCTTAAGCAATTTTGGTTTTGGCATATTAGTGTTTTTTTGTAGGTGCAACTATTTATTATAGCCCTACATGACTCTTAGATGCACAATTAGTAATAGTGTTCACAAATAAGTTGAAGGACCGTTTTAAAATATTAGAATCTTTTTGAACATTTTGAAAATTTTGAATTTAAATTAAATTATGTTGAAAACATTAGGTCCAATGATCCTTTCATTAACTTTAGAAAAAAATTAAGAGAATTCATTATATAATATATCAACAATAACATTACACAAATTCATTATTTTTATCAGTCGTAACACACACATTTGAATTTAAAAGTAAAATTTCTTAATTTTGATTATATATAATAAATCTTAATTAGAACCAATAAATCTACTTAAATAATATAAGTTATCCTAATTAACTTAATTTACCTACTAAAACATTAATTATTATTAAATTCCAAATTGTTTGATTGAAATTTCTTATTGTAACTCACAACTCGCCACTCGCCACCACCAATCTCATCATCTCCATCGCCCTTTATCATCACAAACACTCACTAGAGCCTTAACTTTGCCTCTCCCCCACCAATATCCTACTTTTGTTATATTAAATTCAAGGGTATCACTTATTTATCCAAAAATAGAATTAATTATCTCCTATTATATTTGCATCATTTACAGATTTAGCAAGAGTTTGATTCATTCAACAATTATTTTCTCAAATGGCTTCCGCTTTGCACTTCAAGTGCTAGCGAAGATACTAAAAACAAAGATCGTAAGCAAGGATCTGATCTATAGAGGTTTCCATTATGTTGGGTTTTAAACAGACGACTGATTTAGGTTGATATCTCAGAGTGCCCCTTTTACACGAACGAGTCAATAGACAAACCTATCAACACCTTCTTAATAAGGTTCAACAATTTTTATTCGGATGGTTAGTGAGTCTATTATCCTTTGCAGGATGAATCACCCTGACTCACTCAGTTACAGTGACCCTCTCTAGTTACACAATGTAGATAGTCCATTTGCCACAAAGACTTTGTGATTAGCTGGAGAAGCTGATACGCCAGTTGTTATAGGGCTCATCTAATGGACAAAAGAGGACTCACTTAGTGAACTGGGGAAAAATCTGTAAACTGAAAGAAATGGGGGGCCTAGGTATTCGAATAATCTCAGGAACCAATAATGCTTTCTCAATGAAATTAGGGTGGTCGATGATCTCCAAGCCTAATGTTCTATGGGTGAAAATTCTCTCTGCAAATTACAATTTTGATGTCAATAATCTACCCTCCTCTATTGAAGCAACCAGTGGATCAATGACTTGGAGGGGTATTAAGGCTATATGGCACATTGTCCTCTAGGGCATGAAATGGATGATATGTGATGGTGCTAGGACTCGATTTTGGCTCGACCGTTAGGTGGAGGGTGTGGGACCCCTTATCATCCATGCAACAACCCCCGTTCCCTAAGCCTCTATAAATCTCCAAGTTCAGCACTTTTTGGACACAGACGGTAATTAACATTAGGAGGCTTTTCAATCTTTACTCCCAAAGTCCATTTATAGGGCTATAGTGGGAACTTTTCCTCCTCAGCCCTACCTTGGACAGGACAAGCTGACATTGGGATTTTTAGATACTGGACAGTTCACTATCTCATCAACGTATTCCAGGATCATGGAATATAATGACGAATTGACTAATGAAATTTGGAAGGCCATTTGGCAATGGAAGGGTCCGCAATCCATTCACTCCTTCCTTTCGCTACTCGCACATGATCGCCTACTCTCTCGAACCAACAACAAGTTTGTAGAAAACTCACTATAGACGGAGCTTGTTATCACTGTTGTCTCGAAAAATCCTCACTACATGTTGTGTGTGATTGCATCAAAGCCCGCAACGTGTGGGAGAATTTCCCGCCACAAATAATCTCAGATAACTTTCTCACTATGCCAATTCGAGAATGGCTCACTAGAAATCTACAACACCACTAACCTGTTCACAAGTACAATTGGTCGATTCTTTTTGGTACTACTTGTTGGTTCTTGTTGACTTGACGAAACAAGGCCCTTTTTGATGACCAGTTCGATTGGCCAACCTCACTAGTTGACCACATTTCCAACTATGCCCTTTAGATCTACGAGTCATCCATCTGGCAAAGTAGAGCAGATATTGGTCATCGGCCTTGATAAGAACATCTAATCGGCTAGCGTAAACCAGCTTATGGGTGGGTAAAATTAAATACGGATGGAGCATGTAAGTGTTCCTCGTACTCAGCCATAGTAGGGGGTCTCATCTATGATATTACGGGCGCTTGGCTTGGAGGCTTTAACCAAAATCTGGGTTGATGTTCATCTATCTCTGAGGAACTTTGGGGAGTATTTTCTGGGCTCACACTTGCTTAGAATAAGGGTTATCGATGGTCGAACTAGAAGTGGACTCCACAGCGGTGCTGAATCTCCTGTCTTCCTCAGCTACTCGATCAAGGGCTCTCAATCCTCTCATCATGGCCATCAATTAATTATTCACTTGAAACAAAACTGTTGTACATCGACATATCTATCGAGAGAGCAACAGATGTGTAGACTGGGTTGTAAATTTTGCAGAATGTTTTGACTTCGAAATCATGATTTTTAATACTACACCCATTAAGTTCCATTCTATCCTTTTATAGGATATGTTAGGGGTCTGTTTTCCTAGACTCATCATGTAATTATATCATCTTTCTTCCTTAAAAAAAACTATCATCTCGTAAATGCCTTAGATATGAAGAGTGCAATAAAATGTCAAAAAGGATTTCATACCTATAATTGAAGAGATTAAGGAGGCAGTCAAAGTCGTCAAGAGGACATGCTTAGCAACTTCAATCAAATACCTCCTTAATCTATAATGTCTTTTCACAAGTTTCACATTGTTTATCTCTCAACCCTGAAGTTAAACTTCATAAACCATGTGTCTTTCCCACTTTCTAACTTAATCCTAAAAGTAAAAGGAGGATATAAGTAGGGAAGAGGCAGAGTTAGGGCTCTAATAGGAGAGTGGTGTATGTGATAGTAGAGGGTAGTGACAGTGGTGCATTAGGCAAAGGAATATCGACGGTTGTTACTAAGAACATGAGCATTTCGATGAAGAAACTGGGAATTTGGTAGTAATTAGTGTTTTATTGGTTAAAATTAGGATAATTAGATTTAAATCATATTATTTAGGATAAATTATATTTATTAGGGTTCATTAGGGTATATTACATAATTAAAAATTACTTATAAAGTTAATTTAATTTTAATTAAAATATTTGGATATTGCTGAGCCATATGGCATAATGGAATTCGTATAACTAATAGAAAGTAATAAACTTGCCTCATGTTAGTAGACGTTGTCCACATTTTTTTCTTATTTCAATATTAAATTGAATATTATTACAAACATAAGGGATTATTTTATGCTTTAAATATTAACATCTAAATAGTATTTTGGTCAAAATGTTAATATTAAAAATACACTTTTTATTGAAAGTGTCCGTCTTGGTTCCATTAGGTTTCAATTCCATATTAGGACAATCATTTATTGAGTAAATATATAAACCTTTTCAAATAAATAGAATAAAATTTAACTATCAAAGAATAGCCAATCAAAATTTGAATTAAAAAATAATTAATGAAGTAAATTCCAATTTACGAAAAAGGTTAGTAATAAATTTGGTGACTCTCCTGTCAATTCAAAATTAAGAAGAATAAGTGTAGAATTGTTAAGGTAAGATTAGTGAATTTAATTATATATTGACTAGAAAATGGTTAAAAATATCTTGTATCATATTTGGTTATATAACAAAAATTTAGATTTTACCAATGTACTGGTCAAGTTAGGTTAGAAGCTAACTTTTTAGTGCCATTGTTTTCCTATTAATGACTTCTCTTTTTGCTGCCACTTCTTCTTTGATTCACATCTTCATAGCTTTCTATATATCTTATCTCTTTGCTTCTGTTTCTTTATAGTTTCCTTCTCTATCCTTCCTAGGATTGTCTTGCTACTTTAATTCTTAGGGATATTTTCATCTTTTAGTGTCTTTTTTCCTCCTACCTAAGACTTTGCATACTGTTTTTAGAAACAGTTTTTTGAATTAATCTCTAATAAAGGCAGGCTCTTTACCTCTTTAAGTATAAACCCCTTCAACCCTAACTTAACCTCTTTCACCTGATGATTTTCCACCCTTACCCCTTCATCCTTTGTCCCCTCCATCTTTAGAGAGCTTGAAGAATTCTTAGCATACTACTTAGCTAGTGGAGATTACTAGTGTGCCTTTTCAATTTAGGAATTGAAAGTAGGTGTTGGGGAATCAAAGAAACCTCTTACTATATTACTGAACCCTAAAGAAGAGGAAGGGTGCAACATTGTTGCTCCAGACCTTGAGGTGCTTAAGATTGGTGCAAGTAGTTGGGAAGCTACCTTAGTTGGAGTTTTCATATAATGACGTCTAACTTTTCTAGTCATGCGCAAGTGGTCACAGAACAATATAAGGCAAGGGGCCTTTGGAGGTATTACTATATGAGGATAACCTCATATTGTTCATCTTTACTTCTCAAGAAGAAGCCTTAAAGGTATTTGAGAATCTCTTTAAACCTGACAAACTGGTATTAAACTTAAGAAAGTTAAATAGTAAAGCATACCATTGTGGTTAACCTTCACAACGTCCTCTTAGAATATTGGACAATGAAGAGCTTAAGTATGTTTGTAAGCTACTTGAGGTGACTTCTATGCATGGATGGAAAATTGGCAAGGAGAAGGAGAATCGAGTTTATAAGGCCTTGTGTGAGTGTGGATTTATCTAAAGATCTTTTAGATGACATTCCCATTATGTAACTAGGGATAAAAAAAAACTTTATGAAAACTCTATAATGGTTACATACTAGTGGAAACCCTCCCTTAAGCCCCAAAGGTAAACAAATGGAAAGAAACGGATAAAACCTTAAAGATAGACGAATATAATGAGCTTATGGGTATTGAAATAATAAGGAAAGGTTAAGGACTTAAATATAGCCAAGGAGGGATCCCTCATTATAAGATTTGTAGGTATAGAAGAGGTGGTAAGACAAGAAAACTTTCTTACTACTAATTAAGCTCAACCTTAGATCTTAGACAAAGAGAAAACATTTAGTAACCAGGAGGAGAAGGTGGAGGCAAACTTGAGTAACCTCCTTAGTTCTCCTCTACCTTTGGATATCTCATTGATCCTGGATAAGAAGGATATAAAAGTAACTAATGAAGAATAGTTTTAAAGTGTTGAGAGGAGGAAATCACTAAAGACCAGTTTAAGAAAGAGCTTCAAAGGTAAAAATCAACTTATATAGATATTATTACCTAGAATGTATATAGTTTAAACTACACTCATAAGCTTCAAGTTTAAAGGATTTTGTATTTATAAAGAAACTTTTAATCTAAGGACTTTTAGAAACCAAGATACGAGAAGAAAGCATAAATAAGATAGGAAGCTTAGGACCCTAATGGGATTTCATCCCTAATCACCAATATCACTCTTCTAGAAGAATAATTATAGCTTATAACTCTATATTTGTTGAAGTTAAAGAGCTAGAAACTAATGATTAAGTCATCTATGTTATTGTTGAATTCATCTAGGAGAAGGTACTCTACTTTTATATAGGTCTGAGGTAAAAGGCACTTTAACTTGCAAAATTACACTGAAGATCTTAAACAACGTGTGGAGAACTTGAGCATATCATACCTGAAATATGAAGTCCATGGATTCTCTTAGAACAATAAATAAGGCTCAAACCGTTTACTTAAGGAAAAACTTGACAGAGCCATTATTAACTTTAAGTGTTTAACAAAATTTCCTAAAAGTAAAGCAAGTTTTATAGAGCCTCTTTTCTTTAACCATTCCCCTGTTAAAATTTTTGAGATCTTTCAAAAGGTTAGTAGAAGGATTCCTTTTAGATTTAATAAATTCTTAGCTTTTGTTTTTGGATTTTAGGAGGCTATTCAAAAGGATATAAGAGCTTGCATACATGGAACTAAACAATATGAATGTGTACAGAGGCTAGAGAATATTAAACATGAGTTAAAAAAGCTTAATATTGGAAGGGCTTTAAGCACCAAACAAGTTTTTTCTATATCTAAAGATAAACTTGTTAGCATCTGTCGAAATCTCTCTCACAAAACTAAGAATAATAACCTCTTATTACAGGAGAAACAAATTTTAAATGCCTACTTGCAAGCAGTTGATGATCATTATTCACTCTTAAAGTAAAAGGTCGTGTTTAATTAAATAGGAAATAGGGACATATGCACCATATTCTTCTTCAACTTTATAGTTTCTAACTTTAACAAAATTTGTTCTATCATAACTCAAGATGGAAAAATGGTTTCTACTCTCACTACAAGAAAAATAGGTTTTAGCGACGAAAATTACTGACGAAGAATAAAGATTTTCTGTCAGGAAATAAATTTGGAAAAGGAAATTATCGTCAGAAAGAGTCATTAGAGACATGACTACAGCTAAATTTTAGCGATGGAAATAAGTAATCCATCGGTAAATTTAGCGATCAAATGTTATATATCCATTGGTAAATTTAGCGACATATTTTTTATTTCCGTTAATAAAATTAGGATAATTTGTTGGTCCCTAATTTTTTTTGATGAATAAGCACGATTAGATTAATTTTGGGGTCTTGCTAGATTAATTTGTGTTGGAATTAATTAGCATGTTAATGTGAGTGAGATTATATGACATAGGTTAATTAAATTAAAGTGTTAGGGTGGTAAGATTTCATATGGAGCATTGTTGGAACACCACTTAAGTTATAAAGTCTTAAGGCATTGAAGGGTATAAAAGGGGAGAGAAAAAGAAAATTTGTCGTCTTGCATTTTAGAAGAAGCTAGATGAATGGATGAGGAAAGAGAGAAGAGAGAGAAGCAAGAAAAAAAGAGAGAAAGAGGAGAAAAGAAGGAAGATCATCTAGGTTTCAATTTCTCTTAGTCTTCAAGAGGGATTTTGAGGTTGTGCAAAAAGGGAAAAAGGTAGAGGAAGACAAGAGCTTTCTTTTGAACCAAACATCTCTTCATTTGGTGAAGATTTAAGGGAGGCAAGAGAGGCTAAAGGAGTAAGAGGAGAGACATCCTTGAGCAAGTTTTCAAGCAAGGAGACTAAGGTAGGTTACATTTTTATAATTAAATAATAAGCCATTAATGTTTCTTTCAAGAAAAGAGAAATAATTGTTTTCAAATACTTTTAAAATATGCATTCGTTGTTCTTGCTTGAGAAAGTGCTATATGTTTGTGTATGAAGTTTGTGGATGAGCTATGAAAGAAAAATGGAAATGATTTCGAAAATGTATCAAGTTTATGAAGTTATGTTTCGAAAATGAGTTATTTGGGCAACAAGTTTCCAAGATGTGAGATGCATGATTATGTGGGTTTGTGGTGGTCCCCTAAGTATGTCAAGTGAACTTTGACCAAAGGCTTTTCCTGTTTGCTAGCTGGTGGCATGGAGCTTCTTTATGGACTCCCCTAAGTTAAGATCCTTATGGGAATTGTGTAGTACATTCTATTTTGGATCTCCCCAAACCATTATGATGTGCTTATGTGTTTACATGTTCAAATGTGTTGGCAAGTTTGATGATGCATGAATTAAGTTGCTTATGAATTGTTGATAATTTGAAATTTGGGAATATATATATATATATATCTTGACTCAATGTGAGTTTTAAAATGGTTTTTGTTTACTATCGATTATAAAAATGTTACCCATGAGCTTTAAGCTCACCCCTATTCCTCCCCATCTACAGGTGATGAACAAGATATCGAGTGATCGAGTCGAGAGTTAAGGCATCACTCCAATTTGCATATTTTGTGCTTTTGAAGTTAGATAATGTCAAACAAGGCTTTAGTCGCATTTTGAGAAATTATTGTTCTTGTAAAGTTGGTATTTTGGGACTTTGATGTAAGGTGGCTCGAAATGGCTACTAAAACGTTGTAAAAACTTTATTCTTTTGATGTGAATTAAGTGTGAATGGTGCATGGATGATGAGAGTTGAAACTAGATATATGTGAAGAAGTAATCAACTTGAGTTGATGATTTTGGAACATAAATCGTTATACATATATATGTATGCATAAGCGAGATACAATGGAAAGGAAGATAGGATTTATGATTACATGTAGTTGAAGGTGATGAGACAAATGAGTTGAGATTTGAGAGTTTAATGAAATCATTTTGGTAGCTGAATGAATGTGCTGAGAACATTCCAAGTTTCCATATCGCAAAATTTCAAGTCTTCCATAAGAGAAAAATTTGTGTTCTGAATTTAGGGTAAAATCTAGATTGATCTAGGATGAATTTGACAATTTGTCTTCATAGAAGTTGTAGCTTGTCTTTTTAGCTTTCCATCACTATAAAGTATGAAATTTTTAGATAATAGAGTCAAAAGTTAAGGTTCTTATAAGTGGAGATGCTCAAGAGTATAGGATGTATCGTCTAGTGATGACGTGTCGTCTGGTGAGAATGCATCATCTAGTGAGGACGTATCATTTAGTGAGGACGTATCGTCTAGTGATGACATGTCGTCTGGTAAGGACGTATCGTCTTGTGAGGATGCTTTGTCTTGTAAAGACACTTAGTCTGGTGAAGACGTATCTTCTGGTGATAACATATCATCTAGTGATGATGTGTCATCTGGTGAGGACGTATCATCTTGTAAGGACGTATCATCTTGTAAGGACGCTTCGTCTGGTGAGGACTTATCTTCTGCTGAGGATGTTTCGTCTTGTGAGGATGCTTCGTCTAGTGAGGATGCTTCATTTGGTGACATCATAACGTCTAGTGCACTGTTCTTCTAATCCTATTGTCTGGTCACATTTTTGACCTTGTAGATGATTGAATTTCACTTCGGAGTCTTCACAAATGTTGTTAATCTAGAAGTTCTCTTACAAACCGTCTAAGAAAGACCCCATTCCTAGATCTAATAAATTGATCTAGGATGAATTTGACAAGTTGTCTTCATGGAAGTTGTATCTTGTCTTTTTAGCTTTCCAATGCTATAAAGTATTAAATTTTTAGATATCGGAGTCAAAAGTTATGGTCCTTATAAGTGGAGATGCTCAGGAGTATAGGACGTATGATCTGGTGATTACGTATTGTCTAGTGATGACGAGTTATCTAGTAAGGACACATCGTCTGGTGAGGACATATCATCTGGTGAGGACGTATTGTATTGTGAGGACTTTTCTTCTTGTGAGGACGCTTCGTCTGCTGAGGACGTGTCATCTGGTGATGATGTGTCATTTGGTGAGGATGTATCGTCTTGTGAGGACGCTTTATCTAGTGAGGACGTATCATCTTATGAGAACGCTTTGTCTGGTGAGGACGTATCATCTGGTGAGGACACTTCATCTGGTAAGGATGCTTCATCTTATGAGGACATATCGTCTGGTAAGTATGATTCGTCTGGAGAGGATATTTCGTCTGCTGACGTCATATCGTCTAGTGATGATGTCATATCCTCTGGTTCACTGTTCATCTAATCCTATTGTCTGGTCATATTTTTGACCCCGTAGATGATCTAATTTCACTTTAGAGTCTTCACAAAAGTTGTCAATCTAGAAGTTCTCTTTCAAACCATCTAATAAACACCCCAATCTAAGGTTTGCAGAGGAAGTTAAGCCAATTCTCCCAAGAGAGATACAATATGATTAAGGACATAAACATACTTGACTCTTTTGGCCGTAACTTCATCACTTGACCTCTAAATGAAGTGATTCTTGAAGGAATAGACTCCTAATACATTTTTATACCTTCTTAAAAATTGTTAACTTTTGGTGTAGATTTGGAAAATATTGATGGAAAGAATATGAGGGATTGGTTGGAAGAGCATAATTGGGTTATGAACGTATTTGGATTTTTAGGCATATCTTGAGCTATAGAGCTCCGAATGAGGTAGTTCTTGTTTCAAAATAAACAAGAGGCAGACAACTACAATTTTTTTGAAGAATTCAAATTGCAATTTGGTGTTTAACTACTGTGGGAACATCACCCTTATGGGACGATGGCTAATGAGAAGTCATTCACTACAAGAAATTGTATTTATAGTTAAAGTAAAAGTTGTCACTAAAAGCCTTAATATTTGTCACTGTTATTAATAGTGTCCAATATTTGAAGTCATCACCTCCCGTTACAAATACCTCCATCACTAATGAAATAGTGACGAATTTAAAAAATGGTCACAATCATGCAACACTTTTGTGACACAAATACTGACACTAAAACTTGTGAAATATGTGACAAAACCATATGTTCACAATAACTTTACATATTTATGACAAGTTTATCATCACAAATAATATAAAATAGTGATGAATTAAGTCATAATAGTACTTTATTTTATTATAAAAAAATTGCCGATACTAAAACCTATCAAATGTGTGACAACACTATATAGTCACAATAACTGTACTTATTTATAACAAATTTATTGACACAAATAATATAACGTAGTGACGAATAAAGTTGTAACAATACTTTATTATATTGTGAAAAAAGTGCCGACACTAAAACCTATGAAATGTGTGACAACACTATATAATCAAAGCAACTTTACATATTTATGACAAATTCGTTGACATATATAATATAAAGTAGCAACGAATGAAGTCACAACAGTACTTCATTTTATTGTTACAACATTATCGCCATAAAAATAATTATAAATAGTGACAAAATATGCCACTAAATTTTTTTTATCAGTGTCCATTACTTCTTGGTCACTAATATTTTTAACAAACAAGTGTCAACATCATTTCGTCACAAAAATGAAAATTAGTTGTTACAAAAAGTATTATCACTAATGTGTTTATTATTATCAAAAATAAAATTATCAATTCATCAATGGAATTACATTAGTTGTAAAAGAAATTTGCATTAGTGACTATATTGTCTAACAAATTTTGTCACAAGTATGAAAATTATATGTTACAATAATATTGTCACTAAATAAAGAATATATGTTACAATAAATATATCACTAATTCCTTATCATATATATCAGATATGTGTAACAAATCTTCACTAAAAACCTAATGACTGAAGAGGCTGAGTAGGCATCAATGTATCTTTTCACCTACAAAAGAAAATTGTGAAATGATAGAAGGTAACGAAAAGGAGACTGACAGAGATAAACACCTACCAATACATTATCAAAGCTAGATACCGTAATTAAAAATCCAATCTGCACATTTTGCTAATGCATATTTTGCATGCATCTCTTAGAATCCTTTGTAGAACAAGATAACAAACCAGTATGAGAATTACTAATGATAAAGAAGAAACAATGGCACACTGTGAGGGACCTGTAGTCAAAACATTAACTCCATCAATCTTTATTTGTGCAGTAAAATAGTCAAAGTTCTTGTAAAGAGATGCCTGAACTGTTGTGCAGACAAAAAAACTGTGGATATAGATATTAGTAGAAACTGGGTAAATAAGAACATTGGTTGATGCCTGGAAGGTTTTGATGGAATGAATTGTCCATAGGGAATCTTCAATCTACAGTACAGTTTATCTTATCATACAGCAAGTTGCACTTAATATTCAAAGGAAGAGTTGCTGAAGATTCAATAACTAGAATCAATCATCCATTTAAAAAACTAGTAAGGACACTTTCTGGCCTATGTTTTTAATCATTTAATGAATAACAATAGATGATAGCAGAAAGAGTTGCACTTCACAAATATCCCTGCTTAGAAGCTTATTTAGTACCTAAGTAGAAAATTTCCAAAATGTAAGAGTATGTTGAAAGAGAGAGAGGTAGCTTCATATAGGATTGACACAAAATATTTATCTTAAATCTAATAAATTTAGAAAAGAAATAAATAATAAAGCACCTACCAAGAGTTGATGTAAAGTACATCAGCATAATTGTGTAACCAATTTTCCCATTTTGCCTAATTGTCGAAATTCTCCATATTGGCACCCTCTAAATTCCATGTACCATTAGCCAAAACGTATATCTCCAGGTTTACTCAGCCAATGCTGGTAAAGGAAAATATAAACCAAAATCAATCATATAGAAACGTCTAAAAGATGTTGCAAGGACATCGAAGCTCATTATGGACACTTTTAAAAACAAGAACCAAACTCAAGAAAATTGTCCTCAAACCAACAAATTTACATTAAGGAGACAACTTTCAGAATTTTTAAAACCCACATGTAACTACAAAATGGCAAAGCATTTTAAACAACAAAAGCATTTAAATCAAATGCTGGTAAATAATATATCCTTGTCAAATACGTATAAACTTCTAACAAGAAAAAGTATCCAGGCATGTCAAGTTTTCCAAAGCTTTATATAAGAAACCAAGAAAAGCAAGTGACCCCTACTCCCTACTAACATTGAAGTGCGAGGCACCAGCAATACTATTCTGTATAATTGCTAAAGTATTGCTCAAATTTCATGAAGAAAAAGATGAAAATGAAATTTTTGTAGCATGTGTAGCTTAGATTATGATAGAATATTAAACATTTTCTTCATGCACATTTATTTAGGCACTGGAATCCACGGGTCATTGCAACAGTTATGTGCATTCTGTTGACATGATTGATTGCTAAATCACAAAGAACAGAAAGTAATAATTGCATGAGGAAAGTTGATTATGGGATCTCATCAATCATATACAAGTCCTCACATACGTGTAAAGTGTATCAATATAATGATACACAAGTATAATTGAAGGATGCTTACGCAGCCCCTTCCAAAAGGGAAAGGAATACCTAGCCACGCTGATATTGTTGTGCAAAATCAAGCTGGAAAAAATGAGCCAAGTACTTAACATAAGAAAATCATTCTAAAAAATAATGGGGAAATAACATTTTGGAATTCTATGGTTTACCAATATTTATAAATGTCGGCAATCCACTAGTAGTCAAGCCTTGGTATATTTAAAATAGCATATAAACACAATCAAAGTGGTACTAAAAAACATAAAAAGTTTTTGTCAGGAATCACTGAATAATTAAATAATAAAAACAGGAAAAGTTAAAACACTAGTGAAGGCCTTCAGACGTTGAAGTCTAGTTGTAGGGGGACCTGCAATAGCTTTGCAAATTCTGGCTGAAGACCCATCTGTAGATGCTAGGTTCTGCAGCACAATTAGCCTATCCATCCATGGTTTCTTTTTTATGAACCAAAAAAATTAGCAACCCGTAGGTGTTAATTCATGTCAAAAATCAATTCTTTATGTTAGAAATAAAATATTTCATAATCAATGAGAGAAAATGGGATAGGTAGGGATATGTAACTTGAAAAAATGTGCTAGCAGTAATAAAATCAAACATGAAAACAACCCAAAAACTCAACTTTAATCGCGAGATGATCCAACTTATGCTTGACTAACAAAGTTAACTTACCTGATAGCATCGAGAATAATAATGACAAGGTGATCGATGGCGGTTTTGGTCCAACAACCATCTCCATTATTAGAAGAAGAAAAACTAGTTCTTATTGTAGTAGTGGGAGAAGAAACAAGGAGACTAAGAAGTGTTAAACTAATGACTAGAATTGGGAAGCTCAGTTCGAGTTAAAAGAAACCCTCTTATGAAAATTAGTAAAGCCACCAAATGAATCGCCGTTATCAACCAAAAGCACCATCTTCTCCTCTAAATTGCCTCCATTCATCAAAGAAAACAAAAGACAAAGCATGGATCTACAAACAAAACAAGGAAAAGGAGCAAGTGACTCACCTGATGAGAGCAGAGAAGCTCCTCCTCTCAGCTTCGACTTAGCTTCCCTTATATCATAATGATGAGTTATAATGTGATCAAAAGAGCATAAATGATTTACCTATTTGGGAGAGTCCCTTGTAGAGAGAATCAATCACTCATTTGGTCGGTCATGTCTGGAAAATTAGGGTATAAGATCAATTGTCCTAAAATGATTAAAACTGAAGAGATACAAAGGAGAGGACTTTTCCTGGGTTATGATCCTTGTAGATCGGACAAGAATGGAGAAGAAGAAAGGGATAGCACAAAGCACATCGTTCACTCAGATTATAGGCCACGTCTCAAGATTTAGGGCATAAGATAAATGCCCTATAAAAACTGAAGAGATCCAAAATAAGGAGACTTACCTATATAACCAAAAAACTCTAAAAGCAGATTACTTTAATGGGCAATAAAGGAAGCCAAAAAAATGACATGAATCAGATCTGACAACTAGAAAATGGTAGCCTTTTGAAAATCTAAAACTTGGGTTTCACAAAATGGGCAAGAAAGCATTAACCTTTAGAGAGGAACTTCGAGAGAAAATGAGCATAGGGAATGGTTACCTAGGTGGTACACTATGCCACGCTCTACTCAAACAAGGCTACTCCTTACGTGCGTTAGTCCGACGAACCAGCGACCTCTCCTCTCTTCTCGACTACAGGACCGCTAACACTAAATCAATATTTATGAACTTTAAAATTCTCCAAAACAAGGTTTGTTTAATACGGTAAAAAAAAAAAGGAAAGTAGAATAAAAATGGATGGTTGTAGAAACTAGTGTTGGGACATCAAGATATAATTTGATCATATGCCCGGTTAGATCTGATCCCTTAGATGTAAGCCCTATATTTTTTAATACATTTTAATTTCTCAAAACAATTAAAATTTATCAAGTGGCAACAAAAATTTTGTCACTAAAATTACAAATAGTAGTGAACATAATGATAATTCGGTTGTTGTAACAATATTACGTAAACACTAACGAATTGAATTTTTATTGACAAAAGTTTTCATCATAACAAGTAGATAGGTTTTTAATAATAAAGCTTAGTGATAAAAGAAAATTTGACAATATTAATATATTAATAGTGACAATTTAATTGTGAAGGTACTGAATTGTCACAATTTTCATTGTATTAGTGACATAAAAATAAATAATCACAGTTAATCCAAATAGTAGTATCAATAAATTGTTTTGTCACAACAAACCTCGTATCTGTGACGAAATAATACTTAGGCACAAAAAATTGTCACTAAATTACAAATAGTAGTGACCATAGTTATAGTTTAGTGATTGTGACAATATTAAGTAGACACTACTTAATCGAATATTTATTGACAAAAGTTTTTATCACAACAAGTAAAATATTGTGTGATGATAAACCGTTTCGTCATAACAAGAAAAAAATATTAGTGACCAAACTAAGT
>JAOQMP010000007.1:30426378-30439957 GCA_027563575.1 Erythroxylum pedicellare
GATTTTTGAAAGCATGGTTGATGTAAACAGTAAACTAGTAAAGTATACAGTACAACTGTACAATATACTAATATGGATTATTTTGCAATTTTTAAAAATTTTATGGACTATTTTATAAATTTAAAAATTGCCTGAAATGGTACCCGGTATCGGTATAATTCCGTTCAAAAACTCAATCCGATACCAAATCCGGTACGGTATTCATAACTTTGGTTTAATATCGGTTAAATCTTTTAAACCTTAAATTTTTGGTCTTACTAAAAAAATATATTAAGTCCGACTCAACTTGCTATCAATGGTCAAAATAAACTCTTAAGTCTTGGCACAACTAAGGATGACAACTCAAGCTAAAAATAATGTTGTTTTACTAAAAAAGACATCGTTTTACAACTGGTAGCAAAAAAATGAACTCGCACACCGCCCAGGATTCCAACATCCACATAGCTAAAAAAGTCCGCGTAAGGGAGCGTGAGGAAGATCCTCCACCCCATGACCAGCCGGCCAATCAGCCTCCTCTGAGCTATAGTGCCGCGATCTCTAGCATTGCCATTACTGCTAACGAGGTGACCAACCTCTCTTGGCTAGACGAGGCACCTATAGAGCTGACAAAGGGTGACATTAACATAGTCCAGAGGTCTCATGGATTGGGTATTGAATTATCACCTACCTTCCGTAGCCAATTGGATACTGTCTGGGCTAAAGCAGTTATGATCAAGCTCTTGGGGCGTAAAATGGGGTTCAACATGCTTAGGGATCGCCTTCTCGCACTATGGCATCCTACGGGCCCCTTGAAAATTGTGGACCTAGAAAATGATTTCTACTTGATTAATTTCAAAGAGGAACGAGATTATATACATACTGTGACACAGGGACCATGGATTATCGTCGGCCATGCCTTGTCAGTCCAACCGTGGACGCCGATGTTTCGCCCCTCCACTGGCCGTATAACCCACATTGTTGCTTGGGTTCGGTTTCCGTCTCTCGCAATCACCAGATACCACCCCTCCATTCTTACTGCTCTCGGCAATCTGGTAGGAAAAACGGTGAAGATAGACCAGAATACGCAACAAACTTACCGGGGAAAGTTGCACGTGTCGCCGTGCTCTTGGACCTGAGCTCTCCTCTTCGATTGGTCGTGGAACTTGACGGGGAGGCCATCCAGGTGGCGTACGAGGGCCTCCCCCAAATTTGTTTCATCTGTGGCCAGGTCGGGCATGGCTCCGAGCAATGTCCTTCTCGACCCGAGGTCCCTCCTGCTCCAGCGCCGTATGCAGATCACTTGGCCCAGACCACCCCCGTCGTGGCCAGTAGCTCTCCGACCACGGGACCTCCCTCATCAGCTGCTTATGGCCAAGCAACAGTCCCTGGCTCCAGCGGCTCGAGGTTCACGGCGATCTCCTCACCAGACTCGCCTAACACCCCAACGGCCCTCTCCTCAACGGTCATCTCTCCAAACTCCAACGAAGACCACGTCTTGTCAACACACCAATCACGGCCAACCAAATCCCCAAATACTTCGTCACAAAGGGACGAAGGGATTTCGAGAGGTTCGCTTTCGCAGGCTGCTGGCCTTAAATCTCGCTAGCCTGCCCAACCGCAGGCCTCCATTCAGTTGGGCTCACCTTTGGGCTAGACTACCCCCTTGGGCCAGGACACACCTCCTCCCCCCCAGCCTTCCTTCACCGTGGGCTACGCTTCCACAGGCCCTCAGATCCAGCAGTCCAGGCCCCAGGGAGATAGTAGCCCCCGGCCCAGTTCGACCCACGTGGCTATATCCTTATCCTCGCACGCGGACCTTGCCATTCCCGACCCGTCACTTGCACTCCCAACCCCTGCAGACTCAGGCTATAGTGAAATGAAGGAAGATCCCCTCGTTCCCACTGGCCCCACTAACACGTCACCTCCACCACTCGCTCCCGATGCCACTCGCCCTCGTCCCCCCGACCCAGTGCCTGAGGCCTGTAGTGAAGGGGCCTCTATAAGAGCAAGCGATACGCCGATGATAGAATTATTCCCCGACCAAGTGTCCCCTCAGTGTACGGTCCGGGCTGCGCCCGTTGCTGATATCCCGACTGGTTCGAGTTAGTTCCCCCTTCTCGTTTTTATGACAATTTTTATCTGGAATTGTCAAGGTGCTGGAGGTCGTTCCTTCAAGCCCATCATGCGGAACTATATCCGTCTTCACAGGCCTCGTCTCGTGGTCCTGGTCGAGCCGCATATCAGCGGCGCATGAGCTTTGAAAGTTATCCGTTCTCTGGGCTTCAGTTCTTCTTTCCGGATCGAAGCGACAGGATATTCGGGAGGGATCTGGCTTCTTTGGAAGGAGAATATTGATGTCCGTATTCGTATCACCCACCGCCAATTTGTTCATGCTCATGTGGAGTGGGACCTTCAGTCTTTTGAATTTACTGCCATTTACGCGAGCCTGACCTACGCATTACAAAAATTCCTCTGGCATTACCTGTCCCACCTCGCAGCGCACATTACCTCCCCCTAACTTTTGGGCGGGGATTTTAATGCCAAATTTGCAAGTGCAGATAAACGCGGGGGTTGTCGGACCCAACCCGTCGTTAGCACTCCTTTTTGTGACTGTATGTTCCGGTGGCGGAGGGGTTCTATCTAGGCCCGGTTGGACCGGGCCTTCGGCTCCCTTTCTTGATGCTGGACTTATCCTACTACCCGTGTTACCCACTTGCCTTTTCTTAAATCGGATCATCGGCTTCTCCTAGTCACTTTCACCGCCTCTAGCCCCCCCCATTCCACGAGTCGCCCTTTCCGTTTTCAATCCGCTTAGCTCACTCACGATTTTTTTCCCAAGTGGTCACGGCTAACTAGCACCTGTGTTCCTCGGATTTCAGTGGCACGAGCAAACTTTTTTTGGCTACGCTATGACAGTGGAATGCCACGAAATTTGGGAACATTTTCATCGTAAAAAGCGCCCCCTGGCTCGACTTGAGGGTCTTCAAAAACCTTTAGAAGACACTGGGTGTTCCGCCCTCCAGGCTCTCGAGGTACACCTGCGGACTGAATTAGAACACGTCCTCTTTCAAGAGGAGCTCTTCTGGCACCAGCTATCCAGAAGTCAATGGCTCGGTCAAGGGGATCGGAATATTCAGTACTACCACGCTCTCACCCGTACCCGGCGTCGTTAGTCCCAATCCTTTTCTATATCAGACGACAATGGTAATCCGATTATTGATCCTGCGATTTTTTGTGGCCTTGCGCAACGATACCTGGAGGATCTATACCGAGCCGCTGATCAGTCTACTACCCTTGGGGCCCTACATGGCTCTTTTCTTCACCTCTCGCATCTTAGGTCTGACGAGCTCACGCGTCAGCTAAGCCCCGAAGAAGTTAAGGCGACGTTTTTCTCCATGGCTCCTAATAAAGCCCCTGGGTTCGATGGTTTTACAGCCCTTTTCTATCAATCTCAGTGGGAAACCGTGGGTCCTTCCTTGATACACTTCTTGCAACGTATCTTTAGTCATGAGGTTTGGGATTCGGAAGTCAACCGCACCATCATTGTCCTTATCCCTAAAATCCCTTCCCCCACTTCGATGTTGCAGTTCCGGCTGATCGCTCTTTGCTCTGTACTCTACAAAGCCCTCACGAAGATTTTAGCCAATCGGCTCAAACCGTATATCACTGAGCTTGTTGCCCCTACCCAATGCAGTTTTGTGCCTGGCTGCCTTATTACCGACAATATTATCATCACCCAGGAAGTGCTTCACTCCGTGAAACGCAAAATTGGTCGGCAGGGGCTTATGGCCATTAAAGTGGATCTCGAGAAAGCTTATGACCGTCTTGATTGGGATTTCCTTCATGCCACCTTGCAGAATGTGGGCCTCCTTGACTCGCTTATTTCGCTCATTATGAAATGCATTACTACGGTTTCGTTTCAAGTGAGCTAGAATGGCGAGCTGAGCGAGGCCTTTCGACCTTCTTGTGGCATTCGCCAGGGCGATCCCCTTTCCCCCTATCTCTTTGCGATGTGCTTAGAACGACTTGGTCATGAGATTACTCATGCGGTTTCCACCGGACGTTGGTACCCGATCCGCTTGAGTGATCCGCTTGAGTCGTCACGGGCCTCCCCTTACTCATTTATTCTTTGTTGACGATCTCATTCTCTTCTCGGAAGCTTCTATAGCGCAAATGCAGGTGATTCGACACACTCTGGACTCGTTCTGTCAAGCTTCTGGACAACGCGTGAGTCCAGCGAAGTCGCGATGTTACTTCTCCAGGAATGTCCCGCTTTCGACCCGCCAAGCCTTAAGCATCGATTTAGGCTTCTCCATGACTTCCAATCTCGGCCGGTACCTGGGTGTTCCTCTCCTTCATCAGCGTGTCAACAAGCGCACCTACCAATACATTCTGGATAAGGTTCACAACCGCTTATCTGGCTGGTCCCCCGCCACTCTTTCCTTTGCTGGTCGTGTCATCCTGCTCCAATCGGTCTTGGCGGCTATTCCGAGTTACACTATGCAGATAGTCCGTCTGCCCTGCGATCTGTGTGATGCCCTGGAACAGGCGATGAGACAATTTCTATGATGCTTCTCTCACGATTGGACGAAGATCCCTCTCGTCAACTGGGAGGAGGTCTGTAAACCCAAGGAGCTAGGGGGTTTTGGCATTCTTCGGGTTCGGGAGATGACTGACGCTTTCCTGTCTAAACTTGGTTGGTCCTTGATAGACAACCCTACCACTTTATGGGCCCGGGTGCTTTCTAGCAAGTACGTTTTTTATGCGAACAGTCTTCCCCTTTCTCCTCCAACTACTGGGGGGTCGATGGTTTGGCGTAGCATCAAGGCGACATGGTCCATCGTGACGCAAGGCTTAATCTGGAGGGTCGGTGATGGCACTACGACGCGATTCTGGCTCGACCCTTGGATCAAGGGTGTCGGGCCACTCATTTCCCACGTCACTCAGCCAATCCCCGCCACGCTTCTGAGTCTTAGCATCCACCATTTTGTTGATACCACAGGCATTTGGAATTGGGCAGCCTTCCAGTCTTTTCTCCCACCACCGATTTGCCGCTCCATAGCCGGTACTTTTCCTCCCAAACCGTATCTGGGCCCCGATAAGTTAATCTGGGGTGCCTCCGACCATGGTACCTTTACAGTGGCTTCCACGTACTCATTGCTCATGGGTCACGAGGCTGATATTCCTCACGGGGTCTGGCGGGTAATTTGGCAATGACCGGGACCTTAACGGGTTTGCTCCTTCCTATGGCTCCTGACGAATGATCGGTTGCTTAGTAATCAACAACGGGTGCGTCGTCACCTCACTCCTAACAGTACATGCCCCCACTGTTCCCATGAAGAATCCTCGCTTCATGCCGTTCTCGACTGCTCCATCGCTCGTCAAGTTTGGGCTGCCTTCCCGTCGGACCTTGTCACTTCGGCTTCCTTCTCGCTTCCCACCAGAGACTGGCTTCTCATCAATCTTCAACAACACCACCAAGTCTAGGGCCAGGATTGGGCGCTTCTGTTTGGATTGTCCTGCTGGTTCCTCTGGTCCTGGAGGAACAAGTCACTCTTTGATCCTAATTTTGTGCAACCTACTTCACCCACTTTTCCCATTTTGTCTTTTGCAGGTCAGGTTCAGCAGGCTACAGCGAGGCAGCGCCAGGTCTCCTCCAGCTTTCGTTCCTCCCAGGAATAACTCCTCAGCTGGAGCAGGCCGCCATCAGGTTGGGTGAAGCTAAACACCGATGGTGCTTGCAATCGTGCCCAGTCCATGGCTACAACGGGTGGGCTCATCCGAGATAGTGCTGGCAACTGGTTTGGCGGATTCATGCAGAATTTAGGTTGGTGCACCGCGCAGTCCGCAGAACTCTGGGGCGTCTACACCGGACTCTCTCTAGCTTGGCGGTTGGGCTTCCGGCGGATTGAACTGGAAGTGGACTCGTTGGGGGTGCACCAGACCCTCTCATCCTCGGCCGCCCGTTCTCAGCCGTCCCACCCTATCGTCATAGGTATCCTGGAACTCTTCAATCGGAATTGGACTGTTGTTTATCGTCACGTGTACCGAGAGAACAATAGAAGCGCAGACTGGCTCGCCACTCAGGCTGGTCATTCTGACATTGGTGTCACTTACTTTGTTACTCCACCTAACGGGTGTCTTAATATCCTCTCAGAGGATCGGTCGGGGATCTGTTTCCCCATACTTGTTTTGTAAACGGTGTACTCATTTTCCCTTTATACAAAATAAAAGACATCGTTTTACATTTTCAATTTATATAAAAAAAATTAGATCAAGTTTAGTGATTTGAAGGTTGGGCTTGAATGAATCAGATCCAATCAAGCATGAACTCGACCTAATTGGACCTCATGACCTATCTAGGCTCGGGCTCACATCTGATCGAGCATGAACTAAACCTAATTGGACCTCATGACCTATCTAGTCTCGGGCTCACATCCGACTCGTTGTCATCCCTTAACACGACCCGTATTAAACAAGAAGCCTAATATTATTGTAGGTGATTATTCACTATTTCTCCTTCAACTCTTGAGTAAATTAATCATTAAGGAGTAAATTAATCATTAAGGAGAATAAAAATGACAACCATTCCACCAAACTCATATGAAGTATAAATTAGCCATCATTATTTCAGGTAGTGGGTCCTAATTACTTTACTTAGTCAAGTCCTTTTGTGATAATTACTCTGTTCATTGATATGATTATTGATATTTGATTTTGATTAGTTATTTTTAAAGAAAGGAAAAAAAATTAAGTTTAAATTTTTTATTAAACTAATTCATAAATTTATAATTTTATTAATTAAAATTTAGGTTAAATAAATATTTAAGAGTTATAAAAAAACTTAAAATTTCAATTTTTACCATCAAAATTATAATAAATAATATTATTTTAATATACAAATTTAAAATTAATTTTAAAGACTCGAAAAGTCAAATTATAGGATATAAGTTTATCTAACCTTAAATTTTATATACAAAGCCAAAGACTTAAGTATTGAGTGGGCCCTACCCTTCCCTCTCTTTCTCTCGTTAAGGTCATGCATTATATCTCGTTGTCACTATCTTGTCTCTTGAATATGTTCCTTTTCAATCTTCAAACGTCAACTTCTACTATATAGTATATACGACCTGTTCCTATACTCAGTTTCACCGTTCAACACGTCACTCGTCATCTTTCCGGCATTATATCACCTTCCGTGTCCGGCCACGACAACACCCCCCTTTTATGGCCTTGTGAGCTTTCCTGCAACACCATTTTATTGGTCATGGAAGGAGCTTACTTTGGATAATATTCAAAGCATAAGGTTCGGTGTAATTTGAGTGAATGGCTTCTACGAGTTCGACGCCGACCGATCCTTCTTCTTTTATGCCGGAGGACCCTGTGGTGAGGGCCGTGAGCAGGCGATATGAAGGGTTGATGGCCATTAGAACAAAGGCAATCAAAGGGAAAGGAGCTTGGTACTGGGTTCATTTGGAGCCAATTCTCGTAAAGAACCCTGACACAGACCTTCCAAAAGCTGTGAAGCTCAAGTGTCTACTGTGCGATGCTGTGTTTTCTGCATCAAACCCGTCAAGAACAGCCTCCGAGCATCTCAAACGAGGAGCTTGCTCAAAGTTTCTTGCTGTTGGGAAGCTTAATTCCGTTGTTTCTCCTCTGCCCATATCGTCTTTGCCGTCTCCTGGTTCCACAAACCTTCGGAAGCGAAGTTCTCATATGGTCACTCCAATAAATTCAGTCGCTTTAGTTGAGCCAGTTCGGTTCTGCAATGAACTCGGGTACTCTAGTTCTGGGTCGACACAGCAACAGCATTTGATGTTATCTGGTGGAAAAGACGATCTGGGTGCATTAGCCATGTTGGAAGATAGTGTTAAGAAGCTTAAGAGTCCAAAAACTTCACCTGGTCCTTCATTGAACACGAACCAAATTGAATCTGCTCTTGAGTTATTAACTGATTGGTACTATGAAGTTTTCGGTTCAGTGTCCTTTTCAAGCCTCAAGCATCCAAAGTTTCGAGCTTTTCTCAATCAGGTAGGCTTGCCTTCTGTGTCAAGGAGAGACTTCTGTGGTGCTCGGCTTGACAGTAGGTTTCATGAGGCCAAGACTGACGCAGAAACTAGAATTAGAGATGCTATATTCTTCCAAATCGCAAGTAATGGATGGAAGTCAAATAACTGTTGTGGTGGTGGGTATGAAAATTTGGTTAATTTTAGTATTAATCTACCAAATGGAACTTCTGTGTATCAGAAGTCAGTTCTGGTTGACAGAAGATCATTATCATCAAAGCATGCAGAGGAAATTCTGTGGGAGGCAGTCGCTGGGGTTTGCGGGAGTGGTTTGCGGAGATGTGTAGGGATAGTTTCTGACGAGGATTGCCAGTCCAAGGCTTTGAGGAACATAGAGATTCAATATCAGTGGATGGTGAATCTGCCTTGTCAGGTTCAAGGATTTATCGGTTTGATCAATGATTTTAGCAAGGAATTTCCACTTTTCAAGACTGTTACTGAGAACTGCTTCAAGCTTGCCAATTTCGTGAATAATAAATCTCACTTCAGGCGTAGCTTCCAAAGATTCAGGATGCAGGAACTTGAGTGTTCTGATTTGCTTCGAGTTCCTTTGAGCAGATGTGATTGCAGAAACGATTTCCTGCCAGTTTATCTAATGCTAGAGGATGTATTGAGCTGTGCTGGTGTGCTTCAGATGGTTGCCATAGATGAGCCTTGTAAGCTGGTAAGTTCTGAAGATTCTGTTGCTAAAGAGGTCGTCGGGTTGATTCAAGACGATGGATTCTGGAAGGATTTGGAGGCAGCTTATACCTTGGTGAAACTTATCAGAGAGATGGCTCAAGAGCTTGAAGTCGAGAAGCCATTGATTGGGCAGTGCCTTCCTCTTTGGGAGGACATGAAAGCGAAAGTGAAAGATTGGTGTGGTAGATTCCATATCAGTGAAGAACCTGTGGAGAAGATAGTCGAAAAGAGATTCAGAAACAACTATCACCCTGCATGGTCTGCTGCTTTTATACTTGACCCTCTTAACTTGGTGAGAGACACTACTGGAAAATACCTTCCACCATTTAAGTGCTTGACACAAGAACACGAAAAGGATGTTGACAAGCTCATAACAAGGCTTGTTTCAAGAGAAGAAGCTCATGTTGCGTTAATGGAGCTTATGAAATGGAGATCAGAAGGATTAGACCCATTATATGCACAGGCTGTTCAGGTTAAACAGCTAGACCCTTCAAGTGGGAAGATGAAAGTTGCCAATCCACAAGGTAGCAGACTAGTTTGGGAAACTTGTCTTAACGATTACAAGACATTAGGTAAGGTTGCAGTGAGACTCGTCTTCCTCCATGCGACCTCGTGCGGGTTTAAGTGCCACTGGTCTTCGCTGAAACGGGTTAGACTCCATAGACATTCAAGGGTAGGACTTGAAAGAGCTCAGAAGATGATGTTCATTGCAGCTCATGCCAAGCAACAAAGACTTGACTTTTCAGATGAAGAAGAAAAGGATGGAGAGCCCTTTCGCATGGCATGTTTTGAGGATGATATGCTCAACCAGGAGTTCTCAGATGTCTCGCCATTGTAATGTTTTTTTTCTGAAATTATAGGATTTTGTTGCCATTCTGCTCTTAGTTTTCACAGAAAAAGAAGAGTGTACCCGTAAACCTCATTGCTGCATGAAAGATTTCTTTAATTATTCAAGTTAAATTTCAATTTAAGTTTAATAGAATTAGAATTTTGAAATTAAAAAATTGATTAGTAATATTTTTCAATATTTTAAAATTTGGAACGAAATTTAAACCCGTAAGTCAAAAGGTTTAAGATTTAAAAGGTTCAATCGACATTAAAAAGTCATAAAATTGTTTAAAGATGGGATAAAATTAAAATTTTTTAAATATAATTAAAAGATATCGTGCTTATTTATTGAAAATTTTAAAGTTTAATTTAAAAAGAAAACTATTAAATGAAAAATAATTGATTTATTTTGTTTATAAATTTGATTAAATTTTAAAGTTTAATTTAAAAAGAAAACTATTAAATGAAAAATAATTGATTTATTTTATTTATAAATTTGATTAATCTACGAAACTGACCTATTAACTAATAAATTGATCAATTTTTAATAATAAAGATTATTACGGTAAATCAATCTAAAAAATTAAAAATCGAACTAAAGAGTTAATCAGTTCAAGATTTTTATGTTAGAACTGGTCGAATAGGTTTGATTTTTTAATTATCGAAATTTTTATATATTTAAAAAAGCTTTCACTTTTTTTCTCTTTTCCAATATAAATATTTAATAATTCTAGTACTAACTTTATGAAGAAAGCTTCAATTATGTAGTTCTTAATTTGAAGAAGAAATTTAAAATATTAATTTCATATAATATTTATATTACCTTTTTAGTTCTCACTAGTCACTAACCATTAATTAAAATTATTAATTTGACTTAGTCTCCTCAAAATATCAATCTAATGTTACCTTTTTCAACATTTTATGGCAAGGGGATATAATATTCGGGATCAAATCTCTTGTTTCGGTTATGACGTTCCTATCATGTTCCATTAAATCTTATCAACACATTTATGTGATCCCATATAAATATATAGATGAAATTTAATAAAACAGGATTAGAACAGAGTAACTGAAACCGGAGATTTGACGTGATAATATTCAACCAATAATATCATGTTGTATGCACAATTAATTATTGAACTCATAATTAAACACTTTAAGTTAAGTATTTGAATGCTTTGCTCAATGAATTGCAACTTAGGAGAACTTGGAACATTTTGGTTATAGACAATTGTAATAATTATAAATAATATAAATCAAATTATAAATTAAGCAAATATAATTAAGATAAATTATAATAACATTTTTTAGTTATACTGCACAATTCTATGTAATTACAGCAACAACAACAACAACAACAACAACAACAACAACAACAATAATAACATAGTAAAAAATTTGTTAAAATGCGTAATCTTAGAAAGTCTAATAGTACACAGTCTTACCCTTAATTAATAGATAGTATGCTTTTAAATCACTCGCAAGAATAAAAAAAGTAAAATAATTATATGTAATTGTAATAATTATATATAACATAAATTAATTTATAAATTACTCTAATATAACTCAGACAAGTTATAGAAAAACAGGCTCAAGGTTAAATCATCAATGGCTAATCTTTGACATGGGTCAACCATGAAAAGTACTCAAAGATCAAATCTTTGTTGCCAGCACCATTCTTAGTACCAACTCTTTTTGTCTTTTTGGTTGTCAAAGGTCAATGAAAGTAAAAGACTAGTGGCCTTAGCCCTCCCTCTCTCTTTCTTCACTCTTAAATTGTCTTTTATTAGTTCTACCAATGCATATGTTCAACCATGTTTGCTAACCTAATGTTTGATTCTAAGTCTTCTTTAGTTGGGCCCTTTTTCAAACTTTTGATGTCTAGGGTTGAACTTTGAAGTTGTGAAAGATTTACAATAAGCTTCCAAATACAGTACTGGAGTTGAAAGTAAGAGTCTAATTGAACTTTATTTAAAATGTAACTTTGAAACTAAATTAATTTATCACGGTTGATCGAACTCAAAAAAATTTGTTATCTACATATCTGAATGCATTTCGAACTTAAATATCTAACATAAAATTTGATTAAATTTAACATGGTTTATAAACTTTGGACCGATGTCGAACTAATTTGTCATCTTAAAGTCAAACTTTGTTTGCGCGTGTTCGCAAATTGTACACCGCAAATTGTTAAAGCTAAAAATTTCAAAACATGATCGATTTAAATATCTGAAATCGAATTTAATTTTAGTGTGTAAACTTTAAACCGATTCGAACTAATTTATCATCTCAATGTCATATTTGGCTAATAAATCAAGAATTATAAATATGTACCGATGTACTACAGATTTGTCAAATTCAAACCCGAAATTGATCAATTCTATATACTTGAAATTAAATTCGATTAGATTGAAGTTGGTTCGGTCCAAACTAATTTACCATTTGATTAAATCTTGAAATCAAGCATAATGAATGTGTACCAATATAGTACTATAGCAATAAGCTAGAATAGCAAATGGGGTCGTTGGTTGGTTGGTTGGTTATGTATCGTTTTCTTATCAAGGAAAAAGAATGTGCTGGTCTTGCAGTACCTTCTCTCTTTATGTCACACCTTTAGATGGCAATCTTAGTATAATTTGAAATCATCCCATCATTTCATTTGATAAAGCAGTTTGAACTTAAGAGGCTTCTCCCCTTTTCTCTTATGCCTGGATTTACCCTCAGTCTCATGGCAATGGAAATGGAGGATGTGTTAAGGACTTGTAAGTAAACCATTGAAAGTGTTCCAATTAAGTTTAACAAAAAGTTCGGATTAAATTATAATTTGATCCGATAAGGGTCAATCTTCTCGAGTTTAAACTCGTAGGTCTACACTAATTTGTCATTTCTAAATATAAAACATGATTGGATTTGAGTTTAAACTCAAACTCGAACTTGAACCAAATAAGACTCGAGTCGTAAAAGCATACATTATCATTCCTAATTCTAATTATTCACTTGTATAGTATGGTATCAATATTCAACCACAATCATGTTCTAATTAAAAAGAGGTTGAATGATTTTAAGTATAGGGTTAAAGAATCTTCAAACTTTCAATGCTCGTTCATCATTAGCCTTCACTTTTTACTGTACCTCTCTTTGTTTTTCACTTATACAACAGCTTTAAGTGTTTTTTGAATCCGATTGGTACATGTGTTGATGTTGATATTGATGGGTGGCCCTTCTGCTAAATTCCTTGCTCACTCCACGTTTCTGTTGGTAGTAATCATAAGGTAACCGGTACCCATCTTTTCTCACATGACATGCAACCTAATTCACATCATTTTGTAATATTAAAATAAAGTTACATTAGGGTAATTTTAAAGAGAAACTCAGAAGTGAAACAATCAACGTATTGACTACAGGAAGATTAAAAGAATTCTTTCAATGCATTATATTGGGGGTTTGGTAGAGTTGGTTCATGAATTTTCCTTCCTTTTATTAAGTGGATGAGTCAAATTAGATTGACTTGATATTATTATATTGTAAACTGATAGCATATTTATAAGATTAAAATAAAATTATTTTAATGTAATTTCGAAGAGGAAGTTTGATTTTCTTAAACTTATTTAGTTCGTTAAATTTAAGTTGAATTAGACTAAATTTTTATAAATACTAAAGTTATTATATCATGGACCTTTAACACATTTGTAAGATTAAAATAAATTTGTTTTAGTGTAATTTTGAATAAGAAGTTTGAATTGTTCCAACTAATGTTTTAAAAACAAGTCGGTTTGGTCAGTTTAACAGTAAAAATAATGTTGGGTAATTTTGTCTTTTCTTATAAAGTTAGACAATTATTAGTTGCATTTTTTGGTTTTTAATAACTTATCGGTTAAATTACGTAATTTGATCCAGATAAAGATAATAAAGTGACCTAATAAATGATTTAAATCAACAGGTCAAAGTTTGGATGGAAAATGGATCCCAATTAATGTAGACCGGACTCATATCGGTCTTATGATAGGGAAGTCCGATATGAAAAC
>JAOQMP010000007.1:30467606-30485168 GCA_027563575.1 Erythroxylum pedicellare
GTAATAAAATATTTATTATCATTTTAAAAACTTTGAAAAATAAGGGGAATGAGTAGTAGGAGGGAGGGAGGGAGATTTTGTAAATTTTTAAAAATTTTGCAAAAAAGTCCCCCAAAATTTTAAATTTTTTGATACCGGCCGGTATTTGACAGGTATTTTGCATATTGGCCGATATAGCCGAAATCGATCAGTACCGATCGGTATTCAAATTCGATACCGAAATTTAAAATGTCGTACCGATTTTGGGTCAGTACGGTACGAAATTCTAAATACTGCACTCAATCTAAAATTTCGTAGTAAAATAAAGTTTGGAAAGGTCTGATAATATATAGTCTTATCTCTATATAATAAAGAGAGGTTTTTTTCCCTTTAAACTCACATGCAAATATAATAGAAAAATAGTGATGCAATTAAAAAAATAGCACACAAAATATACAAAATATTTACGTAAATAAAATTACCATAAATACATAAGGATGATGATGATGATGATAATAATAATAATAATGAGATAAATACTACTAAAAAAACTTAATATAAGGATAATAATAATAATAGATACTTATTTTCACTTAAAGAATTACAGAGAGCAGCTAGGGAATAAGTAAAACACATATTTAGGTTGATGATCGTGAGAAACCCACTAATAGTGAATGATAGTAGTGTCAATGATAGAAGGCAAACAATATTAATTTTTGTATATTACCCAAAATTAGCACATACTTGGGACCTTGATCTAATTATGCATAACATGTGGTATTTTTTCTATCGAACACTTACATAGTATCGCGATACAATTATGCAAAGAAAGAAACAAAAGAGAGCTGCATAGAATATCTGGATTAAAGAGAAATCCAGAAATCAGACACATCCAACCCCGGATTATATATTATCTATAATTTTGTATCAACCCTATTTTATCCCATTCATATAAATATGAAAGATTCAGAAAAATATATAGATGAAATCGTATGAAACAGAGTTGGTACAGAATTATGGATACAGAAGATTTGACCTACTTTACACCCATAACTCCAATCCATTTACTTTCAATTTTTCACTTTTGGATTTCATTTATTTTAATAATTTTATTATTAAAAATTGAAAAAATAATTAATAAATAAATTTTTATAAATTAATAAAAAAATTGTAAATAATAAAATTAATTTTAATTTAGTGTTGTTGTTATTAGTAATAACCCATAACTGTGAGCCCAAACTTCTTTAAGGCCCATTTGAGATTTGAGTTCCCTTTCTCTTTCCTAAAACTAAAACCCTAAATCGAATTTTATAAAACCTACAAACCCCAACATTGATCGTCTCACATTCTCTGAACTCTCTGCACCGACGATATTTGGAGGACTCCGGTATACTTATCTGCTGATCTTATGGGTTTTTCATTTCAAGTTTTATTCTTTTGCGCTTTTTCTCCGTTCTGCCTGCTTTGTTTGGTCACTTATCTGTAAGATTACGTCTAAGGTTTATTTGCCCAACTATATATTTGAATTTGGTTTGTTTGTGTGGGTTATGCATTGAGGAGAAACATAAACAATCTGTTTTCTGAGCTCGTTCTGTATGTAGATGTTTGCAAATTCCTTTTGCTTTTCTGTTTGTAATAGTGAATCACATGTCAACTGCGAAAACAACGGATTTTGTGAAAGTAGGGTGTTGGGTAGTATAAATTTCAACGTTCTTTTGCTGTGTTCTTTCTATTGTTTTCATTTTTGTGTGTTGTTTAGTGGGCGTTTCTGCTGTAACTATTGATCTTCCTTTAGTAGATGTTAGTAACTTGTAGTGTTTATGGCGGGATTTAACATACCCGTAATTTTGTGTTACTTTTGCAGGTAAATCGAACTGCCATGATTAATAAAGATTCAGATGAGGAGCCAATGAATGATAATGGAGTGGAAGATCTCAGTGAGGAGGAGTATGAATCTGAGTCCGAATCAGAGCAAGAGCATGTGAAGTTGGCTGCACCCCAGTTGAATGCTGTATACAATAGGGATGGTTTAAATGACAAGTTTCAGGATATTAGTTGGCCAGACAATGTGGGTTGGATCCATAAGCTCTCTATCGATGTTGATCAAGAGCAAGAAGTGGATGTGAATGATGACCTGGCCAGAGAGCTTGCTTTTTACACACAGGCATTGGAGGGAACAAGGAAGGCCTTTGAGAAGCTTGAATCAATGGGGCTCCCTTTTCTTAGGCCCCCTGATTATTATGCAGAGATGGTGAAGTCAGATGCTCACATGGAGAAAGTTAAGAGTCGGCTTTTGGCTGAGAAGAGAAACATTGAGGAGGCTGAGGAGAGAAAGAAGGCTCGGGAAGCCAAAAGAATAGCTAAAGAGGTTCAGTCCCAGAAGCTGAAAGAGAGGGCTGCACAGAAAAAAATGGAGATTGAATCTGTTAAGAAGTTGAGGAAAAATAGACAAAGTAGTGGGTTTGCTGGGGGTGAAAAAGATGGTGATATGGATTTTGCCTTTGAGGATGGTAAAGCATTTGAAAGATCTGGCAAGAAGAGGCCAGGGGTGGCTCCTGGAGATCGTTCTGGAGGGAAAACAAGGCAATTTGGGAAGAGACAAGTTGATAAGAAGCAAATGAAAAGAGAAAAAAGGAACTCCAAATTTGGATTTGGGGGAAGAAAAAGTTTGAGGAAACAAAACTCAGCAGAGACCACCGATGATCTTAGAAGTTTCAACAAGAGTGGTCCTGCAGGAAATAAGAAAAGGAAGAAGTGATCAACTGTCATGGTAATCTGTTCTAGTCAATATTTCACTAGAAAAGTTATGGTATGAGTTATGATTACAGTTCTTGAAAGTTATTTATGCTGGAAGTGCTTGTATTAACATATCAAGCTTAGCCTTTTCTTCCTGTTCACTTGAATTCAAAGCAACCTTGAGTTTTGTGCTATTAATGCACAGTGTGTTTAAAGTGGAACTTTGTTTCATAATCGATTACATTTGCTCCAGCCTTTTGATTATCACTTGGCTTGGTAAGTTCAGTAAGCTGTCTCATATCCTTAATAGTGTGATAAAAACCCGTGGTCATATCATTTCAAGTTAATATTAAACTAACCATCTCTAACAACTGATTTGTCACAGAGCTGAGAATCTTGCTATTGATTGGCTCTCAAATACAAGATCAATGCATGTCCGTTGTAAGTGATAACACTTTTTTATGAGGTAATCAGAAGTCAACATCAGGGGATGAACACTTGGAAGGCACGTGCCACTTTCTATAGCATCAGTTGGAATTTCTGTAGCAATCATTTAAAGAAGTCAACTCGTGGGCTGAACATTCCCATTTCATCTGATCTCTATAATTGTCTCCATCTGGCAGTGGTGATGTTATTCTGGTACACATAAAAACAATTCCTTAACACGTCTTCATCCGTATTGAAGTTACTTGCTTATGCGAATTATTTAACATAAGATAGATTTTTGTATAGCATATCCTCTGAAAATTCATCGAATCAATGGGTTAATGCCACATGGCATGCCTCTTAGAAATAGCATGAAATGAATGCAGTAAGAATAGATTCAAAGGAAAAGTCTGGTAATTGTTAACATGACGACCCAGACTGGAGGTAGAAGTGAGGTGTATCCATGTGACGTTCTTGTCTTGTACAACGAGCTTTTTATCGACTTAATAATGCAGGGAAGCCCCACGTATAAAATGGTCAAGAAGCTTCCCATCTCATGTACGTGTTTCATCGATCAATAAACAATAACATAAAATGTCATTTTTCAGTATCTGTCTCCATACACTTAAACCTGTGTTCTTTTGGTTTGTCATGCAAAAACCTTTCTTTCAACGCCCAAGCTCTCCTACAACAGCCATAAATAAGCTCAAATTGTACCCTTCTGCCAATTTCTCTTTAGCTTTCACAACCATGTTGACTTTTATGTTGGAACTGATCACTCGGGCTGCTTCCAACTCTCTCTTTATCTTCTGCTTCTGTAATTTTATTATACTCATGATCATCATAGGCTTAAAATCTGGCCCGGACTTTGATGAAGGAAGCTCAATTCCTGTCTCAGTGGCCACCTACACATACAAGAACATGAACCAAGGAAGAGAAACAGAGCGTTCAGTCGATGAAAACAGTGTGTTAACTGATAAGTCTGCATTACTATCTAGTGCCTTGATGTCACCGATTGATTACAACAGTGAAAAGGACAACAGATATGGAGATGATGAACTAAGGAGAAGGATTGAAGAATTCATCGATAAAGTTAACAGGGGATGGAGAGAAGAATTAATGAGGACACCTAGAAGTAATCATAGATAAGGAATTGGAGGATCATCCTTACGCATCAGTACTCTCAACTCCATTAATGGAGGAGAAAATCTTGGCCCCTTTCCCGACGCTTGGACACAGATATAACAGCTTCATCTGAACATATGTGCCAGTTGTCTATGCTAACTTCCCATCTTCTTGGAGGTCTTTTTTTAACACGTAGAATAGAAAAGTGCTTCGAATAATAAAAAGAAACTGAGATTGGCCTGTTGTCTTATAGTTTGAAACTTTAGCTTGTGTATATTCCTTGTCCTTGCTGTAAACTTAGCCACCAACTCTTTCACTAAAGGTAGGAGTAACATTAGAGATGATCATATGTTACAGCCAAAGAGCGAGACTGTTAGTTGTTCGTCAAATTGCTGGACCACAGTTTCGTGGAATAATTGTGTAGAATCTGCAGATGCCTTGATGAGGGTCAATAACTAGAAAATTTGATGCTAAAGGTTTTCAGGTCCACACCACGAAAGCAAATCCAATGCCTTAATTCTAAATTCTGAGAAATCTGAAATCCAAGCATTTCACAAACACAATGTCCTCCAGTTAAGTTCATTTATGAAAGTACTCAAACAAGAAGAATGACAAACAAGGATGAATACACCTAAATGCTACAACAATAACACTGACTGATCTAATGCTGTAGGTCCTACCTAGAGGAAGAAGAGTACACGTGGTGGGTTAAAACCCATATGAAGTTAAACCCTGAGATTTTTTGTCAAAAGCTAATGACTTTGATCTTAGGTGAGGTCAAGCAAGCCTGAATAATGTTTCTGCAGCACAAGAATGATGAGATAGCCAGCACATTTGCATCCGTCAGCAAGAAACCTCGCAGTGTGACTGCTCAAGATCTCGTGATTCACGATCTCTAGATTCATCTTCAGGCGAAGTAGATTTACCGTCAGTTGCCGGGTTCTTAAAAGCCTGAAAGGGGTTGAGCAAACCCGGATTGTCTCCATGGAAGGGTGAATCAGGTAACGGAACTGGCTTTACTGCACCAAAGCCTGCTTTAATGTCTTCAGCAGTAATAATAGTGACAGCAGGCACGACAACCGGTGCAGGTGCAACTCTTTGCTTTTTATGTTTATGCTCCTGTTGGTGACCTGGGAGAAAACTGCCGACTACAACCTGATGCAAACAAACAAGTCCACAAAAACAGGCATTAAAAGCATAACATACAAGTTCATGTGGTCCAGCAGAATGACTGCTAAATCATGCAATAAGTACAGCTTCTGTCTGGAAAGATTATCACTATAACATCTTTGCAGCATTTCGTCATGTTCTAAACTCCGTGAAAAAAGAAGCACTTAATTTTATCAATTAAAAATCTAAAAAAGGTAAAAGCATATGACTGTAATCTATGAGCATTAAATCCAATCAAGTCCTTTTGTTTTTCTTCTTCTAAAACGATGGATACCTGCACTGGGCCAGCAGCTATTAGCAAACCAGCTAGTCCTCCCCCAACAACACGTCCATCTGCACCTGCCAAAGAGACACTCATTCCACCAGATCTACTCTTTGTTCCTCGATTCTCAGTAGGCATAAAAGATCCAGATAAGGAAAGTATCTCAAATCGACCCTGAAAAGATAATGCATTCATAGTGTCTTAGAAGTGATCATATTAATGTGGAAAATAAATGGACATGCCTTCTTATGTCCATGATGAAACAAATACTGCGGTGTATCTTGAGTCCATTTGTAAAAGTTTAGATTTTTATTGATCAGATAATAATATCTAGAACTATATAAGACAACAACATGCTCCAAAATCCAAAATTTCCATACATATTGAAAGCCTTAATTGATAATTAAGAACAAGGGTTAAGCTCATTATTCTGTTTCACATAACGCCAAAATTCTGAATTCCCAAGTAACAGTTTAATGCCGCTTCAAATATTACAACTGACTGATAGACACGTATAGTAGAAGACTAGTCAGCCTAAGAATAACGAAACAAAAAGAATCCTTTTCGTTCGTCCGACTCACAATAGTAGACAGGTTCTTATTGTATGTAGAGAGAATCACATGTCCATTTTCTTAACTTCAATTGAGCATTTACAAGTTATAGTTATCAAAGCTACATTTATATTGTTTAACCTGAATTGGCTATGTTCTTCTTGTACAAAAGGAATGGCAAGCGTGAGATCTACTCAGATGATATCATCAGTCAGTGAGCAATGGAAGCTTATTTCACAGAACTTCTCATGTTATCAACATTCACCAAAATACTAAAGTCCAATCAAGTTACATAAAAAAGGTACTACCTCATATGTTAGGGTACCACCGAAGGAACTAGGTTGATGAAGTGTAACATTTGAGATTATGCCATTTGCAGAGAGAACGCAGATAGCACGAGCTCCTTGTTGAGAAAAAGACATAAGTTTCATCGTTACATCCTATAACATAAACAAGGAAAGTTATTCAAAATACTCCCAACATAAAAATGACATCTGAAAGTTGCCAAACATGTTTCTTGAATGAGAAGTGTCTGATTAGATAATGCCCCATACAATAAAAATATAAAGGTTGCAAAGAGGTGGAACTTGAACTATATTTCATATACCAACTGATATTCAACGATAAGTTCCTTTATAGTTGTTATAGGAAAAGTGAAAGCAATCAGTTCATATTAATCCATATAGAAGATGAAACATATCATTAAGAAAAAGGATTACTGTTGACATGTTTAAAACACGGTTTCAATTTTTTTCGTGGAACAAACTCAGATGAAGAATAGTAACTTGAGTGACTTGATGCACTACGCATCCTCCTATTGCATCAAGATTGACTCGGAAAAATCTCAAGACATACCTCACCAGCATTAACTGTAATCACATGAGGGGTGAAGTTCGCTCCAACAAAATATGCAAAACTTTCACCTGAATCCAAAAGATCTTAGAAATTCAGTACAACCGTAAAAGAAACCTTGCAGTTTTGAAGTGTAACCAACCATAACAAAGATGTATCAACAGTTGGAAGTAGTACTGTAGAACAGAAATGAAGCCAAAAGATTGGTGTTCAAAGCTGGCAAGTCAATCAAGTGAAAAACTAGATATCAGTGATTACTCAACCAGTCGATGACCCAGCCAAGAACCGGAGAAAAACGAAGTATTTGTATAACTTGGTTTTAGAATAATTAAGCTCCTCATTACAAAACATTTTGGCATAAAGTGAAATTGCTGTTTCCAGTTGACATAATTTTTTCTGGAAGTCCAAATATGGGAAACCATTTACCCCACATTGATTAGATTGAGCAGATAATATACCAAGTAACTGCTGAAGTTTTATGAGTAGTTTGACAACCATTTGCATTATTGTAACTCTAGTTCTTCTGCATAGCTTTTTCATCTTGCAGACTCAACACATTTGAAGTTGGACCCCTTATAAAATTCATAACCAGAGTCATCAGTACTAACCTATTAAAAATATTACTAGCCTAAGGTAGATCTAGATCCAGCCATATGGTCCTAGCTGTTCTTTACCCTTCCAACAAAGTCTGTCAAATTGGGAAAAACATTTCTCAGAACTCTACTTTTGTTCCATTCACTGCAAGTACAAGCGTTATATACCTGTAATGTAAGAACATTAAAAAAAACAAAAAAAGCAGATGCCTTCCCAATACGTTGTCCTCATCCATATCTTCTTCTCTCCCCCACTTGACGCAAGAAAGTATCAGAAAAGAACGGTCCCACTCTCACTCTCACATCAAACTCAAACAAAATTTCCTTCTATACTTCGGCTCCAATACCCAATACAAAACAAAGGATAAAACCTTTGTCCCACATAAGACTTTGCATCATCATCAGCAACAGATAAACCCATATCACCATCGAACAGACAGATACAGGACCTCATACATAGTAAAGCAACAAACAATGTGTTCAGAGGTTACAGTCCCACGTATAATAACAGTCAAAACAATAGTTCAACAGTTGGTGAAATTATGAAAAAAGTATAAAAGCGAGACTTTTGATCTATGTACCTGGGCTTTTCTGGTATTCATAACTATGCTGCTTCTTCGTTGACTCTAGAGGCCGTCCTCTACCCCGCTTCCAAGTGGAAAACTCTCCAGTGAGAGGAACCGACGAGGATATCGGCATCGGCGACAATGCCGTCCTTATCGCTAATGACCCGTCAGGCCCGTACTTCCTGGGTCTCCCTCTCTTCTTCTTCACCGCCGTACCGTCCGTGGCTAACGACGGTTGAACCACCGTAAGAGCAGCAACAAACTGATTAGTGTTCGGGGTCGAGTTTGGATTCGGGTTCGGCGTAGAACTTTCGGTCCTTGGAGCCATTATGTAGGTCTCCGGAACTTCATCTCCTTTCACAGTCACTCCTATGCTCATTCCCTTTGCTGCTTCCATTTACTCATAGATCACTCAAAACCCTCTAAAACCCTTAAAGCCCTGAAACCTCACGAACCTGAAAGATCCAAACTTGGGACGCCAGGTGGTTATTTCAACACCAACAAGACAGGAAATTTTTCTAAAAATCACAGCTTTATGGAGGGGGAACTTGAACTAGATACTTCGCTTCAAAGAAAATGAAAAAAACAAAAAAGAATCGTTTTGGTTGAATCTTCAAAGATCAGGAAGTGAATAGTATAGAATAAAATAGTTGGCCTTCCAGGGTTCAGAAATCCGCCATTGCAGGTGATGCACAGAGCTTCAATGGCAACGGATGAATTTGACAAAAAAATCCCAAAAATTAACAAAAATTAAAAGCTCAGAAAATGCAAAACAATATTTCTGTGATGGTAAAGAATTTCTTACAAGCAGAATGAATTTAGGGTTTTGCAAGAAAAGGAAGAGGAAATAAATAAAGTAGGAAAATACAAAAAAATTAAAATAGAAAAAATAAACCATTGTTGATTTAATTTAATATTGTGAAATTAAACAAAATAATCAATATTTTAATTCCATTATTGAAAAGTATAAATTATGGTTAAGAAAATGGTTCACGTCCGTCTTGGAAATTTAATAAATTGGATTTAAATATTAAATTCCAGATCAAGTAAAATTTAATATATTAAAAGAAAATTACTCTTTATTTTAATTATTAAAATTTCCCCTTTAATTATTTATAATTTAAACCATAAAAAAATAATTCTTCCTAAAGCTGTAAAGCTAACTTGGAACCATCCCATTTTTCAACTACTGACATCTTCTTTGTCTCTTTAGCCAAAAATTAAAGTTGACAATATAAAAAAATCCAAGTAAATTGCCCTCTCATTTCAGAGATTTTACTGTCTGAGCCACTGTAGACAACATAGTAACCTTAAACCCAGAAAGGAAAAGGTTGAAGATGACCAAACCAGAAGCAACCTTAGCCAGTTAGTGTCTGTCTCGGAGAAAATGGAATGGTCCATGTGGTAAAAGTAACCTTTAAGATGAATGTGGATGGTGCGGTGAAATCGGGATGTCATATTATATCAGTACGAGATGTTATTAGGAACTACCAAGGGCAATGGTATATAGGCTTCTTATAGAATATAAAATTCGGTGATTATTTAATTGCCAAATTTTAGGGTGTGTATTCAGGTCTCATGCTGACGTGAAATTTAAGCTATAGATATGTGATAATTGAAGTGAACTCGTTAGAAGTTATTAATATTCTATCATTATCCCTGAGTGATCTGACTGTGAATTCTTTTTTAGTGACAAGTATTCGTGATTTGATGCTTCAAGCATGAGAAGTGCAGCTTAAGCATACACATCAAGAAAGGAATCAGTATGCTGATCAATTGGCTCATTTAGCTTCTTCAGTAGAGCCGAGCCTGCATACTCTTTAGGAGCTGCTAACGAGCATTTTGGATGCCTTATACAGAGACATGACTGGAGTTCTATACAGTAGAACCCTCCGTTAGTAGAGGTCTAGCCTTTGCGAGATAGTTGCTTGGTTTTCTTTCCCTTGTAAAAAAAAAAAAAAAGTAACCTTTAAGATCCTTCTAAGTTCCAATTTAAGAGAATGAAGGATAGGCTAAAAATGATACAAAAATTATCCTAAGTTTAGTTTAATTGAGTTTTGAATCGAACTTTAGAATAAATTTAAATTCAAAAGTACGGCTCAAATTTTGAATTATTATTATTTTTTATAGAGACACATTAAATTTTATAAGTAATATTTGAATGAAAATACATGATTTGTTAAGTAATTTTTAAAAAATATATGTTTTATGAATTATTAAACAAACAATAACTGCAACAACAACAACATTAAGTAGAAATCGTGTTGAGGGATAGAGCCTGAGAAGGTTTAATAGTACACAGCCTTATTCTTAACTAATAGAGAGGTTTCTAAATGTTCCATACGAAGCAATGAAAAAATAAAAAATAAAAAATAAAAAACAAGAACAACAATAATAATATTCTAATAAGAACTTCTTTAATACGCAAGGTATGAAGAGGTTCAGAAATAAGCAATCTTATCCTTAATTAGTAAAGAGGTTATTTTTAAGAGATTAAAATTTTTTACTAAAAAACAATGGATAATTATAAAAACAAGAAATTGTATAAATGAAAAGACTAAAATAAAAATAAAAGATAAAAGCAAATAAATAAATAAGATATAAAATAAATAAATAAATAAATAAAACACATAAGTAATTGAAAAATATGAAATAAATAAGATAATTAAAGATGCAAATATTATAAACAAAAATATTTAAGCTAACTATTATATGTATTTAAGGATTTGCTTAATAAATATTTAAAAATTAAATCACAATTTTAAGGAAAAAAGGGTTATTTTAAACCTGAAATATAGATTACTTCAGCTTTTGGAGGATAAGATGACCTATAAAACTTGGTTAAGATTTGACTTGGCAGGTTGGAAAACGCCTATATGTAAAAACACCATAAGGTAAAGATAACAACTTCTCACCTAATGCCACCAACCAAAGTAAATTCAGTTTGCCTTTAGTCTTGTTGGAAACCCCTAGGAAGAAAAAAGTAAATTCAATTTGCCTTTAGTCTTGTCGGAAATTCCTAGGAAGAAAACTTGTTAAAACTCGAAATTTAAAGAGGTCTAATAGTATGCAACCTTATATCTAACTAGTCGAGATGTTATTTCCAATTAAGAAAGAAAAACTATTATAGTTAAAAGGAAATTAAATATTTAAAAAATCCTTTTTTTTTGCTTCAGTAATTAAATATGATTTTTTAAAAATTTTAATATTTGAATTTAAAATTTCATGTGCAAATTTCTTTAATATTAAGAATTTAATGTCTTACGTAATAAAAGTTTTGAGTAATTTTATAATTTATTTAAAAGATGTAATTTATAAGTTATATTTAAAATATTAAAAAAGTTAATCTCTTTTTTTAAAATTACTAAAAGTATAATCAATAAAATTAAAGATATGAACATATCTTTTTCAACACATTATGATAATAATAAAAATAAAAATACTAATAAATCATGTCTAATTAAATTTAGTCTAATTCAATAAAAGATCCAAATTTTAATTTAATTTTAAAATAAAATAGTATTATTTTAATATTTTAATTGAACCAGTTGTAACTTATCTATCCACTCAGATCAGGTCTTATCAATTTGTTACCTCTCAAACTTTCTCTGTCATGTCAGAAATGAAACACTGAAGAGTGGAGACTGCATTTCCTTCTGTTTTCTAATCTTAAACCACACAAGTTGGCTGCATCTACGAAATACCAATAGTAAAATAGCGTGAGTTGACTAAAATTGATCAAGAAAACAACTTTAACAACGAAGTCTGCGTTAGGTTCAACGTAGACTAGAAAGCCAATTGCAATTGACTTGTAATACACTAAGAAGACAAGTTCTCAAATTATGAATATCCAAAATAGAGAACCAAAAGCAAAGGTATCATTCAATGACAGATTCTGATTCAAGTTCCAACTAAAGATTAAGAACACTAAACTTGTATTAGTGACTTTATATGTGCTTTAGGGACAACATATCTGGCTCTTCTTTCTTCAAATGAATATTCAATCTCTTCAGGAGGGTCTTGTTCTTCAACTGGATAAGCACCATAAGCTGATTGGGCAACTGGGGTGATAGTAGTCTGCATTGGAATTGAGACTGTTGAAGGTGTTGTGGGCACAGGAATTGGTATGGTCTTTGGAGTCCTATTCTCTTCATATGCAGAAGAAATTGTCTTTGAAGGAGTTGTGAAGGAGAGATTATTTTGTGGAATTGCCTTATTTAAGTCACCATGTGCCATGGCTGCTGCTTCTTCCAACATATTGGATTTTGATGATGTTGTTGAAGATATAGGCGAGAAAGGCTTCCGTATCAATGGAGATTCCGGTTCACGAGCATTTGAAGTAGTGAAATAATGTTTTTCAACATTAAGACCAGCAATATCTGACCCTCTTCTGCCTGCAGTTGTAAGGGAAAAAGAGTTTGTATCAACAGAGGAGTCTAAACACACTATAAAAACTGTGACCGCTAGTCCATACTATTTAATACAACAATCACAGAAGCATTATTGGCATTTCAAGATGAACAACATAAGGTTTTCTGTTAATATTTTTGTTGGTAAAAATGTTATCTAACATAGCCAACAGAAGAACTCAAAGAAATAGGACCTACTTCTTAAAAAATTAGTAAATATAGTGAAGAACCAGTTGCTGTTCTTCCCAGACCCCGAGGGAGATTGGCAAGCTGTTATTGCTCAGTTTCAATTATATCCTCTTCAACAAAAGACAAAAATAAGAAGAAAAATGAAACCAATTTAGCAAAAATCTCCTGATTCCAATTCCTCTGCATTGTGTAACTTCACAGATGGACTTACCAGTTGATGTAATTGAAAAGGCATCATCCTGGCAGTAATTTAGAGGGTCATTCTGATGCATGCGCTCGCCTTTCTTTCCTTGGCGGGAAGATTTAGGAGTTTGAAGCATTGTTCCACCAACAGAGAGCCTTCTGTTACTTGCAGCTCCAGTTGAAAACCTAGGAGTTTTCTTCACACTTTGGGACTTTGAAGGGCTTGGTTTTGAACCATAAAGTGCTTCCTGCTCTGCTATGAGCTGTACCTGTAGTTTCTTCTGATCCTGTATTAAAGAGGCAGAGGTAACAGGCTTCATTAGCATATGTTTCCTTTCTCTTCTTTTTCTTCTTTTTTCCACTTCTATCTTTGTGCTAAATAAAATTGCCTTGATTTACAAGGTTAATTATTCTATGCATACACAGTACAGGCTAGTGCTTAAGAAATGCGATTAACTAAAATGAAAGTTCCATACTCGTTGCCTCCGCTTTTCTTCTTCTTTCTCCTGATGCAACACTGTGTAATCTTCAAGCATTGAAAGAAGCCGAACCTGAGCAATGTTTAGTAAAGCAAGTTAGCAGTCAGATTTGAAAAGAGCATGAAAAAAAAAAGACTATTGCACACAACAAAGGGGCCAAAAATTCAGGAGCTAAGCCTCAAGAAAGGAAATTTGACTTACACCATCGTATAAGAACTCAATCCCTCTTTCATTTTCCCATGCAACAGTTTTTGAGCCCAAAGCCTCCACCATACCTGAGACACAGGAAAGCGTTTTGTTAATTATTTATTAATCATACAGTCACACTGGTGGTTCTATGCAGAGAGAGGCAATTTCCAGGATTCAAATAAACAACCAAAGTTATCCAAACTAACCGACGATGTAGAAAGAGAACATGTACCTGGAAGCTTATTAACTAAAGATCGGGCCTTCTCAGCACGTTTCAGGGTAAGATGAGCACCTTTTCCAGCATTATAGCGGTTATCATCCTGTGACACCACAAAATGATAAGCAGGAACAACAAATAATGTTTGTCCTCAAAAAGACAAAGCAATGAAGGAGACATTTTACCCTGTTATACTCTTCAAGCCAACATTCCTCCTCACAGGCAGCCAGCCATTTCTCAACCTTTTCAAGTATATCTTTCCTGCTAAAAGCTTGTTCTTTAACATTTGCAATTTGAAGTTCTATCTGTTCAAGGACACTAGCTGGGTCCATAGTCCCTGCAATGACATGAACATCAAGTAAATGATAAAAGATAAAATAGCATTAACGTGCTTCTAGCATTTTGCTTTGTTAAGACTGTTACCAGAATCTATGGCTTCAATAGCATATTCTATCCCGGTATCTGCTTCTGGAATCAAATGTGTCTTTCTACAGATCTCCTCAAGTTCTGATCTCTTTTTCAGAACAAGTTCTTTCATCTTGCTCGATTTCAACTCTTCCAACCGAGATACTTCTGCCTCAACCTACAAATTTTTCACTTGTAAGATCATACATCCAGCCTTTTGCAAAGCTGAAGCCAGGAGACCACACAGAAAAATAAAAATAAGTAGGTCCAGCATGTGACTCACATATTTGATGAAGTCCAAGAGAGAGTGTTTGGTTCAGTTACTTCAGGTTCTGATGCAGCTATGTTACAAGTAACATTCTGGAATATTTGCTGTTCTTCTATAGGAGTATCCATCAAGTTCCACAGCTCCAACATTGTTGTTGCAAGATCTTGAAGCTGTCATAAACAAGGACACATTTAACAAGATACTTATGTTGTTTACCATACATATGAACAAGGAGTTGAACTAAAATTACCTTCTGCATCCTATGTATTTTAATCTCCCGCAGTTTGCATATTGCAGTTGCCAAATGTTGAATTGCATCATTACTTATGTTCCTAAATCCTTCCTGAACCCCATAAGTTGGATGAATTTCGGTTACGGTTTCCTTAAAATCCATACCAAGAACTGAGCAAAGTGAGTTCAAAGTATCCAGATGTTCCTGAATCTGCTTCAATCGATGGCTCTGAAAAATAGATACACAAGTCAGTCACTGACCATCATTTACAAGCAAGAACTCAGCTCTGAAGATGGCAGTATAAAGAATAATCCAACCTTCTCGGTTTGTAGGGCATGGAATTGTCTGTTTAACTCTTCAAGCTTTCTCAAGGATAGATCAGTTTCATCCACTTGCATATGAACAGCAGATCCATGAAGCTCACTGGACATGTTCTCTATTTCTCCTAAAACTTCAACAAACTGACTTTTTCGGTCTGATTTCCTCTTTCGCATCTCCTCCAGTTGTGGAAGAATTGTTTGATACTCTTCCTTCAAGCTTCCAGCACTTTTATCAGGCTGCTCCAGGAGCAAACTTATTATATTGGAATCAGCAAGGTCACAGTCATTTCAATTGTTAGATTTTTACTAGGTAACTTCACTTGAAAATTTTATTGCACATAAAGTTTTCCATGATTTAGAAGCTCCATTAATTGGGTACAAGTCCAAATGTCTTCAAAGAAATTACTGTGTGAATTGCAGTTAACAAGTTCATCATCTGTCCTAAGCATATGTGATTTTTTGAGGTGAAAATTAACTTTTGCACTCTTAATTTCATAATAAAAAATACAAAACTTTGTAGTATTGCCTCAAATAGTAAAACACAACAGCTGTAGAGGCAAACGGACACTCCTTAGCTGTAGAAACCAAAAGAGTTTATTTCCATTTAAGCTAACCTGTCTAATATGTACGGGTCTTTCCCCCATAGCGGAGCATATTGCTGCAAGTTCTGCTTCAAATTCAGCAATAGCTTGTCTTAGCTGAGCTCTATTCTTGTTTGCCTGATCCACCTTTCTTCTATACACTTGTAGGCACTCTTGTTCAAGCTCAAGCAGCATTTTATCCCTATCAGTATCGGACTCCCCAACTTCATCCCATATTATCTGAAATTTAGTAGTGTAGCAGGTGAAAAAATTTTGAATTTGTGATTACAGTTGCCAAAGGATATGGTATGTATGAGAACATAAATTATGAAATCAACTGCAAGGTCAATGAGGCCTACAACTATGAAATCATCTGCAAGGTCAATGAGGCCTACAAACCTGCAATTCACATAGAAGAGACCCACAAGTTGTTTCCACTTGCAGAAGTGGATCATTTTGGTGATTGGACATTTTAGCTGCCAAAGAAAACCTCTGTACACATTTCAAAACCAACAAGCAAACAAGATAAGAATAGTGAAAAACAAAATCAAAATTCATTGACAAACACTTGGACTGGATGTTATTTTCATGAACTCCTTTCCTAAAATGCACCAATTCTTCAGAGATTAATAATTTATGGCATTACCATATATGTAAACCATGATGAGATCATAGTGGACAATGGAAGCCTTAAAGTACTTACTAAGTTTATCATGGGCAAAATTGGAACAAACTTAGCTGCATTTACGATGTAAATCATGCCCAATTCTACACTAAAAGCGATTTCATCGATTTCATTTACCCCATTATGATCAATCAAATCACCGGTAAATAATAAAACAAGCAACCAATCTAAGCTCGTCTAAATTATTAAGAATTCAACGCTAATCGTGACCTAAAAAATGAGCATTAGCTGAAGGATATTGTAGATTTTTCTCAGATGAAGTGCTTAAACGGATACGGAACCTCAAAAAGCTTATCGATTTTTGTGAAATTTCCAAGCTTTTCCTACATTTTCTCGAAAGACAAACACAGAATTTGAATGATCAGTGAAGTGGTTCTGGTTGTGTGGCGACTAACCTGAAGAAAAAACCGAGAGAGAGAGAGAGAGAGGTGAATGGCTTCAGGCAGGTCTTTCAATTCCAAATGTTTGATATGTTTGTTTCTTGGCAAAGATGAGATTTTCCTGGGAAAAAAATCAATCTTTCCTGGAAAAAAATGTATGGTCGAGTGTTTCTGGTCAAGACGAGAAACAAGGTCTGATCTTTGATGCGAAATCTTGAAAAACAGAGAGAGAGAGAGGAGCCGTTTTGAAGACAAAAGGACCGTTAAAGAGCGTTTGTTAAGGATTTTTCTTGGCTTCTCTGAAGAACCAAGTGGATTTGAATTTCAAATTACACCTCCTGATCTCCTGAAACCCATTCTAACAAACTCAAGCTACGTCTGAAGATCAACGGTCGATGATGGATAAGGTTAATAATTGAGCGTTTCTACCATGGAAGGTGGCGATTGGATGATCATTAAATAGGGCGGGACCTACAAATAATACAAAACGAACCTCTAACTCGAATTGATATTTAACAAGGCTTAAGATATAGATATAATTTGGAATTCAAATAAATATTATGTTCAAGTAAACCTCGCAATTGATCTGTCCCAGTCTTATGAATACCGTACTAAATTTGATATCGAATTGAGTTCTAGTACTGTACTATATAAGTATTAGTTAATGCTGAGTTTTATTTCAAGTAATTTTTTAAATTTATGAAATAGTCTTTGAATTTTTTTTAAAATAACAAAATAGTCCATTGTCATATTATACAGCTGTAC
>JAOQMP010000007.1:30500625-30517969 GCA_027563575.1 Erythroxylum pedicellare
CAAAGTTGTCTTCATGAAAGTTGTAGCTTATCCTCTTATCTTTCCAATGGTATAAAGTTTGTAATTTTTGGACATTGTAATCAAAAGATATGACACTTACAAGTTTGAGTGTCATATTTGTCTTATAAAAAAAAATCACTACAACCTAGAGTTTTAAGTACTTTCAAGCCTTCTTATCACTAAATCTTCACCTAAACTTTATGTAAAGTATCCATAACATATTTTCCGGGACCTTGGGCTCAACATTAATACCTTAAATTTCTATGATGCCAATTAAATTCCAATCCTCCAAGTATGATTCTTTAAAAACATAAATAAGTCATATGAAATATATGTTCAATGAAACATTCCAACTAGGCTACAATTTGGGGCCTTACATTATAGATAAACTAATTAAATAATTAAATGTTGATTATAGATAATTCAATTTAGTCATTAAATTTTATTTAAATTAAATTTAAATTAATAATATAAAATATGATATTTTATGAGTTGAAATATAATGTTTATTTTGAGTGTATCTTATTGTTTTTTTGTATTTAAAATTTTAAAGAAAAATTTTAAAAATTAAGAGGAAATAAGAAAACCCACATTTTTTTCGTAGATAAAGAGAAGAAATTTAATTTTAAGTTTGAGAAGCTTTTCCATTTTCGGTTTTCAACAGTCAATTCGCTGCGTTACCACCATCGCCCTCCCGCCAAAGGGTTTAAGCCTGCTAGTGCTTACTGCTTAGTCTCCCGTTTCTTCCTCCGTGGAGCCCTAGAACTCGCAATGAGCTTCGCGGCTTGTAAGATGATGCACTGCCCCACCGGCATCCAGAACTGTGCCTCCGGCTACATCACTCATTCTCGGGTCGACTTTGTCCCTCAGATTCCTCCTCTGCAGTCCGACGATCTAGACTCTGAGTGGTCCTCAGGCCGCGGGATTGGGCCCGTTCCCAACCTCATTGTCACTGCCGGGAACGTCCTCGAGCTGTACGTGGTTAGGGTTCAAGAAGAAAGCGCTAGGGAGTCCCGAAATTTGCCCGAACCGAAGCGCGGTGGAGTAATGGACAGTGTTTCTGGAGCTTCTCTTGAGCTCGTTTGCCATTACAGGTTTTGAATTAAGCGTTTATGCGTATGGGATAGCTTAGTTGCTCCTTTTTTTTTCCGAATTCTAATATTGTTTTACTAGGTTGCACGGTAATGTTGAGTCAATGGCGGTGCTGTCTAGTGAAGGTGGTGATGGTTCCAGGAGACGAGACTCTATTGTGTTAACATTTAAAGATGCTAAGATTACGGTTCTTGAGTTTGATGATTCAATTCATGGACTTCGTATAAGGTACAGTTCATGAAGAACTTTATCGAGCATGTTTTGTTCTGTTGCTAAAATCTTAGATATGGCTAATACAGTGGTGGAATTTAGGGTGTAACTAAATAATGTTTTGCTTCTTGATGTAATTGAGGGTACTTATCTATATGAGTTGATTTCTTTTCCTTCAGTTCTATGCACTGTTTTGAGGGTCCGGAGTGGTTGCATATGAAAAGAGGTAGAGAATTCTTTTCAAGAGGGCCATTGGTTAAGGTTGATCCTCAAGGCAGATGTGGTGGTGCTCTTATTTACGATTTGCAGATGATAATACTTAAGGCTGCTCAGGTTTTTGTTGACTTCTAGTCTCGTTAAGCATTAATCCTGTCTGAATTTTAGGTGCTATGGATATACTACAATGGTCCTTTCACTCTCTCAACTGTTGTTGAAATTTGAATTCCTAGGCTGGTTCTGGTTTGGTGGGAGATGATGAAGCTCTTGGTTCTGGAGGTGCTATATCTGCTCGTATCAAATCTTCTAGCATAATCAATCTCAGAGATTTGGAAGTCAAGCACATAAAAGATTTTGTATTCATACACGGTGAGTCTCACAAACTGGATTGACAAATGTTTTTGTGCTATATTGGTTCTACGAACTAGATGGATGAATGAAAATGCTTTATGAGAAACAAGGTATCTTGCAAGTTGGAGTAGAAAGTAGGTGCATAGGAAAATCTTGAAAATGCCAAAATCACTGGAGAATACTAGAAACTTGTCCTTTGTGAGTTCAAATTTTGTTATGGACATGTTTTCTTTGTTAAGTTGTTTTTGAAGATAGGTTATTAGAAGCGATTGACTGCAAAAAGACTAACAATTCATGAACTTGAACGCACAGTTTTCATGGTTTTTTGATTGAATTATATGTTGCACCTTTATGTGGTTGTAGAATTATCATGCATACTTCATGGTACGTATTATTGGACACTATATGGTACACATTAGTTAGATCTAAAGTGCTCATGCTTAGAGATGGCAATCGGTAGGGCTCGAGCCTGGGTTGAAAATTTTTTCCTAGCCCAAGTTTGGCCAAAAGCCGATTGGGCCCAAAACATTCGGTCCAAACCTGAGCCTAGTTGGGCTTTAATAGTTCCAAAAATAACTATTCAATATTCATCAATATACAAAACAATGTCATTTTATATGTGAAAGAAGTTTAGCCTTTGGGCTAGGGGCTCAACATTCTCGAATCTCTAAAAAAAGCCCGAGCCCAAGCTTGAGCTCGGTTCGAAACCTAAAAAAGATCCAATCTTGGCAGCCCGAGTTGACTGGCTTTGGGCTAGGCTAGGCTCACACCCTTTTGCCATCCCTACACGTTATATAAGATTTGTACTTATTCTAGATTTGTAGAATTGAAATTTTTGGTTAAGCATAAATATGGCAGGCACCCTTGATCAACACCCTCATAAGACATATTGTTAAAACTTTTCTTGTGTAACATTTTATTGGGTATAATAGTCCTCTAGTGGATGGTTAAGTACAGTGACTATAAATACAACTTTTTTCATATTGAATTTTCATGCTTTAGTTTTTACTATCTCATTTACATTTGCTTCATTAGTTTGATTTGCTTTGTCATGTAGATTATATTGAGCCTGTGGTGGTTATCCTTCATGAACGGGAGCTTACATGGGCTGGTCGTATCGCATGGAAACATCATACTTGTATGATTTCTGCATTTAGCATCAGCACAACATTGAAGCAACCTACGCTCATATGGTCAGTTACGGTATGTTATGAAATTAAGCAAATGGGGTTAATGTGCTCACTTATATTTAGTTTGCGTGAACTTTAGTTTTTGTGTTTGTTTAAACTTATCATGCCCCCCTCATTTGGAAACTTGTTGATATTTTCATGGGTACATTTATGCCATGCTTACGTTAGCTTGTTTGATATCTTGTCAGAATCTCCCACATGATGCTTACAAGCTGCTTGCAGTGCCGTCACCAATTGGTGGTGTTCTCGTAATTAGTGCAAACACCATCCATTATCACAGTGAGGTTGGCTTTTGCATATGCATATTAACAGTTGCACCTTTCTTGTTGATGGTAAATGATGCAATGTTTATTTCACCTTATATGATTGAATGTCTACTCTTGTTGTGCAGTCAACATCTTGTGCATTGGCTTTGAACAATTTTGCTGTTTCTATTGACAGCAGGTCTTCAGTCTATCGCTCTCTCTCAAATTGGCAGAATCTTTTATTTTATGCTTATATTTCCTTGCATTATTGGTTGGTAATGTATGGGCCTCATAATGAATTTTTTGAGTTCATTATGGAGTATTAGAACTTGACTTTTCCTAACAGCCAAATGTTTTGGTAGAGGGTTGTTATTCATCAAGTTTGGACTCTTTTTTCTTTGTCCAGTTTTGGTTAACATCATTATTGATGCTTTCCTCTTTTGCTTTCAGTCAAGAGCTGCCAAGAGCAAGTTTTACTGTGGAACTTGATGCCGCCAATGCAAGTTGGTTATTAAATGATGTGGCTTTGCTATCAACTAAAACTGGGGAACTCCTTTTATTGACCCTTGTTTATGATGGAAGGTAGTAGTTTATCACTTTCAATCATTAATTCAATAGATGCTTTGACTTTAATCTGCATGTGGGTCTTCCTGTCACATCTGCATGTGGGTCTACAGGAAACAACCTTTCTACTATGTAGGGATAAGGCTGCGTATTATCAGACTTCCCCAGACCTCGCTTCACTGCGGGACTTCGGAATGGGTGTTATGATGATGATGATGATGATTCTTTGACTTTAATCTTTTATTATAGAGTTTTCTTTTTCCAAGATGGTATGTTGTCAGCCATCATTGATATATGATATCTTTATCAAGCTATTGCGTTAGATGACAAGATATGCTGATGATGACTTCCGATTTTGAGTTTTAGATGCGCAAGAATATGTACATGGTCATTAACTTTTTGTGTTTATTCAAGTAATATACATGCAGATTATGTTGGAATTTTAGAAACACTGTGAAGTCTTTAACCACGTTAAAAAAGTCTTATGTTATTATGATATGCATGCATTGTGGGAAGAACCTACGAGGTAGATAACTACTACTTGCAAAGAGGAGTGTTCTATTAGGATTCTATTGGAGGAGTGTTTTATTAGGAGTCTATTAGAGGAGTATTTTAATTTTAGTAGGGGTCTATTATTTCTGCACTATTTTCTGTTATGATTATGTTAATAAAAACAACTTGAATAGGAGTCTTTCTAAGAGTCCTAAAACAACTTGAATAGGAGTCTTTTTAGGAGTCCTAGTTTAGGTGGAACTTTTATGTTTCTTTGCCTATATAAGGCTATTACGTTATGCAATAAAGTAAGCAACAAGCTATCATAAAAATTAGCTTAGAAGTAGAATAATTTAGTCTAATCTAGGCAGACCTTGTGATTGACAAGTGCTGCCCGTTTTCATCAGCAAAAATGAGTTCTGCAAGGAAGGGATCCAACGTAAATAATGGAAAAGAGGTTAACTTTTTTGAGAATCGTCCTTGGACTCGATCCCAATCACGGGCACATAATAATTTGGTATCAGAGCAGGAGTTCATGGACGAAATGGGCTATTTAGTTGTATAGCAATCTTCAATAGATTGGCAGATGGATCAGAGGATACGGGCATTAGAGATTGGGCAACAAGAATTGAAGGCTCAATATGCAGAGATTATCTGCATGCTTGCAAGGTTGGAAGGTGCAAAATTAAGCGAGTATTAGGCACCATCACCACCACCATGGGAGGAGAGGATTGATGGGGGCAGCAAGGTAAGAATGGTGCCTAAATATACTTGGAATTTCTAACGTACGATGGCTCGACGGATCCGTTGGTTTGGCTTCACAAGTGTGAGCAGTTTTTCCTAAGCCAACAAACAACGGAGGAGGAGAAGGTAAGATTGGTTGCCTTTCATTTAATGGGGGAGGCCCAACTGTGGTTCTTTCAACTTGAATAAGAAGAACCAAGGATGCATTGGTACTCTTTCAAACGCCATTGCAATATGAGATTCATCCCTCACCTTAGTAACAACCCTATAGGAGAATTTGTGAACCTCAAACAGATAGGGAGCATAGAAGAATATCAACGCCAATTCCAAACACTGGTAGCTTGAACCATAGGGCTTCCACGAGACCTACAAGTAAATCTATTCACGGCTGGGTTGGTAGAAGGGCTACGAATCGAGGTGGAGATGCAATATCCTATTAATCTTGGAGTTGCAATGAACTTAGCAAGAGCATGTGAAAGAAAATTGCAATGTATGCTAATGCAATACACCCAAGAGGTAAGAGGCAGCCGAAACACTACCCTATGACTATCTTCACAACTGGACAGTAGTAGTAATAGCACTAGCGCTAGCGCTGCCACACCTTTAGGAAGTAAGGTAAATTCGGGGGCTAAAACAACAACCTCCAGTATAGCAAGTACTTCGCCCCTAATGGGAAGGCACTTAACCATAGCAAAAATGACTGAAAGAAGAGAGAAGGGGTTGTGCTGCAATTGTGATGAGACTTATTTTGTGGGGCACAAATGTAAGCGACTATTTTGGATTGAGGTGGCAAATTTTGAGGCAGAAGGAGAGGAACCAGTGGAGAGAGAACTTGAGATATCTTTGCATACCATCACTGGCATAACCTTAGTTCAAGCTTGAGGGCAAGCTCGATGTCGAAGAGGGGAGGGATGATATGGATGCATTGTGGGAATGCAGATAAGAACTACTTGCAAAGAGGAGTGTTTTATTAGGATTCCATTAGATGAGCGTTTTATTAGGAGTCTATTAGAGGAATATTTTAATTTTAGTAGGAGTCTATTATTTCTACACTAGTTTCTGTTATAGTTATGTTAATAAAAACAACTTTAATAGGAGTCTTTTTAAGAGTCCTAAAACAGCTTGAATAGGAGTCTTTCTAGGAGTCCTAGTTTAGGTGGAACTTTTATTTTTCTTTGCCTATATAAGGCTATTACGTTATGCAATAAAGTAAGCAACAAGTTATCATAAAAATTAGCTTAGAAGTAGAATAATTTAGTCCAATCTAGGCAGACCTTGTCATTGACAAATGCTGCCCGTTTTCATCAGCAAAAATAGGTTCTGCAAGGAAGGGATCCAATGTAAATAATGGAAAAGAGGTTAACTTTCTTGAGAATCATCCTTGGACTCGATCCCAAGCATGAACAGATAACATATATTCCTCTTTTCTTGTTCATGCATTGCAAGTTTGCAATAAAATCTACTTAGGCTTTGTTTCTCTTCAGAAGCATTTAATGTATTGTACGATTATGTGGTAGTGGTTGGAGCAATGCGCATGTTGTTGGGTCTGTATGTCTACATAGCCAGCATTGTAAATACCTTGGGTTCCAATTAAAATTAGAATGGCAAAACTAATCACATTGCTTTAGTATGTTTTCTGAGATTGTATTGTGGCTAGTTCATTTTATGAATCTATGAATGTTTCATTCTACAAGTGATTTAGTGCGTCTTTGATAAGCTCTGTATTCATATCTCTTTATCTTGAAGGGTTGTGCAGAGACTTGATCTTTCCAAGTCTAAAGCTTCAGTTCTGTCTTCGGTTAGTTAATTTGTTGTATTCTCTTTGTTAGGTTACTTGAACTTTGTTTCTTTCTACGTTAATGTTTCACTGTTAATCTGTGTATGGGAACTCCTGATTATGCTAACAGGGCATCACAACAATTGGGAAGTCATTATTTTTTCTGGCCAGTCGTTTGGGTGATAGTTTGCTTGTGCAATTTACTTGTGGGATGGAATCTACACTGTCATCATCTGGTTTGAAGGAAGAGGTAATTTTTGCTAGTTAATATCCTAAGTTTTGCTTAGTGCTACTTCAACCACCATATTTTCATTCATTTACTTGATATTGTCATCTAGGACTATGCAAAATATATGAACTTAATTGTTTCAAGAATATTCTTGAAATTTACCCAATAAAAAGTTCACCAGTGTTTCTTCTGCCTCTTGAAGATTTCTCTGCTCTTTGCATTACGTGCAGGTTGGAGATATTGAAGGTGACATTCCATCAGCAAAGCGATTGAGGAGGTCATCTTCTGATGCTTTGCAAGATATTGCTAGCGGGGAGGAGCTTTCTCTATATGGATCAGCTCCAAATAATGCAGAATCAGCACAGGTTGCCTGAGTTTATTCTTTTCGTTTATGCTTTTTTTTCTCTTTGCTTAGGAAGGAAAAGTGAATACTGCATCTCAGTTAAGAAGCCAATGAAAGTAAAACCTAGTAATATAAAATTGAGAGAACATATATTAACTAGTACCTTGTTCTTAAATGCCATAGATGAACTCTTAAAATAGTGAGTTCTAGTGAATGGTTAGGGTGAAGGTATGTCTCAAATTGGGGGAGTTTAGGAAATACACTGATTAACCTTTCGCTTTATTCAGGAATTATACGATCTTATTTCTTTAATTAGCAAGAACATATATGGGCATTCTATCTAAGATAATAGCCTCAAGATTCCACTTTGGTGGCAGATTGATCCAATTACGTTTGTCATTTTCTGATTTTCTGTTATTGACTTTGACTTGTTTTCTACTTGTCTAATTATTATTGCTTTTTGCTTCTTCTTCTGTTTTCTTTTCACCGATGCAGAAAACTTTCTCATTTGCAGTACGGGATTCATTGATCAATGTTGGTCCTTTGAAGGACTTTGCTTATGGCTTGAGAATAAATGCTGACGCTGGTGCAACTGGTATTGCCAAGCAAAGCAACTATGATATGGTTAGTTTTACATGGTAAAAGTATTACTTGAGGCCCAAAAGGATGGCAAGAAAAGCAAAGAAATTGTATTTCGTCCAACTCAAAAGCCAGAGCTTTGTGGGTGTTACCACACCTTTATTATTGCTTGTTCAGCTTTTGTTTCTGATATTTTGTATTCTTGTAATCCACACAAACTGTATCACTTAATCTAAAATGGAAACAAGAGCTATTTCTTTTGAGGTATGCAATCAAATGCTCCTTCATTCACTTTTTAATGGTACCCTTTTAAGGTATGCTGCTCTGGTCATGGAAAGAATGGTGCTCTTTGTGTTCTTAGACAATCAATTCGCCCAGAGATGATAACTGAGGTCTGTCATTACTGTACTTTCTTTCTTTCTTACTGCCTTCCATTTTCTATTTGTTATATGTACATGGAAATCAATAATGCTACTGCTATTCGTAGGACTATAAGGTGAAGTTCTATACGGATATGATTGCCTTTTGGTAACACGTTAGTCAGTGTTTTGAAAGGTTTAATCATATAATTGGTATGCTAAGTTTTTATAAGGTCTCACTGATTCAACATTTTCAACAGTATACATAGTGGTGGCATTGGGATTTGAAGTGTCTGTCTTTAAAAGCTGCTTCAAATGTTAGACTTTGCCTAACTCATTACATCTCTATGTGTGCCTGTTGGTTTTAGAATTGTCAGACTAAAAAGTTAGATTGATTGTGGTTTGTTTTGATGCACTCCTGAAACTTGTCACAAGATTTTGGCAATTAATGATATCCACTAACTATATATTGCTTTCTGTATCAAATGTTCACATTTCTTGTGAAATACATCTATGCAGGTTGAGCTTCCTGGTTGTAAAGGTATTTGGACTGTGTACCACAAGAATGCACGTGGCCATGTTGCCGATTCATCTAAAATAGCTGCCAATGATGATGAATACCATGCATATTTAATCATAAGCATGGAAGCTCGTACAATGGTAACCTCCTATTGCTTCTGATGGCAAAGTTATGTAGGAATTAGTGGGCTGTCTTTTCTTGATGTGATACCAATCATATATGGTATCAGGGGAGGAAGGACAGGAGGAAACAATGTGAATTGGATATAAAAAAGTCAACCCACCTCTACTAAGTCTTGTTTCTCCAACCCACCTAAAAAATATGTATGTTGCAGTTTGAAGAATTGATTTTTTAACTTCTTCCCTAGACTCTTTATTAATTCCTACTTTCTTCTTTCCCCACTACGGGAATTTGATCACTAATTTTCCATTGCATCATAAGCCTGCCTTGTGATCACTCCATTCCTCAAACACCCCTATCATCTTAGGTACAGTTCCTACTCCTATCTTCCCACAGTGCACTCATTTCTTGTAATCATAAACTATCTTGACACTTCAATAGAGAGAAAGCCTTCCTTATTTTGATGGCTTGTGAGTAAGCATTGTGTAATTCATATCTTATTGGGCTACTTATGGTTTTGCTGAGGATTAGGTACTCGAAACTGGTGAGCTTTTGACAGAAGTCACAGAAAGTGTGGACTATTTCGTACAAGGAAGAACAATTGCTGCTGGGAACTTGTTTGGAAGGTTAAACAACAGTCTCATCTTAGCTACCAAGTTTATCTACATTGTTTCTGTTTACTCCCTTCCCCATCAGATGTTGTTTCTCATCTTCTCATTTTGAACCCTTCTACTGCTGTGGTAGGACTTATTGTCAGTGTTCTTAAACTGTTGATTATCTTTTACTATAAAATTATTGGACTTTTCCTTCACTCTCACTGATGTAAAATATATTTTTCATGTTTTCTTCTTGCATCATTTTCTTGTTCTTCAGGCGTCGAGTGGTTCAAGTTTTTGAACATGGTGCTCGAATTCTTGATGGTTCTTTTATGACTCAAGATTTAAACTTTGGAGTTACTAACTCTGGATCTGGTCCTGGACCTGAGAGTGTGAAAGTGATGGCTGTTTCTATTGCTGATCCATATGTGTTAGTGAAAATGACAGATGGAAGTGTTCGTCTTCTGGTTGGAGGTATGTGTTTGCATTGATCATTTTTTATGTGTGTAATCTTGCATTCTGACCCTCTTCTCTTAGATTGTAAGTTAACTTTGGAGAGATAATGTGGTCCCATAATAACTTTGGAGAGATAGTGTGGTGCCATAAACTTAATAACCTACATGTTATTTCTATTGCCGCCTATATGTTGATAAGAAAGAGCTACTTGCCATGAATCTGTAGCACTGAAGATTCCAAGAGCTTAGTTGATTGTGACTTTCTACTGTTGCTTGTGTCATTGTGCTTATCGAGTAGCTCTCATTTTTGCTCTGTGCACATGTCGCCAATTGATTATGGTTCTATATGTTTGTGTTAAATCTTGTTTTCTTTTTGCTCTTTCTTCTCATCTAAGATTTTTAACTTCTAACATCTTTCATGATGAATACCAGATCCTTCAACTTGTACTGTTTCTATAAACACTCCATCTGCCTTTGAAAGCTCAAAGAAATTGGTGTCTGCTTGTACACTGTATCATGATAAAGGACCAGAACCGTGGCTTCGAAAGACAAGTACAGATGCTTGGCTTTCCACAGGCGTCAGTGAGACCATTGATGGTGCTGATGGCGGACAACATGAACAGGGTGATATATATTGTGTTGTTTGTTATGAAAGTGGTGCCCTTGAAATTTTTGACGTGCCCAATTTCAGTTCTGTTTTCTTTGCGGATAAATTTATCTCTGGAAAGAGCCATCTACTTGATACCTTCCTACAGGAATCACCCAGTGATTCTCAGAAGGTGTTGAACAAAAGTTCTGAAGAAGTGGCTGGCCTTGGTAGGAAAGATTGTCTTCAAAATCTGAAGGTTGTTGAATTGGCTATGCAGAGATGGTCCGGACATCATAGTCGCCCTTTTCTTTTTGGAATTCTAACTGATGGGACAATCCTTTGTTACCATGCTTACTTGTTTGAAAGTACAGATAATACATCTAAAGTAGGTGATGTTGGTTCTGGATCGAATTCTATTGGAATAAGCAGCATTAGTGCTTCAAGGCTTAGGAATTTGCGATTTGTCCGCGTTCCCTTGGATAATTACATAAGAGAAGAATTCTCAAGTGAATCCACAAGCCAAAGGATTACCATTTTCAAGAATATCAGTGGTTATCAAGGGTTTTTCCTTTCTGGGTTAAGACCGGCTTGGTTTATGGTGTTTAGGGAGCGAATAAGAGTTCATCCACAGGTCAAAAGTTTTGCCTTTTGCTAGAAACTTCTTTTTTATTTCTATATCCATTGACTTATTGCATAAGCAAGTGCAGATATGGTTACAGAATTCCTTTTCTTTTTAACGAGTTAAAAGTCTCATCTTGTGAAATTCTATTTTCCTGTTTTGAGCAGCTATGTGATGGATCTATTGTTGCGTTCACTGTTCTTCACAATGTGAATTGTAATCATGGGCTTATCTGTGTTACGTCACAGGTTCTTATGAATCTTTTCTGCCTGATCTTTTACATTTAATTATGTGCTTCGTCATTACAGCTTATCATCAACTAACAACCTTACAGGGAAATTTGAAGATTTGTCAACTGCCAACAGTGTCAAGCTACGATAACTATTGGCCAGTTCAGAAGGTGCTTCCTCCTTTCTTTTTCATCAGTATTCATTTGTCAATGTTGTATACAGGTGACATTCATCAATGTGCTCACAATAACGCCTACATTTGTTAGATTCCACTGAAAGGAACTCCACATCAAGTGACATATTTTGCAGAGAGAAACCTATATCCACTTATTGTCTCTGTTCCTGTGAGTCTCCTTTGCATTAGTTGTGCATTTACCTTTTGATATTCTTTGCAAGTACAAGCTTTTTTGTTTTGGTCTGTTCTTTGCAAATATAATCTAAGTGTGCAACTGATGAACTGCCACATTTATTATACCTTGTATGCCCTTAGGGGAGATGATTTTTCAACTGATGGACCATCAACTTGTTAGTATTGATGAATTCCAGTGGGGGGTGCGTAATTATCTTGTCATAGAGTTAGTCAAAGTTTAATTTGGATAGCATAATGGTTAACTAGTTTGGGTATTAGGTATCTTTCAAGTAACTCCCACTATTCTATTAGTGCAATGTTTTGATAAATTTGTTCTTACATCAAAAGTAGAAAAATTTCATCACCATATACTTCTTGATGATCTTAGCTCTATGTACCTAGGATCATGTGAATATTTTACTAACTATATGTTTTATTCATGAGGTCCCTTTTAAACATCTTCTTTAGGTTTACAAACCATTGAATCAAGTCTTGTCATCATTGGTTGATCAAGAAGTTGGCCATCAGATGGAGAATCCTAATCTAAGTTCGGATGAGATGCACCAAACTTACTGTGTTGAAGAGTTTGAGGTGCGGATCTTGGAGCCTGAAAAATCTGGTGGTCCTTGGCAAACTAAGGCTACAATCCCAATGCAAAGTTCGGAAAATGCCCTAACAGTGAGAATGGTTACACTCTTTGTAAGTATGCTTTTTTATTAATTCTTTTATCAAAAGTTTGTGCGAGTGAATGGTCTAAGTAATTGGCGGTAGTATATTGGCTCTGGTCCTTATGATTTTCCTTGAGAATGTTTAGTGTTTAAGGAGACAGTCATATCTGTCCCATCTGCATATCATTTTTTATTTGCTTCTCTCCTCATAAGAGACATATAGCTTCTGTAGACGTGTGAGGAAAAAGGAAGAAACTGGAGAATTCCAGCATGAACACTGTTTGATGGAGAGGGAATTTGGTCATTTTTATAACTTTCCATTAGTGCCTGAAGTATTGCATCTGTTTTGGTAACAATATGAGTTCATGTAAAATTTGGTCGTCTACATTAGATATGCAACTTATCAAACTTAATATACAAAATACAGATTTTTCCTGTGTCTAATTAATTGTTGGTGTTCACTCAGACTCCAGCTCTTGGTATTATGAAAGCAAATATCTATGTTATAGTACCTGGAGAAATTCTACTAGTTTGTTGCACTAACTCCTAACAAATTTTCAAGTAAAATGATAGGCCCTCTTAATACAAGATATTAAAATTCTCATCTAGAGAGATTATAACACCTCAAGATCTAAATAGATTTGGGGTGCTTAAAACATAAGAAAATTAGAAAACAAAAGGCTAAAAGCATAAGAGTTGCTGATCCTTGAAAGAATGTAGATCTTATTGAATGAAAAACAAAACTATTAAAAGGAAAGGCAGGGTCTTATCACCAATAAAAAAGTTACCAGTGACAGGCCCAAAACATATGAAGGCTAGGGTCTTTAGGGAGGAAAGGAAAGAGAAGAGAGAAATGTGACATACATGTGTGCTTTAACTTGTGTAGTACCCTTTTGCAGAATACAACTACAAAGGAGAATGAGACACTCATGGCAATTGGGACTGCTTATGTGCAAGGGGAGGATGTTGCAGCAAGAGGACGTGTTCTTCTCTTTTCTTTTGCAAAAAGTTCAGACAGTTCTCAGAATCTGGTGTGAGCTAGTTCATCCCTTATATCCCTCTTTTTTCTTTTACCCTTTGGTATCACAAACCCAATACGCATATAAGTTTAGCATTTGCTTACATTCTTCCCTCCAAATCTTGATACTACCACACTTGAATATATTGATTTCAATTTCCTTCAGGTTTCAGAAGTATATTCGAAAGAACTAAAAGGTGCTATATCTGCATTGGCTGCACTACAAGGTCATCTGTTGATAGCATCTGGTCCTAAAATTATTCTACATAAATGGACTGGTACAGAATTGAATGGTGTTGCCTTTTTTGATGCTCCACCATTATATGTTGTGAGCTTGAATATTGTAAGTATGCCCAAGAAATCAAAATACTCTGGAAATTACCTCTAGAATTTTGTAGATCCTGGAAATATGATTTATGTCAGCCTTCATATCATGTCCTCTGATTTTGATTGCTGCACTTAACTTATCATGGATGCTTATACTGGCTTTTCTCAAGAGTAGGGGAAGGGAGAAACGGAACTGAGAATGAGGTTAAAACATGCAGTTCTAAAATTTGAAACGGAAACATCTGGAGTTCATGTCTATGGGTTACTGTTATCATTTAAATCTGCAGTGCCAAACTAGTGGAAATCTTTATCAAGGACAACGATGGATGCTAAATTGGTAATAACGTTTTTCTGGTGCATTCATGTTCTGATTTTCTTTCTCTTTTGATTTGTCATTGCAGGTCAAGAATTTTATCCTCTTGGGTGACATTCACAAAAGCATATATTTTCTCAGTTGGAAGGAGCAGGGAGCTCAGCTTAGCTTATTAGCCAAGGATTTTAGCTCTCTTGATTGTTTTGCAACTGAGTTTTTGATTGATGGAAGCACACTGAGCCTTGTAGTTTCTGACGAACAGAAGAACATACAGGTTAGCATATCTATAACTTGACAAAGTGCCATTCAGTGGCCAACACTTATAGTTGAATCCATGGAAAGGAAATTTGAGTTGGAACAATATTCAACCCTTGAATTGGGTGGTTTTTTTTTTTTTCAATTCAACAAGTTGGTTCTGCTCATTGCTAAATAGTTTGTAAATGTCAAAGCAGATATTCTATTATGCCCCAAAGATGTCTGAGAGTTGGAAAGGACAAAAGCTGCTTTCAAGGGCTGAATTTCATGTTGGTGCCCATGTGACCAAGTTTATGCGGTTGCAAATGCTTCCTACTTCTGACCGCGGTGGTGCTGCTCCAGGTTCTGATAAGACCAATCGGTTTGCTTTACTATTTGGTACCCTTGATGGTAGCATTGGCTGTATTGCACCTCTCGATGAGCTTACATTCCGTAGATTGCAAGCACTGCAAAAGAAACTTGTTGATGCTGTTCCTCATGTAGCTGGCTTAAACCCAAGATCATTTCGGCAGTTTCGCGCTTGTGGAAAGGCCCATCGACCTGGCCCTGAAACCATAGTTGATTGTGAACTACTTTCCCAGTAAGTCTTCTTTCCATGAGTTATGGCTGCATTGGCTTCTTGTACAATCTTTCGGATTGATCGTCAAAGTCATGTGAGAAAGGGTCAATTAAATTCAACCTTTTTGTTTACCGATATGTCATCACGGTGCTGGGAAGCCGTGCTAAATTCCATCTGGTTATCAATTACATTTTTTTTGTTGCCCTCTTCCCAATATATACTTGGGCTTGTCTTCGAGAATGTGTAGCATGAATTCCATTTGATCCTTTTAGAAGAAGACATTATCTTTGCTGATCTGATGTGTGTGCCTGTATTTTACAGCTATGAGATGCTTCCATTGGAAGAACAGCTTGAAATTGCTCAACAGATTTCAACAACCCGGGCACAAATTTTATCAAATTTGAACGACCTTTCTCACGGAACAAGTTTCTTGTGATTTAGCTGACCGGAACTCAGGATGGCTGAAGTATTAAAGTCTAATGATCATTAAGAGGCAAGAAGCAATCATTCCTGCTTGCGAAATAGAGGTGTGCTCTTCAAACTTCACATGAACTGTTTACCCAAAATAAGCAGTTCGGAGTTGCCACCAGTTTAACCCCCTTCACATCAACTCCTTTTGTATAGTTCATTCTGCAACTAAAGTAAACGCCATAAACCATGTTTGTACCTTTGAAGAAGGAACATCAGTAACTTTTTGGTATTGTATGCTCTTTTTACGCACTTGATGAAGCATGGATGTTCAAATGTTGACTGAACGACATAATTTTAGGTACTGTAACGAGTATGCAAACCATGAGATGTTCAATCTCCGCAGTTGAGAGTTGATGAGATTTGAATAATGCTGAGATTTTATTCAGGTATGTCTTTTTCACTTGTTAGGGGTGAAGAACTACAGAATTGAGCATTTATGCCTTGCATGACTCGATGAAAGTATACAATGGAGCTATACTGATTTTATGAAGATTCTGTTTCGACGATAAAGGTAAGTGTACTATTTGTTGTAATGTTCCTTATATTAATATCCGAAAGATGATAAAAAGAAAAAATCCTGTTGTCTGAGAGTTGTATTCGTATAGGTTTAATAGGTTTTTTTATTAATTAGGGCAATCATAATCTAAAATTATAAGTTTATGCAACATCATCTCGAATCGGGCCTTCGAGTCTTCTATTCGATTTAAAAATTCAATCGGTTTGGCTAATTTAATAATAAAAATTTTAAATTGTCTAATTTTTAGCTTCGAGTTAACTTTTTATTTTAATAATTCTTTTTATTAAAGTCATAAATTAATAAGTTATAAATTAAAATAAATAAATTAATCTTCATTTAATAAATTTTTAATTAAATTTTAAATTTTCATAGATGACAAATTTAATTATATTTTTAAATTTATTTAATTTTTATCAAATTTGTGATAATTTAATACTGGTTAAATTTTTTAAAATTTAAACTTTTTATCATCGATCTTATTTTTAAAATATTGTAAAATAATAGTTGCTAATACGATTACTTACTAATTAAAAGAAAATAAGTGTTTATTCATTATTTATGCACAAATGAAAAAATATTTTCTTCCCATAATATTAGTTCCAACAAAGATTTTGTTTTATAAGGTTGGAGTCTAATATTATTATTTTCAATGTATGTTTAATGGATAAAATTTTGAATATGCATAATGATTTATGAAATTTTATTTAAATGATCAAATAATTCATTTTGATTAGATATTTGAAAATAATGTAAATTTTGATCTTAGAAACTAATAATTCATTAAATACTTAGGCCTCGTTTGGTTGACGGGAAAGTAAAGTGAATTTAGAATATGATTCTTCAGTGGAAAGTAAAAATATTCACATGTTTGGACACTTATAAGAATTCTAATAGAAAAGTTAAGTGGATTTTTATTATAATGTTTAGTATGTAATAGTATTTTATGGAATGTAATTTAATTTTGACTTGTGTTTTTTATTATATCCCTACAAACTGAATAAAAATTGAAATCGTTAAATAAGAAAAATATGAACCTAAAGAGCAAAAATATTCAAAATCTAAATATTAGTTGATATCGAAAATTTTAAAAAATAGGAGAACCTTTTTGTAAAATTTTCCTCCCTTCCTCTTATCTCTCCTTCCCCCTTTTTTTCAAAGTTTTTTTAATTAGTTATTTCATTTATTTCAACTTTTATAATTATTGTGAATTTTTAATTTTTGTTTTTAAAATAATAAATATTTTTATTATTAATAATAATTATAAATTAAATAAAACTTACGAAAAATTATTTTTTTAAATTTATTTTAATATTTTATATAATATTTATTAATAAAATATTTTATTTT